>JAGFPH010000411.1:0-50379 GCA_018207615.1 Philaenus spumarius | reverse complement strand
ATTCGAGCTAAGCGAGTTGCCTTTTATACAAAGATCCCTACGTAATAACTCCCATAAAAAAAATTATGTAAAACTGATGTCAGGGTAAAACATACATGGGTTGGTTTGTCATGTTGGGACCACAATTAAAATATTGAAGCACTATTGATCAAAATAGAGGCAAACTATTACTATAGCAATACTCAACATTTTTGGGCCAAAATAAATAAAAAGGTCAATAACTTAATAACTGTTAAGTGAGTGTGTTAAAAATTTGTACATCCTAAACCTTCTCATCAGAAGTAATATTTGCATCTACTTTAAACAAAATCAGAATGACTAATCAATTATTTCAAATTATAACATCCAGTTCTTGTGATTTTCAGTAGAGTAGGTCAGTACTTTATTTCAAGTACCTTATACGAAACCAGCCTAATTAATATTCAACCCTTTTAATATAAATACAAGTTTAAAAAGACAAAGTATGTTGAAATTTTTAAAGGGTTATAATTTCTAGATATCTACTTTTAGGAAATTAAATAAGTTAAGTCTTTAAATCGCTTGAAAAAATAACTACAAAACATGAAATAGTGTAGGGGAAGCTCATTTTTCAAGGCATTTGTTGTATTTATAATAGACCAGGTTTTTATGGCAATACACTTTTGTTATACAAAATTAGAATAGAATTTTGTTTGTTAATCAGACATAGAAAAAATTTGGTTCAATCAGTCACGATCCCCTCATCAGATATCTCCTGCAAAGTGAGCCACATTAAGAACAGATCTCCTAGTAGTTTTCTACATATAAAAGAGTATGTAACTAAATGAATAATGTTTGATAATTTCTCAGTGTTCCTTGTATCAATTTAAACTAAGATTTTTGTTAAATAAAATTTAACAAATATATATTGAAAAACAGATATGAAATTTAGCTTATAATTAAAGGACAAACACAATTTTTTTGTAAGTTCTACAATTTTTTATTGAGTCTTGCCGACCAAGGTTTCGCCCGTGACGGCATTGACGAGGCAGTTTTACAAAAAAGGCAGTTCTACACAATTGTAGAACTTACAAAAAAATTGTGTTTGTCCTTTAATTATAATGGAATTCTACCAAGTACCTTCGGTCGTCACTATCAATCGTAATTTAGCTTATTTTATTAAAGGATATTTTGACGTAACCTTTCAACAAATATTTTAATTGTATATAATAAAGGCAACCAGATTAAAGGCAGATTTGACTGTCACATGATGTAGTGTCTTCGACAAAGATATCAAAACAACACTACATAAGTTAAGTAACTGAAGGTAAATTAGAAGGGTCCAAAGTTTTAAATGCTGAGAGGAGGAGATCATTACTTAGCGCTAGAAGAAAGTCAGGAGATGCAGTTAACCCCATTATCTGTAAAAAACCAACAGAAATAGACTGTTTTATATATCAAATTATATCGAGCAAAGAACAGGCACTGGAGTTAAGCTGGAATGTGTTTATACGGCCAAAACGGAAGGGCCTAACAGAATTAAAAGAAATACAATTTTAGAAGAATATCCTAAAACCAAAGAAAACACTGTTGGGAGAGTACCCTTATCATCTGAGAAAGGACCATGAACTATACGGCAAAATAAATTGACAACAATGTCAAAAGGAAGATTATGGGCTTTTAAAGAGGGTAATCAAGGAGAAGCCAGCACAAATGTACTTTTTTAAAGAAACTCAAGTTCTGTAAAGAAAAGAATTTAAAACAAATCTGAAATAGATTGCAGTGACTGAGAAAGAAACTGATGATAGTGATTGATAAAAAAAAAGTACTGCAGAGGGAAGGATTTTACAACCCCAAAGACCCGAGCAGGTATTTTCAGAAGACAAAAGAAAGAAGTCAGAGAATAAAAAGTACTTGTATAAAAATAAAGATGAAGTAATAAAACCACAAAAAAACTATTAATCAAAAACTGTTAAAAAAATTCTCCTTTTCAATAACATCAAGTTTGAAATTTTTTATACAAGTCGAAAGATAGTCGATGTACAACTAAAGATATTATTTCTAGGTAATTGACTACAATAACAGAGTTTTAAAATAATTAGTATTTAATTATTATTAGTGGATATGACACTTCATTGATAACACGTAAGAAAATATCCTATATTATTTATTTCAATTAATTTTTAAATTCACATGCAATTTTTATTTCATTCAATGAAATGTCAGAATAGACTGCCAGATTGCATTTAACCAGGTTGATTTTATCGATCGTTGTAAGATCTGGTTGACGTGTCAATTTAGATGCATCGAACGGAATATTGTAGTCGGTTTTGTCAACATCTGAAAAAGCAATCGCAACTGATCGGACATGATTCCAATGTAGGGCCAGCTTTATAAATCTAATGTTGAAAACTGTATTAAAAAAAAAAATATCGAAATCATGAAAAGTTTTATGTACAAATAGAAATAAAATATTAAATTTTAGGAATCCTAAGCAAAAGTAAAATTATTAAAGTCGGTTTTAGATCACCAAAATATCACATCATATAGTTTACAGCAGCTGCAATAAAAGCTTACCAATAGTTTATATACAAACGTTCAAAAATATACATTTCACTTAAATTAAAAAAATCTTAATAACTAAACTGTATGAATTAACTTTTCATACTATGCACCTTTCCACATGTTAAGGCTTAGTCCACTTCTTACACTTTACAACTAACACTCGGAGAGAAACTTAAAAAGTTAAACTTATATAAAAACTTTACAAAATATAAACAACGTTTAACAGTTTTAGAAACACGTATTGTAATCCACTTGACCACCTGTTCAACAGAAATGATTAAGAAATTATCTAAGCAGTGATAGGTTGTTTTTAATCTACTAGGAATTTTAGAAAGTTTAGTAGACTCTCTCTTAACCGTACTTCCTTCAACCTCTGTCGGTTTAACCCAACCACCTGCCAGGAATTGATTCACTACAGTTTTCATGAATAAAATACCAAAATTCAATCGTCTCTCGTATCAGTTTGATTGAAATCGGTTGATTCCTGCCTTTTCAGTAGAAAGAGTTGGCTGCAGTTAGTATAATGTTCATAAAATGGTGAACTATGCATTGAAGAAAACAAACACAAAAACTAAAGAAGGCCAGTCTTCAAACATGATCAATTAGTTTTGTGTTTGTTTACAATTCAATTGATAAATTTTTTCAGTGTCTAGGGAGTAAACTTTCTGACCTGGGTGAGTAATAGTCACTTAACTATATTGCAGTATTTAAGGCTTATGTAAAAGTAGTTAACCTGTTCAAGCTATTTTTGTTTTAAAAAACCTTTTCACTATAGGACCAGGACTTTGGTCTGTAAGGGTAGGGTAAGAGACAGTCTACTGTACTGGAAGATTAATGTTATGCTGTACTAAGGCCAAAAATATCTCCATTTAACTGCTCACTTTTATTAAGGCTCATTTTAATGATTTGAAAAAATATACTAAAAGTATTTTTTGCAAGTATTTAGACTGAAATTATCTGAATTCTTTTAAATATTAATTGTCAAACATTAAAATTTTTTAATAAATTAAATTTTCTACATTTAATGTAATTAGAAAACTACTTTTCAGATTTTTAATTATTAAATATGCAGGTTTCCCAAAAATATAACATAACAGTACAAATAAAAGGACATTTCGTTGTTATTTCAGGTAAATAATGTTAACACTAGAGGAATGTGTTGAAACCAATTTGCTCTGCATGAAGGGTGGCGGATGATGAATTTAACACACACCTCGAGCAACAAACACTGGGACATGTGATTTGCCATGATCAGGATATGCTAGCACACCAATTTGCTAGCAACTTGCTCAAACTTCACGAGGTTTGAGAAGTAGTTTTAGTGAAATTCCAAGAAAAAAGTCTTTACCGCAAACGAGTAAAAATTCAAAAAAAAAAGTACCGAAACTCAACATAACAAAACACACTACCTGTGATATCCCGAAGAAAGAAAACTTTTAACCATGTTTGTTTTTCCATCATAATATTATGAGTGCATTTGATCTCAACCGTCGGATGGAAATGGACAACTGGTTTACGGATCAGATAGACAGTAAGGATTTTTTTAGAAATGTGTAGTTTTTCAAGGAAATAAATTTTTATTTTAATATAGAAGTTAACAAATGGAAGGTCTGTAACTTATTGGCAGGAGGAAAACAATTGTGCCATGTTGAGAAATCTAGAACGGAAAAGTATAAGGCTATTTTTGTGTAACGGTTTAGTCACAAATAATTGATACCTTCAGATTTTAGGTGAACAGATAGATCATAATTGGATTGCATTGGCCAGTATGGTTCTCACAACATAGGGCTCCCACCACATACCTTTCTGTGCACCATTGGCTTGACAAGAACTTCCCTGATGGATGGATAGGCCATATTTTAAATATTTTTTTCTTATTTTTGATATGATGCAGGCATTTACAGACTACTTGTATAACAAGCTTTACATATTTATAAAAGTTCAAGTTTAAGGTTTTCCACGTTTTATTTTTAGAAAATGTTGTCAAATTGTTTTAAAAATATTAAAAAACTTTTCATAGCGGTTATTTCTCTTCTTGTTTTTGAAAGTCTGGCTATAAAAAAATGTTTTTATACATACAATTTCAATATTTGTGTTTAGAATAAATGATAAAAGATATTTGTAAAAAAAGTATAACATCCCTAATCACAGGTTCTTTAAATTTAACACAAAATAAGTCTGAAATAAAAAATGACAACCTGAAATACATATCTTAAAAATGCAATTCTGCAAGCAAGGTAAAAAGTCTTAACAAAATATGAGCGAGATTTAAAATAACAAAAATAAAAATAGTAATTTATACAGTTGTTATTTTTTTAAATTGTGTTTCACCGGGAATTCCAAGAGGTTTTATAAAAACATATATGATTAAATACAATTACATTGTTTAGACCAATTTTGAAGGACGATATGAAGTAAAATTATGGACATTTACCTCTTATTCAATTATCAACTCGTCTGAACTTGAGTGAATAAATCAAATATACATAAATATTATAATGCTTGCGCTAATAGTGTTTGTTAGATGCATTTACATTTGATTTATTCTTGCAATTTCTGGAAAACTTGCACCACAGCCTTATGTAGCTTATTAATAAGCAATAATTTTGGTTCAACAGAAATAGTTTCAATACAAAAAATAGTACATGCAATATGAAGCACGAAGTAACACAATAATTGTTTACAAAATTAATCTTAAAACTTGGTAACTAGTCTAACACCCTAATAATATATTACAACCTTAATATTGGATCAATAGTAATTAAAAAAATAACTAATATTAATAACTTAATAGCAAACTAAACAGTCTATTATCATTAGCACAGCAATGTCCATGTTACCTGTGCGTACAAAAAATTCCAAAAAATATTTATTTAAGAATAACAATGAAAACATTCCAAGACTAAACCAAAACCATTAGCAAAATGTCTGGGAAATGTAAAATAAAATATCTGATGCAGTTTCCCTCGGCAGTCTTTCAGATAATAATAATAATATATGACCGGTCTATTGAATATTAGACAATTAAAAAAAGTATGGTACCATTCTCGTTTCAGATTTCCAAATAAAATCAAGCCTTTACAGGTCAGTTATAGCTAAGATCTGAAAGATATCCCTCAACATTACGATGAAAAAATCCAAATTAATGTTTTATCTTCCTAACATGTGGGCGCAACATGATGAGTATGCAACAATTTTATTGCAGCCATCTTGTGCCCTCTGGAGAGAAATAAAGGTAATAATTAAGACATAGCCTAATGTATCGGTGATTTTATAAATGAATGTCATTCCTCATACAATGACAATTAATCATTCTAAAATCGCTTGTCCAGTCTTCTACAGTTGGAACCTCTAACACAGGTTATTATTGGTCATTGATTTACTTGTGCTATAAACTGCTCTCTCGTTCATTGGTCTAAAAGTTAGCAAACACATTGGTTTGAGTTACATAACTCATTATTTATTGCAATAGCAAGTGTTTATTATCATCCACACATATCACGTTCTAACTCATTAAAGATTTTGACTTCAGTACACCCGGTTTCTTCTTAAAAGATGGAGTTAATAATCTCACAACATAAAATGGACGATTCACACATGTGCACACTTGATTTCACAAAACTTGTTACAAACCAAAATATATCTGTAGCAAATTATATTTAGATATGTCAATTACTTTGATTTCTATAAAGAACATTACGGGGCTGAGAGCGAGTTGAATACCATGTATAATTAAATCATTAACTATATTACCAAACTAAACCCAGATACTAAGTACTGTGCCTACAAGGATAGAATCAGTTATTGCTATATCATGTTAAATAATTCGACCACACAGCTGGACCGCTGACGTGAATTGAGCAAATTTCCAAAATTAAGTTTATATGCCTATGTTTTTGGGTTTCAACCAACAATTTGGGGAATAGGTCTACTCACGAAGGCGTTGAACAGTTGTCTGTGTGTACGCAATATATTAGTAGAATTTGTTTCCTCCTATTGGCCTCACGAGTTTGCACCACTTGGCTTTGAACCGGGTATTTTACGTTTTGGTCAATTTTGGGGGAACCAAGCGAGCTATAAGGTCGCGTAAAAAAACTAAATATGCAGAATAACATCCTACATTTATAATTTTAGAAAAAACTCTAAAAAAATGTAATTCTCGCAGTAAAAATCTAAAAAACTAGTTACTTCCGGTCAAAAAACGTACTTCCGGTTGTTGGATTTTTTGGCTAACGAACTCGTCCGAGCGACACAGACAACCGACACGTGTACCAAATTTGGACCAAATCGGACTTAAAATGCGGCCGCTAGAGTGCGAACACATACATATATGAATTTTAATGACTCCCCAAAACGTGTTCTGGGGACCATGATCGATGCTCATTTGCTACTCCAGAGCTTGGGTTTCACCATAAGGGCCACTGCAATAGCTCATTTTTCCTATGGAAATTCGCTAATAACTGGCTACACAAACTAACATAAGAGAGACATCTGTGATTGCTTATTTAATTACAATTATACAATCACAATTGAACTCGTTAATTTTTACAAAAAATACATAACAATTTGACACACTACTAAAACCTTCTTGGTACAAGTGTCAAGACAGGACTAACTTTTTCAGGGTTTCAACCTTATCGGCTTATTAGCGGGTTATCCTAATATCCGCACCGTATAATTACATTTACACGTTGAGGGTGATTTCAGAACTCACCACACTGTTCTGTTCATTGTTTTAAGAAGTTTCAGGGAAAACTGCCCTTGAATTGTCTAAAAGTCAGGTGGAAAAGTTCTAGAATAATAAATTATGTGTAACTTCAAGAATTTGTAACGTGTTGAAAATGTAGGTTATAAATGGTTGTTCTGGTATATTAAAAAAAATAATTTGTAATATAATCATTACAATTTTTATTAAAAGTACAAATTAAGCTAAATTTTCTAGATTTTAAAGAAAACAACAACAGGACTATTACTATTTTAGGGTACACTTCACACATAATTTTCAATCGGGTAAAACACTACGGCAGTGACATTACGGAACACTAACTATGAATTATTATTTTGTTTTTAGAATTGTTTGTTTGGACACTTCCCATCAATGATCATTGTTATCAATGACAAATCAGGAGAAATGTGATTGATTTAAAACTAGTTCTGCCGTAAAATTTCAACAACAAAATTTACTATTACTTTTGGTTCACTCTTGGATTGTTACTTCTACTTTTGGTTTTTCATATTACTTAATATGAATAATATTTATTCTAAATTATAACATAACAAAATTAGATTATGTACTGTAGTTTAAACAATAATTATCAAATACTTCCCAAGCAAAGATTTACATATACTTAAATTACATAGATGCAGTTTAAAGACTATGCTCCAAAACCGTTCATGCATAGCAGAGATGATTATGCATAGTACAATAAGGGCTACAGAAGTACAAGGTATTGAATGAAGTATTGATTTCCCTAAATAGGACTACAACTTTAAATTTCTGTATTTTACTTAATTTTACATAACAATAAGCTTCAAACCTGTTTTAATTATTTATAAGATATTTTAAACAGCTATTACAAAATGATTAGCTAACTGTTTGAGCTAATAAACTTATATCCCATAAATTTTCAACAGAATTAACAATTTAGGGGAAATATTATCCAAACTTGGTGTAATTTCACTTTAACCTATCCCTAAATTGTATTCCATAAATTTAGTTTTAAGTCAATTTTGAATGAGGTGTTTCATTAGGGAAAAAGTAAAATCACTAGATTATGTAATGTTAGGTTTATAAAATTCATAAATTATTAGATTGTTTAATCTTGAAACATCTACGACATGATAGATAGAAATTTGACAGAAATATAAATAACTTTGTTTAAATTCAAATTTTTTGAAACTGACCTATCTGTATATGTGATGCAAAAAACTAAAAGGGACCATATGTCTCAAAATTTAAAAATTGAGATATTTATACCACATATAAGGAATTAAATTCCTAACAATTTGATGTAAAAACCTTCCAAATATATGAAAATTTGACGAAGTTGTGATAGTTTGTTACAGGAAAAAGGAGTTTTGAGAAAAACACATTTAAACTTTTGATGTTGCTGGAGTTTATGCTAGCAGACAACAGATCAGCTGATCCCTTCAAAGCAGCATTATTATCGTCACAGCTGTTTAGTGGCAGCATGCAGTAAATAAAAATGCTGGGACTGTATTTACAAGATTTTTAAAACAGTTTATTATTGTTTGGATTAAAATAAGATCTAAAAATTATTGTAAGTGAAAACGGACCATTTGTCAGGGATTTTTTAGCTCTTGTTGCTTAAAAACTTAATAACTGAATAGAATAACTGAATGGCTAAATCAGTGCAGGCAACGTTCTTAATTCTAGCAGAACTCGTTTTAATTCCCTTAAATGCCAATAGAAAGCAGGAAGAGCCACATTCTGATACAGTGACTAGATAGAGACAGTGTGGCCAAGTGAGGTCTTGTTTCCTATTGGTCAAGATGTCAGCAGCCATGTTTTTCCTAAATTCGTATCTGTTTACAGTACATTCATTCACGTTCACATATTGTAAAAGCGATTTTACCGATTTTTTAACAGATATTTGTTAGTTTTTACTTTAAAATAAACGTAATAGTTATTTTAAAGCGATTTGTGTTGAAGTATGTGATATTGCACCAAATTAATAAGGAAATGACAGCAGATTAGGCTACTCCCGCCACTCTACGGAATCGTTTCAGCGCGAATATTTCAGAAGTAAGTACATACCAAAAGTCTTTTATTTACAACATTTTAAAAAGTTCATAACATATTCTAACCTTTTTATCAATAGAAAAGATAGATGCAATAAATATTAGTATTACGCACTTTTAAGAACTGTTTTTGGCCCAAACCTATAATTTCGTCCTTGTTAGCCCTACGTTTGTTTATAGTTTTCAAATTAAATTGTCATCGTTATTTTTTCTTTCTTTTAGTCTTGGTGAAGGTACAATCTAAGGCAAGAATCACATTAATAAGTAGGCCTAACTGAAATAATGAGGGAAATTAATATTGAAACCGGTTTTTCGGCTTTGAATAACTTAAACTTGAAAATCTTGAATTGCCTAACCTCAAAATCAAAGAATTGTACAGTAATTTCGATGTTAAATTGTTGTTAGAGACATTAATTTTATTATTATCTTTCAATTGAAATATAAATAAATGAGTTAGTTAGGAAAGTTTTAATTGCTTCGCTTATTTTAAAAAAAATCTGATGGAAATAAATGCATTGTAAAAATCAGAAAGTGTAACTTTGAAAATATTTAATTTGTCAAATTTATTCATTGATACCGGTAAAAAAGGCTAATTAACAACAGGATAATAATTTTGCATTTTGATTTAGGCCTATTCGTTGTTGTATTTTTCGTTTTGTTATACTTTGAATTTTTGATATTTTAATTTATTCATTAAGTTAGGAAAAATTTCAAATTTAGCTTTAAGAAAATCATTTTTAAGATTTTGCTTTTCAAACTGAATTGAAACCTAAAATCAGTAAATACAAATTTCATAATTAACTTGCCACAAAACTTTAACTCTAGGGAATTTTAAGCAACCAAATTTTTGTTTAAAATTTATGGTGCATTTGTTATGTATGTTTATTTTTTATTGAATTTTGCATTTGTGAATATTTATAGGCCTATGTGTTTTCAGCTCAGTGATTTACAAAACACTTTCTTATTCCCTATTTGTTACATTACCAGTTAGAAACTTTTACCAACTCATAAACACAGACAAAAGCAGCCCCTCTTAGTACATTGAGTTGAGGGGCTAAAAAATCTCTATAAGTTGAGAATAAAATTTAATTAAAAACAATTTCATTATGACCAGTCAAATACTTTTTCAGATAGCTACAAATTATTGAAAATTTGGTTCCTTGAAAATAATACAAAACCTTAACTTTTATTCAAATAAACCGCATAAATAATGTAATTGAACTTCAAAATGTTTTTTAACGTAGAATTGAACAAAGAAAATAATAGTGCAACTTTTTTTGATATAACTTTATTAGTTTGTAATTAACGTCAGTAGGCTACTCAACTATCGGCATAGGCTAGTAAAAAATGTGATAAATCATTATTTTGTATAGGTTATTTAATTTTAAACAACTTATCTGCTTTCTAACTACTTTTTAACATTTAAAAAGTTGTTTACGAGGCCTTTTTGAAATAAAACAAAAGGTTTTATAAATATTTTGAAAATAAATTACATTATACTTTATGGCAGATAACATTACTTTTAGGAAAAACATGGCGGCCGCTTTCATGTGGCCACACTGTCTCTATCTAGTCACTGTACATTCTGAGTACTTCATTCATGAGGAAAAGGTATCAAATGTCGCGCCAATGCTATAATCCCTACAACGACAATCGGTCCATTTTTCCAACAATGACAGATCTTTACAAAAATACATTTGTAACATCAATAATGCTTGTTGGTGGACATATAAACACTAATTTCAGATAAAATAAGAAGTTTATTTCAAAAATAAACAAAGAACCAAAAATGGCCAAAATTGACATGTTTTGGTTTTTTGCGTCTCATGCAAATAATGATTTTAGTTTTCTGCATCACATTTGTTAAAATCTTATGATTAGGTGGCCATATGCCAATTTATACCAAACTAAAATGTTAACTACACCTCAGGATACCAATATTTTAAACAAATTCTTTGAATTAAAAATAAATATAAATGACATTTAATCAGCAGAAATAACAATTTAGGCTACATTGAATCAGGATTGAAATTTATTACTCATATTATCAAGATTATTTTTTTGTAAAATTAAGTAAAATATAAAAAATATCAAGATATAAAAAATAAAAAAACTTGTGTAATTATTTTAGTATTCTAAATCTGGTAACAAATGAGAAATAAATGCTGATAACGTTGATTGAAAGTAATTTCAAAATTACAAAGGAAAGATTTTGTTTATAATACACTTAGAAATTATAAATTTAGCTAAAAAAATCTCAATTTAGCAATATTTATTTAAGAAACAAGCAAAAAAATAACCAAAATAAAATTCAAGCCCCTTTAATGAATTATTTCACTTTAAGAATTTAGGAACACCAATAAAGAAAATCTATCCTTCTTTAAAAAAGCTATTGTTACCCGAATTTGTCGTCCAGTATTTTATGAGTTACTTTATGTAATATTTAGTAATGCAGTATAATGTATACATCTATATTAGCATTATTGTGATGGCGTTGGCAGGATTAAGTTGTGATTAAAAGTCCACCTAACTACTTTAGACCTAATAGTTTTTCCTTATTTTCTAACCTAGTATTTGTTGTCTACTAAATAAAGGACATGTAAGGTTTTGGAAAAAACTAGAGCAGGGAATACAGCTGCTATATTTAAATTTGCATAACAACTGTTTGATAAAAATTTCGTCAATCGATAACGCCTAATTTTACAAAATACTGTATCAAATAGCAATTCGCATAAGAAATATAAAATTTGGGAAATTATTACTGGTTATTTGATAGAATATTGACTTTAAATCACAACATGCAGTATAAACAAATACATTCAAAATTTGTAGCTATAATTATCATTTGCAACCACGAGATTGCATTCGCCTAAACAATGTGAATTTAATTGACTATTGTCAGACAAAGTTATAGTGCACAAAAATTAAAAAAAGGTAATTCCCTTTTGACGTTTGTAATTGAAATGGACCGACACCGTCACTACTAAATACAGATGTATACATTAATTTGACTGCTATACACAACCGTATTCAAACCATATGGAAGGAGGGCCAGTCTTACTTTCAGCAGAAGTCTGTGGTGACATCTTCTTACTATGTTGTGATAGTGCAGGACTATGAGGCGGTGTAGGATTTCCTCCGAGGACTGTCGTCAAGCGGTTATACACCAGTAGAGGTGGTCTGTACACAAACAATCAAATTTAAATTAATAACTGCTGCTTTAAGTCAGACCAGTCTTATGAACAAAAAAAATCTATTTAGTTTTTATTTTATATTTTTATTCTGTGGATCATTCGTTTTAATTTGACGCTTATTTAACATTTTTGGGGTTATAGAAAATAAGGTATGCGAGTACATTATCCTACTTCTGGGCATTAACAACATTTGTTATTTGATCTCACGTTATATGGTAGTTGGGTCGCTTCCAAGCTGACAGGATTTGACTAGTTACCTGGTTACTCCGGCTTTGGATTTTTAAAATATTTTTACTAAGATATATAATATATATATATATATATTTTAAAAAAACTACAAAAATTTGTTTTGTAGCTTCAACTTTTTTTGTAACCATTGAAATCATCTTTTTTTGATTAGTATCATGGATACTAATTAAAACAATTTAATAATAGCTTTTTTGTAGTTTTTCTTGATTTCCTGTAACTTTAATTTTTTAGAACACATTTCTCAAAAACTACTGTTTTCTTCTTTTTCTGAAAATTTGCTTTTGACAATTTTTATGTAAGCTGTAGCAAATACTAATAAAGATATCATTACAACATTTTTTTGTAATTATTTAACAACAATTACTAGTTCCATACGGAAGGGTTTTACAAAATTTGCATCCCAGGCTAAGAAAAAATATTTTAATAATTTTTTGTTCATTCAAATAGTAAGTGCTTTTGAAAATTTGGTTAAAAATATATTTTTTTCATTTTATTTTGAAAACCCTCCGTACAAAACTAGATAAGGAGCTAACCTTCAAAATAAAAAAAATTAAAATTAAAGTTGTTACCTCTTGAGGTCAAGCATAAAGTTAACATTGAGTTTATATATGGGTCAGACTCAATATAGACCTTCATATAGACACACATGAATTTGAACCATTTCTTTAATTAATACATATAACTAATCTATACAGTAGAACCCTTCTTAACCAGCCTTGGCTCAACCGGCCTCGGATTAACCGGCCTATCTCATGGAACAACAGAGTTTTTTTCTCTTACAGATTATATTAGTGTAACTGGCCGAAGTCTCAAACATTGATTGTTTGACAGACATTTCCTGGAAAATAAAGCTGGGTGACACAACTTTAGGTGTGCATTGTGTTTTAGTGTTGTAGCAGACAGAACAGGAAAGGGCGAATGTGAGTTTGATTCCCCTCTTGCTTTCGCGGCAACTGTATTTTTCTTAGAATCAATTGACAAAGCGGCATCCTTTGTTTCTTTTTCTTCGTCTGTTGCTTTGTCGGAACCTTTACTGAATTTCGTGGGAACAAAATATGTAATATTTGTAACATACTGTATTGCGTAATATGTTGAGCAGCTAAAAGATTCAACGGCATTACACGTGATTAACGTACGAAATTAGAGAGACTTGGCATTAAAAATCTTTGAATGTTAAAGAACAGAAAAAAATAACTGTTGTTTGATACAGTATATGTAAATTCAGTTTTCAATGTTTAATTTGTTGGTATTTGTTTATGTATGTGGTACATAAAGTAAAATGGGTTGCAATAACGTCTTATTTGCTTGTTTATTTATGAAATATGTAGGTTATTTTTTAACAAAAATCTATTTTTTACGGAAACCTCGGATCAACCGTCCAAACAGGTAACCGGCCAGGGTCTCGGTCCCGACCAGACCGGTTAAGAGGGGTTCTACTGTAAATATATATATTATCCAAATACCACTCAGACACTCATCACGAAATCTCAAAAACCACCAAACGGATTGGAATGAAATTTGGTATGTAGCTTCTTCTAGGGCCCTAGGTGCTCGCTAAGAAAGGTTTTCAAAAATTCAAAATTTGGGGGGGAGTTGCATAGATCATGAATAATAAAATAGAATTCATACGGGGGCTGTGTGCCGAAAAAAAGGTTGTCGGGAAAATAGTGCATGATCGCGCCGCGAGGTAGCGCTAGGGAGAAATCATTGGTAGCATTGGTGCTTCACACCGCTTCCGTCATTTTCCCAATAGATAGCGCCACTATCGTCGAATTTTCAGTGGATTCAAATATTGCATTGGATCGGAGTTCTATTAGGTTATCCGAAATACAATGGTTAAAGTTACTAAAAATCCCCATAAGAAGTACACAGTGTTATATATTTATTGATATATATTTTTTGTTAATATACATTTAACTTTGATTTGTCTATCGATCCAGCTAGTATATAATTGTAAAACAAAATACTGTTTTTAGCTAAAATAGTTATCGGCCCAGTAGAATAAAAAATAAAGATAGTCTTAATATTTTAAAGGTTTTGCTTGATGTCTAATTAACAAAAACCATAAGCAAATACTTTTTCTCCTAACATATTCTACAAATAAGGATTTTTCTTAAAAATTAACATCTTAAATTGAGTTAAGGTTTCTTCAATTTATGCTTTAAGCTAGATAAAGTTTTCAACTATAAAAGTCAAGCAAACATAAGTTTTTATGACGGAAAAGGTTTAAGTTAGTGGGTTAGAAAATTTTTGGAATAATTCTTATACAGAATTGTATCATTATGATGAAGATAATTTTCTAGTAGTTAAGTGATTACTTTTTAAGGAAGTCATAAATACCATGTAAAAAACATATAAGACTGTAAAATATGGTGTATTATATCAAGTGTCCAAATCTTGGCTGGCTGGGGGATAAAACAATTTTTGCAATCACATAAAACACTACAAATCATAAGATAGGATATTCTATTTAAAAAATCTACACCATGGTTTAAAACAAATATCAACAATAAGGTTGCACCATTTGAACAATAAGACTAATTGTAGCCTAAAAGTAGGCCTACTACTGTGTGAACAAATCTGTGAGTATAAAACCAACTAAAGTACCCTAATGCTACCATCTGCGGTTATGAATCCCAGATAGGGATGATTAGCTACTACAAATAACCACTCAGTTACAACCCTATCATAGTGCTCAAATTTTCATTTATAATCGAGGTCATTAATTCATTATAACTTGTCCAAAGGTTTAAAGCAACGGAACAGTATAGTTAGAATTGGATCTTATTAAGTTACAACATAATACCTAACCAGCTAAACAATTTAACTCAAGGAAATAATATTTACATTACATAATAACTGTCAACATTATTGGGGCTAGTCTATTTAATGGGGGTTAAGCCCTAACATTTAATTTAATTACAATAAATCACATATTGTATAAATCAACGCATTACACAATCTACCAACAAACACACAAGGCAAAGACCCTGCTTCCAGTTTTTTACTAGCTTGTTGAAAAACTGATCAGCTTATTCACAGGATCCAGAAAAATCCACTTGCTGCGCTGTTCAGTATTCAGTTTACTGAACTCACCACAAGTATTATAAGTTCAAATAAAAATATATATTACCCAGCAGGTTCTTGTTGTGGTGTTGACGTCCGAGGTGTCTCATTGGGTAAACTTTTCGTTTCGTCTTGTTCCTGAAAATAAATTCAATTAAATAAGTTATACCTTCACTCAAAGTGTTTTGCACAACAGAGTTGTCCTTTTATTAGGTTTGGGCAAAACTCGAAATTGAAACACGAATCTCAAAATGGTGCATTACATACGGGTTTAGTAAAAATGTCATTACAATCAAAGAGGTAATATACGAGGGCTGTCTAGGAAGTAACAGACGTTTTGACCGGGCACGGCAGTGGGCGGTGCTAGCGCCGCTTTCTTGGCATCAGAGTGTTCATACACTCAGTACGCAGCCAGCTGTGTCAGCTTCCCATATCATACTTTGTATACAGTGGAGTGTTAAAATGAGCGCTGCAATAGAAAATCCCGACAGTTGTGAAGTGCGAACTGTGATAAGGTTTTTGTTGGCGAAAAATTACAAACCAATTGAAATTTATCGTCTGATTTGTGGTGTGTTCGGCCAAGAAATAATGAGTGAAAGCCGAGTGAGGCAGTGGTGCATTGATTTTAAAAATGGCCGAACCAATGTTCACGATGAGGATCAACAGTGGTAGACCTAGTCTTGTGAGTGACGAATTGGTGGCGAAAATCATCGAAAAAATCATCGTTTTACGATTACAGAACTCTCAGAACATTTCCCCCAAATTTCACGGAGTTTAGTTCATGAAATTGCGGTTGGTAAACTTGGTTACCACAAATTTTGTGCCAGGTGGGTTTCGAAAATCCTAATGGAAGACCACAAAAAAACAGATACTTGCTACAGCACTGACATTTCTGGAAGACTAAGACAAAAGCACGTCAACTGTGAAACGAAACGGCAGCAGATGAAATGGAGACACATGCATTCGTCCAAGAAACCGAGAAAGTGTCTGCAAACGCTGTCAGCAAGAAAAGTCATGGCTACTGTGTTTTGGGACTCTCAGGGAGTGATTCTCGTTGATTTTCTTGAACATGGCCAAACAATAAACTCAGAAAGGTATTGTGAAACACTCAGAAAATTAAGACGCGCGATACAAAACAAGCATCGGGAAAAACTCAGCAAGCAAGAAAGTTTTGTTTTTCCACGACAACGCTCGTCCACACACGGCCAATTGTACCCAAGAGCTCTTGGATGGTTTTGGACATCCGCCATACAGCCCGGATTTGGGGCCGAGCAACTACCACCTGTTCCCAGCGATGAAGGCATGGCTCGCTATGCAACGCTTTGACACTGATGTAGAACTGCATGCCAGTGTAAACCAGTGGTTGAACTCGCAGGCGGCAGATTTCTTCAGAGAGGGTATTAAAAACCTTATACCACGTTATGATAAATGCCTTAATTTAAATGGCGATTATGTAGAAAAATAGCCTAAGAGTTTACCTTCAAAATGCATATAATAAAAATAGTTTTTCTTCACTTTGTTTATTTTTATTTCAAAACAACTGTTACTTTCTGGACAGCCCTCGTATCACGCAAACAGTATTTTTATTGAAATGCACCAAATAACAATAAGTATGTATAATAAATTCTGTAAACAACCTTATAAATAATTATTGCATACATTAATAAATATTGCAATTTATATTAATGAGTAAAAACTATTGACATAATAAATTCAACGTTTATTTGTTAAATATGACTAAATACATAAAAATCAACTTCCCTTATGAAGTTATCACGTAATACATTTGATTAATTATTAATAATATTGTTTGCAAAAATAAAAGTAAAAAAGCTTAAAAAATTAAGCACCAAATTTAATATCATATGTTATATTAAATGTTCAAATCTTTCACTACAAAACAAAAAATCTAAATCAACTGATGTCAACTTACATTAGTTGTGGAATTGTTCTCATCTCCAGAATAATAAACTGTCCGCCTTGTACCTGGAGTACCCAAGCTCAATCCATCTAAACATCAAATTATTTATTAATATTAATTTACTCTAACACATCTTAACCCTTACAATTCTGTTCACCAATAATCTAACACACACAATCAATTTTAAAACATATAGTACATATATCAGTACTCCAATTGTAATGATTTGGTATCATTGTAAATCTAACATTGGGAACTTCGATATTCATGTATAAAATATAATTTTTTATATGATGTAATATATTAATTAAACTGATAAAGTACTATAGCAGAACTGAACCTGTAGATCAGTTTATTGGAGATATGGTTTTTAATAAACTACACCATAGAATAATTATTATTCGTTCTAACTTACCAGCCTGCTTTGTCCGTACATCTTCTAAGCTTGTATCAGAGTCAGTTCCTCTTCGAGCAGCTTCTTCGTGCCACGATCTTCTACTCTATAATGTACAGACAAAAATTGTTGCAGATCACAAATGTTTACGTGTAAATAAAATTTATTAAGATGAACAAAATATTTAGTTTTAGATTAAAATAGAAGCCTAATTTAAAAAAATCTCAATATACTTACTTTACTGATAAGATCTGATCCAGCTTTCCTCATTCTTCTTACTAAACTTGCACCAAAGCCTTTCCTAAAATCCACAAAAACACATTAATATTACCATTACCTCAACCTATGAATAATTATAACAAATTATTCAACATGGATGTTAAAAATTTCAAAAATATATATAATCATTTTAGCTCTGCTACCAGAATTGAACCCAGACTATGTTATAGGTAGAAAAATGGAGCACACACTAACCAGAACCATACAAGTATAGGAATTGAAGGATTTGGGGAGGAGGGGAATTATTGTTTCTATAGAATTTCGTAAGGCTGATTCGCCTTGTTTTAAAAAACATGATGTGTTAAAATATAGGTAATCCAAATGAATTAGATCATGCTCTTCAGAAAAATTTCTGGAAACCTGAATTTTGGCATACAACTCGATATTGTGGTATTAAAAAAATGTCAAAAGTTCCCATCAAACTGAGTCCACTAAAAATTTTTTGCAGATCAATTTAATCAACATCTGACACTTCATATGTAATTTAACTTCTCACATATTTAGGAATTTATGAAATAATCCTACTCTTTAAAATTCCTTTTAGTTGAGATTAAAAAAATAATTTCATCATCAGTATATATGGACATAACAAAAATAATTAGAAAGAAATGTAGATTATAGAAAAACAAATTTTATAGAGTAGTAGATAGTACATAGTATTATCTGAAGCAAAGATAAAAAAGGCTTTGACAAATCCGTGTTAGCTGATTGGTACAGACTATTCCATTAAAATGTATCATTCATGTTCACCAATTGGCGAAACGTGGTTTGTGCTTTATTAGATAAAGTTAATTTGAGTGATGGAATATTCAGTGCTATATACAAGTTCAGTTGTTTATGTACTCTTATTTAGATCCCAATTATAATGTTATCCTCCTTTCAAAAGTATTAGGCCTTTTACTTAATGACATTTAAAAATATTCCTATGAATGAGTCTAAATTCTGGATTGTTTATTCATTCTAGTAGTGAAATTGTTGAAAATGTAGATGTTGGGCTAGGCCTAGACGTTGTCCACTTAGCAGTCGCAGGACTGTGGTTGACCGTTATATTAGTTTTAGTGATGAGTATGTGTGTAAAGCAATACTTTGGGATACAGTGAGTTCTGAGACTTAACTATGAAATAAAACAAGAGTTTTCATATTACAAGTTGTACGGTATTAAACATTGTTCTCCCAGCAATTCAGGACCTATTTTGTATATTAGAATTAGTTATACATTTGTGCTCAATTTTATTTCATGAACAGGTTTTACTAAAATTAAGTATTTAATTGCTAGTGGCTGAGTAAATTACATTCAGATAAAAAAATAAATAAAAAACGAAAAAGCAGAGTTTATGGAAAAAATTGTGCTTCCAACTGTATTTTTAATAACAAAACCTTCAAATTTGGTATGCTTGTAAACCTACAGTTCCTCTTTCAAATTGTTATGAGCAAATAATTTCTTTCAACACTAAAAAAATGTTTTTGAAAATATTGGAGAGTGCAATTTTATTAATACATTTTTTAATATTTAAATTTAATGCAATTGCATAATATATTATTATAAATATAGAAAAAAAATTCTAATAAATATAAAAAATCTAATTATTTTAATAATTAGGACTTTTATGAGTTTTTATATAAAATAATACTAAATGCCTTAAAATGGTCCAACATTTTTTAACTGTACTACTGAAGAAATCTCTGGTATTTCCAGACATTTCTTGCTTTTTGGCTCTGGTACTAAAAGGGTTAACATATCAAATTTAGAACACATGTATGTTATTTTTAATCTAGGAAGTGGATCGTATTTGTACAAAATTGCATTAGAACCCGTCTAGCCCTTCAAGAAAAATGCTTTGGCGTTTTATAAACTTTCATGATTGATGGCTTAATGATTACAATAGAATTCCCAAAAAAAGGTATTACAATGTTGGGCAAAAAGATTTTATATTTCTTCCCTCAATCCAAAATTGGGTTCCTTCCTTGGTTTAGACAAAATATTATTAAAATGTTTTAGGAATTTGTGTAAGGATTGTAAGCGAGAAGTTGAAATGTCATCAAACCTAAAGAAATATTGAGTCAAATTTATTGTTTAGCAATTCTGTGCATTGTTTCTGTTGTTACTATTAGCAACATTAATGTTCTACTATAAATAAAAGTCAACTACTTACTTTTTAGTCGGACAACTCTCCATCCTAAAGTAATGTTCCATAATCTTCTCTTCTAATTTCTCTTTTTGACGGTTTAAGTTGTTCAACTTATCCCTGAAATAATCAAAGGAATACATTTATAACAAAACTATATTCATACAATTTAAATTATATCATTTCTTTCAATTCTACTTTTTTGCTTGAAGAAAAAAATGTCCGAAGGCGTAACTGAAGATTTACAACATTTACAAAAAACAATATTATAAATCAAATAAATACCATTTCTCTCGCTAGTGAGATCGTCATAAAACACATTGTCACATACCGAGTATACAATACACAAATAAGAGATTAATTAAGAACACGTTGCCCGGGCGAGGGTGGGTAGACGACTGAAGTTATGCCGCCCGTGATACAGGCATTGGAGGTTGAACATGTTGTGGTAGGTAAACGGAAGTATCGGTTCTTATTCTCCATGTTAATTAAGATTTCAAACAGAATGTTGGATTAGAATGACACTTTATCCTTCAACAAATGTTGTTTCTCGATTTTTGAAGCTCTGTAAATAGCGAACTCTTCCCATGAATCCATGTAACGGCCTTTTTTTCATAAATGTAGAATGTTCATATTCATGTTGAAGTCGCTGCAGTTGTGAAGTTTATTTACGTGACAGTGTGTTTTATGACGATCCCACTAGTGAGAGAAATGGTTTTATTTATTTAATTTAGTGTTTAATTATGTGACCAGAAGATGTGGTAACCCGAAACCGCGGTAGTCATAGCAGCAAGAAAACAAGGATTGAAAGATGTGTACAGGTAAACTTATACCTATTTTAACATTATTTGTCATTATATTCCAATCCTGGAGCTTACATAATGAAATTTATAGCTTTGTTTTGCACTATAAAAACTCTTCTTGAAGGCCTGAATTGCTCCAGAGTCTTACACCATTCAGCAGCATTGAATGGAATATACCATAATATGTCATAAGAAGCACTTCCGACTTAAGGGTCGGCTCTAGTAAAACAGAAAGCAACCTGCGACTCCAGCGTAGCGGCGGTAGGTTACGCGGACATTGCTCATCCTAAAACCATTTAAAACCCGCAATTGTTCAAATAGCGTTTTTAAAAAATACCAAACTCTTGGAGACAGAATTCTTCATCCGAATGGCTTGTTAATTTTTCGCTATAATTAATAGTTACAACGTAAAAAATATTTAAAACCACTCTATAGTGGCGGTAGGTTACACGGACATTGCTCAGCCTAAATCCATTTAAAACCCGCAATTGTTCAAATAGCGTTTTAAAAAAAATACCAAACTCTTGGGGACGAAATTCTTCATGCGAATGGCTTGGTAGTTTTTCACTATAATTAATAGTGACAACATAAACAAATATCAAAAATCAATGTTTTAAATTGTTAATAAATATTAAACAAAATGTTTTTCTTAGTTTTGGAAAAGCCATTTGCATGCATGTTGGCCATAGCTTTAAAATGACATATCGTTCATAATTATCCGATAAAAAATAAAGGAAAAACTGTCTTAATTTTTTTAAAAAATAAATTACCCTAGGTAGTCGAATGCAAATATTTGATACTTGAAATTCCTCAAGTAAGCTTACTGACTAAATGAATACCCAATAATAAAACTGTATAGAATGTTTCCTTTTCCAATAGAGTGTTGTTAAGCGAGATTATATGTTCGGCTTTGTCTTCATTCATTTTAAGATTATTTACAGAAAACTAGGACTTTGCAAGTTCCATAGAGTTTTAAAGCTGTGCACTTAGTGGTTCTTTGTATGAACTAAGTAGAGTTGTGTCATCTGCATACAAAACAGAAATGGATGGAATATTACTGGGAAAATCATTTATAAAAATCAAAAATAAGAAAGGCCCCAGGACAGAACCTTGTTATCCCTGCAATAACATCCATGCACTTAGATATTTGTTTTCTGTCTGTAATATAAGATCTTACCAGATTATATCCGTACAGCTCATTACAGAGCATTTCATGTGAAATATAGTCAAATGTCTTAGATAAATCAATAAGATTTGTATATGTAGACATTATATTTTCAAAATCATTCAAAATATTATTTACAATAGTTTCAATGGCTAAAGTGGTAGAGTGACCAGGCCTAAAACCATACTGATAATTATACAGCAACCCATTTCCAGTAAAGTAATTATAAAACTAACTAGTCATACAGAATCTTTCAAAACATAGAGAAATTTAAGAACGAATAAAACAATTACTCTATTCTGTATAATATACTAAACAGATCATTGAATAATTATTTTATCAACTTGTATGTTAATTCTACCGGCCAAAATCATTTGGCCGTATGTAGACTCAAATAGTAACAACAAATTTATTTCAAATCTTCGAAAGCTATCCATATTAGTTAGGCCTAAATCAATTTTGATATATTATTAATAACAAATAAACAGTGATTGTACTTTTGAAAACGGCACAGTAGTAAGTTTATAATCAAAGTAGTAAACACAAACAATCAAGAATCTTGGTAGATGATTATTTCCACCTAAGTTACAACATCAAGAAGTAAATTAACTAAAACACTTGCCTAAATAGTTTTTCTTCAGCATGATAATGTTCCTTGTCATCGAGAGAATGCATTAACAGCTCGTGGTATTGGTCGAGTAGTTGCCTAACATATTCCATCAAGGATCGTCTATCTTCTTCGAAGCCTATCTTAACTTGTGTTAACATCTGTAAGTATATTGTAACATTTCTTAATCACAGTCACTGTTTACAGATTACATATAAATACAATTTTTTATAAATAAACTATTGGAAGAAAAAATTCTGATGATATAGTCGCAAAAAGAGGCATGTTATTATAAGCTTTTTATTAATAAAATATAAGAAAAGTTTTCAGAATTAAGGAGAAGTAGATAAGCTAATGTATTTTTACTAACCATGAAATTATGTATTTTGTAATCAGTAAAGAGACAATTTAACCCTAGCCTCCATATTTCATACTTACTTGTAGTGGTTTTTTTGTCTTACTCCCCTCCGTGATTCTGTACTAACTAATCTGTAGTCTACTTAAAACATACAACTTTGCCACATGTTTGCACATTGTAATGAATATTGGGAACATTTGAGTATTTTCTATATTTCTATTTATTTATTTATATTTCACAATTTTTATAACATGTGTTTTAATCTTGTGAGATCAGTTCAAGTTAACAACAACATGGCAGCAGGACAGTTTGGGAATGTTGTTTACGTCACTGAAATAGACGAAATACTCATTGAAAGTTTCCATAATTCGACCACATACAGAGCTGACGTGAGTTGAGCAAATTTCCAAAATTAAGTTTATTTGTTTTAGGGTTTTCACTATTTGAGAAATTGGTCTTTTCACGAAGATGTTGAATAACAAAAAAACTATTCATGAATGGCGGAAACAGTTTTTTTGGCATTCATGATTTAATAGCTCCCTCAATATTAACTTTAACTAAAAATTTATAAGAACAAAACTTTTTCGATAGGTATCAAGGAACAAAATTGAAAAAAAAATTAATTCGCTATGATGAGTATTAAAGAACTTGTAAGTAATCTAGTAAAACTCTGCATTTGTAAGCTTTAAGGAGGGGGTGTGAGGGGGGAAGCACAAGGGGAAGAGGCGGGTATGTTTGAGAAAATACATGTCTCATAAGGGCCTATCACATATAAAAAATTCAGCTTTCCAACAATTAGTTGCGACAAAAAACCTTCATTGATTAGGCTAACAACAAAAGTAAGAATAATGAAGTTTCGTACTTTTTTGGCCATTTGTCAGATCATTACTCTTTCCTAATTGGGCACATTAATTTAGACTTTCCAGAATGACCTTACTCCTGAAAAGGTTAACCTTAGATGTGTTTTTGTTTTTCATTTTTATTAAAGGGAAAAGGCCTTGCAGAATATCGTCTGAGCATTGAATAAAAAAACTGTTGAAAAAAACAGAGAGCGGCATAAACAATTTTAAACTTTAGAGTCAAAACACAAATAAAAAAAACTTCTAACCGGAAAAACATAACAAAATGACATTTAGTTGACAAGTAGTTTTAGAGATATTTTTAATTTAAATTCAATTGTGCTTCTTATGTGATGGAAATGTTTTTGCATAATAATATTAATATTTTTTCGTGTTATAAGTGACACTGTGAACCCTATAGTCACACTCCTCAGATATTAATTACTAATTGAGGAAGAGAGAAAACATTAACTACTCACCTCACACTGACTAGACAACTTGGACACTTGAACTTCTAAACTTGTTATTCTATCACTTCTCGCTTCCAATTCTCCGTTCAGTTCAGTCAATGACAGTTTGTATTTACCATTCTCTACCCTTAAGTTCTTGTATTCTTCTTGGACGCCTCTATATTCCTTTTTAAGTTTCTCGTTAGAAGTGAATAAACTGCGGAAATCATCCTGAAATCATCAAATAAAACCAAATAACATTATACGGTTTTGTTGATGGTATCAATAAGAGCAATAAGCAGTAATTCACTAATAAAATTAGAAATAAAATAAAACGAATAAAAACAAGTTTGTTTCTTTTTTTTAAATATTTTGTTAATTTCCCCAAAGTACTGTTTCTAAAAATTATTCCAATAACTTGTGATATGTTATAGCTAAGAAACTAAAAATAAGATTGAACACAAATTACCTTTAGTTTAGAATGTTCCGCCCTTAGATTATTTAATGATTTAGATTCATCCTTAAGAGCATCTTTCTCAGCCGTAAGAGATTCATTTGTTGTCATAAGTAGTTCGTTTGATTCTTTAAGGTTTCGATGTTCTATTCGCAAATCCCGTAGAGATGTCTTGAGAACGTCTTTCTCATTTTTAAGAGCCTCGTATTGTGAAGAAAGTTGCTCGTGCAGAGCCTGTAGCGTTAACTGATCCACGTGAACTTTCTCGTGTTCTTTTAAAACCTAAAAATAAAAACAATATTGTATTTTGAATTAAGGCAGTGTACACTGTCAGTATCTATTTTCTCTACTAATCTCTATGTGACGTTTTTCTATTTAATGTTACCAAGTGTTTGTTTTTATAAACTTATATTGTGCAATAAAGCGGGGAATATAGTTTTGTGGGTTAACAGATCTATGATTTTGATCAAGTGATTTATATTTAAGTTAATGAGTTTTTTTTTACGTGTTCAGATTGATCAATGTTTTTATCAGTAATTTAATATTTTTATTTTGTAATATATTTATTATAATATGTAGGATATAAAAGTATATTTACAGAAACAAACCTAATTTTAACTACATACTAGTAATAATTTGAGTGTCTTATGAGTAAGAGTATTACATTTATATTAAAAATAATTTCACGCCTGTACTCTTTCTTTAACACTTTGAAGCCTACCGCCTTATGGCCTGCTTTGTCATGGAATCCTGTTCATTTTAACGTTATTTCTAAAAATCATAGTATTGTTATTTCTTTATTTACTAGAAACATATATATATATCACTGGAAAGAGCAGAAAATGCTGTTTAATATGATATAAATATATAAATAATAATTATAGATACAAAAATGTTATACATTTTTGAAAAAGAAGTATATATTGAAAAATAAAAAAATTGTGACATTTTATAAATAGGCAGCTTTAGTGTGGTGCACTTTAAAACAGTCAGGTAAACATAATGGTATTGCACAGTCAGGACACTACCAAGTTGTCTCCTTCCTTCCAGCTTTTCCAGTTGATGCTTTAATTTTTCTGAGCAGACTTTATATATTCTTGTTGGCTGCGTTTTCTTTTCCGTCGGAGGAATTTTTTCTGGAAAGTGGCGACCGGTGAGTCTATTGGTTTTGATGGTTGCTGGGATGCTGTCTTGAGCTAGAACTCCTCCCTTTTTCTGTAAAGCCTTTCCAATTGATACAATACATTTTTCCAAATGAAATTTTTTTCTCAAATTTTGCGGTATTTTCATAAGGTATAGAAGAAATGAATTTGAAATGGACATTATAAACAAATGGAAAAATAATTTTTTCCACCATTTCATTTGTTTGCGTTTGAATGGGTAGTAGGAAATTATCTGATCACTTCTGTCAACACCTGTTTTATTTTTATTGTAATCTATTATTAGATCGGGTTTAGTTTTTGAGATCACGCCTTCTTTAGAGCGCACCATGACATCTGTTGTTGTCATTTTATGGACTGATGATAAAGCTAAGGCATCTCTAGTGTCTTTCCACTTGATACAAAAGAGATGTTTTCTTCTCATAAAAACTGATTCGTTCCTTTTTAGTTTTTTTACAACAACGGTTTTCGGTAATTCTTTGCGATTCCGTATGCAAATACCAACTGATTTTGTTTTTCTTTGCCATAAAAAATTAAAAACAGCTGGTGAACTGTAAAATCTATCCATATAAATAGTATGGCCTTTATCAAGGTAATCACAAAGAAGTCTTTGAAAAAGAGAAATTATTGAATAATCATCAGATTTACCAGCATACACCTCAAATTTTAGAACAAATCCAGTTGATGAATCACACACAATATACAATTTAAGTCCATACTTATCTGGTTTGTTTTTGTTGTATACCCTGAAACTTACTCTCCCTCTAAAACCACATGTTCCTTCATCTACAGTCAAATTTTCACAAAGAGAAAAAGATTTTGGAAATTCACATAGCAAATGATTTATGTATAGTCGTAATTTGTGCAATTTATCATGGCCTATGTCATTTAGCGGCAAACATGTAGCATTGTCATTGATATGAAAATTTGCAAGGATAGCCATGAACCTGTCTCTAGACATTACTGATGGAGCATATGGAGTGTTGATGAAATAATCAGTTGACCAGTAATCTCTCAATTTAGGTTTTTTGACTACACACATATGTAATACGATAGAAAAAAAATTATATACTTCATGCAATTTTACTGTCGTCCATTTACCCCACATACTATTTGATTTTAGTTTGTTTGACCTTTTCAATTTATCAATAATAGACTTTGCATATTTGTTAGTTTCAGATTTAAATAATTTTATTATAGATTCTGGAAAAAATACTGAAAATATATCAAAGGGTGTTGATGTTTCATCGATTGCAGCTGTTATCCCACTAAACTCTTCAAACAATGGTATTCCAGGTTGATTATCTATAAATGAAGGTATAATAATAATCTACAACACATAAATAACTTCAAAATGATCAAAATAATTGCACAAAAGAAATATTTAAATTCGTGTAAACAAAGTGTCTAGTAAGCCAACATAACCAAAAACAGCTGTTCCAATATTCAATATATCACCTGTAATATTCTAGATAAATAAGGAATAGCGGAATAAGGAACAGCTGGAATTAAACTATAGACCTACTAAATCATTGCAAGCAGACGAAACCCGAGTATACACTTACTACATATTAATAAAGCATTAAAAAGAGTGCCCCGTGCTATTCTCGAGGTTCGGACAAATGCTATAAACGCTGCCCCGAGGTATACTCGGGCGTAGGCTTCAAAGTGTTAATTGTCACTTTATGGGTTCTTTTACTTCCTATTGCATCAATCCTTTCTACAAAGAGCCTAATGAGAAATTTTTCTGTTATTCATTCATCCATACATATTATCTTTTTTAAGACTGCTTTTAACACACACTATACAACTTTTAAAAATTCACTAGAATTATTAAACTTATAAAATACATTATTAAATAATTTTTTTAAATTGCTAAACTAAAAACGTCTTACACAATCATACAAGAGCACCAAATTACTAAGTTTGACAGATCATAGATGATGTCTCAAATCATATTCATAATTTTTGAGTAGGATAAAGTTGTACTTTTATCTGTAGTCCTAAGTAAAATAATGAACTCACACTACATTTATGGACAATATAACTAACTTATATTTAACATGAAGGCAAATTTGTTTTGCAAATATGTCTGTTTACTGATTAGAAAGCAGTTATATATTGTGAAAACCAATTAAAAATTAAATAATCACAAAACGCTATTACTTTAAAATATCTTATTTTTCTGATAATTTGTTATAGTTTGCTTTAAACCGACAATACCTCTTCTTTTTCTGCAACCAGCTGAGAGTTGGCCAGCTGTAGAGCAGTTAGCTGTGATGTTAAGGAAGAGATCTGTGATTGTAGTGTAGATACATTGACTTCAAGTCTTGCATTACTGGTAGCAAGATCGCTCATTGTACTTTCTTCCAAAGATAATCTTTGCCGAACCAACTTGAGGATCTCAGGACGGGATAGTATTCTGCACACAATAATTTAGTGAAACTTATTTAGCATATCTTATCAGATATTTATATATATCTCCTATAAGTTAAATTAATTTGCTTAAAAATTGTCACACCTTGACAGTATTTAACATTTTTTGACCAATCATTATGTAATCACTTATTTGGCATGATGTGTACCTTGAGATTTACATTACCATATGATATTTAACAAATAGTGAAAATAAATTTGTTTGGCTTTTAATAACCTTATTTCCTACCAACAAGTATTACAAATTTTTATAACGTCTAGACATCTTACTAAAAATAAACAAAGACAAATAAGTCTAAAACAAAGTTCTGAATTACAATATGTAGATGTGAAAGCTAAATAAAAACACATGAAATCTAAACAGAATGTGAAATTAAATAAATGGTACGAATCCGTGTTTTAAAAGATCCGTTTTCTCCTTTCTTCCTACACGATAAGATTGCTTTTTCGTTCTTGGCCTCATTAATATCATGCACAGAGCCTATATTACTATCAATGAAATTAATGGTTTTCCCAAGCAAATACGACCAAATGAACTGCATCTTTACACGATTCGAAACTTTGCTTTAGTAATACTAAGAGTTGCCACACACGAGGTTAATGAGATATATTATCTCACCAAAGTGCTTCAGTCGCAACAGCAGAATGTAGGAAATTCGGTATCATATTTTAATTGGCTTGGCATTACAAATAAATTAGTAACCTCAGTCAACAAATCATGGCTTTCTGATTATTTCTGAGTCCTTTTTGTCAAATTCCTCACTTTTTGAGGACTTTTGTGGCTTTTGGAGTCTGGTATCATCATCTCCATTTTGATCATTAGTTTATTTTCACAATCAACTCAACAAATAATCACTAACACAAAAAATAAAAAAATAATAAAAAATGCCAAGAGTATAAATCTTTGGTGTGTGACACAGTATTCATAGTTCACTATCCATCACCACTATTTTTGTGACTTTCAATTTCAAATTTACAAGTAATTTCTGCATAGACAGGATTATATACTTTACGGTTATTGAGATATTGGAGTAAAACATCCTAGTGTTTCTGTAGCTTATTCCACCTTATAAATAACTATGACCCTAGTTTAAAAAAACTCAATAGAAGCAAATCTTAGAAACTTCTTTTATAAAAAAAGTACAGACTGAAAGTCCCTAACTGTTTAATGGTTAATACGACAAACTAGATCTTTCTTGTTACTTACTTGTCCAAAGCGTTATCTGGGTCCGAAAGATGATCTACAGGTAGTCCTAGTTTGTCCAAGCTGCATTTTAACTGTTGAGTGTTTAACTTTTCCGCTACCAGATCTCTCTGAAGAACTGACAGCGTTTCCTTATCTATATCGTACCTACTTTCTAGTTCTTGAAATTCTCTCTCTTTTTCATGATATCTGTGAAAAGTGTAATTTAAATTTATCGCAACTTCTAAAGATTAAACACTTATGATCCTTTAACTGATGATGATTTTTATCCTAGTTCGAGAGTTAGGAATTATAACTAAAGATAATTAACAGGCACGCTGAAAATACCAGACAGGAATGTTGAACACATAGTTTTTAATTTTTGTTAGGAGTTCAACAAAATTCAATTGCTTGTTGTAGTTTAGAGTTACAAATTCGAAAGACTTATGTCCATAATGATTACGTATGCATGCCTTTATATTCAACCAAGACCAAATTAGATTATTATCATCCTAAACATAGCTACGCTAGAATTGACACAATTCTTAAACTGTGAGTTATTTATTGATGAAAATATTTTGCATACACATGGGTGGTTTAACCGTTACATTTGTATGCTTTGAGGATTTGAATACTTAAACCAAGAGCATGAATACATTCACGATTCTTCCTAAATTATTTTAATGGTTATTGATTCTGATATATAAATCTTTAAAACGGAATGGTTGTGACTCAAAGTGATACCAGATGATGAATTTTGCCGGATTACCAAACGACTACTGCTAGTCGTTTACTAGAAAAAATAATCTGCTTGAGAAGCAAACATTTTTTGTTCAAAACTTTTTCTTTTTACATTGATCAAATCATTGATGACCATCTATTGCAATCACACATGATACAGTTCTTTTTCCGCCTTCTTTAAGTTGTTTAACAATTTCTAGTTTTTCTCAATTATTGCAAGAGCCACATGTTTGCTCTTTTATTAACACAGTTTATTTAAACAACACTAACAGTAGAGTACAGTATTAGCAGTTACTGGACGTAGCAGACTGAGAAAGAGGCACCCAATGGCCAATGACAATCCATACCCAAGCCCGAGTTGTGCAGGATTATAGAACATGCCAAATCATTTGTGCCGGATTAAAGAACTTATACTGAACTTAGGAAATGCCCTAACTAATATAATTTTGCTGAGCAATCCTAAAAAAAAAAAAAAAACACATAACCACTACCATTTTATTTCAGTCTATCAGCCAGATTATGCTGCTGTTAAAATAAGTTTTAGCTGAGAGTAAAAATTGCTACTAAAATTCCATGAATTTCTTTAACTTTTCTAGGTTGCTAGCCTCCCTGCTTAGTATTAAAAGAAAAAATCATTCCAGTAGGTTAAACTAACTGGAAAATGTTAATAAATACCTCTTGTCAAAAATTATATCCAGCCCTTGCATTATTGAATAAGTTATAAGAGAATTTAATATTGGTAAATAAGTTTATATTTTTCTAAAACAACTAGGATAAACTATACTGTATATTTTTATAGGTATAGAAAAATTAGTGTAACGATGCATTAATAATTATATTTTTTTTGTTTATTTACGTTTCAGTTATAAGTAGGGTACTTTTAAAAATAATTGAAACAAATATTTATCTTTTATATGTGTAAAATTTTAAGCAGTAATTTAACAACACTTTTACATTTAGAATTTCTTTGCCTACCCAGACATATTATACATCAAAGAACACTTAAATACATACTCAAACTAAAGGAGTGTCTTATTTTATAGTATTTTGTAAATTTTATTGTTAAGATATAAATATTAATTATTCAAGGTTCACAAGTTTTAGTTAATGTCTTTTTCTATCAATTTATATGTATAATTTTAGAATAGTTTTCAAGTAAAGAATTTTAAATACAGCTATGCTACAAAATATATTTCTTTTCTTTCTTAGTCAATGAACTTGTGTTATTCATGTTGCTTGGGCTAGTAATTAATTGTGTTGCAATCAATGTGTAAAAGACCTACTGTTTAAATTTACCGAGTTAACTAAGTACATACCTTGATATTTGTGTGTTTGCTTCCTCCAGTTGTTTGGTCAAGTCGAGCTTCTCTTTTGAGTTCACTTCCACCTCACAAGAAAGTTTCTCTAGCATTTTAGATTTAGCCTGCAAATTTGAATATCTAAATTTATGTTTACCATGTAATAGGCTCGTTACACATATAGATAGACATGCTTCCATAAATGGAATTAAAAAACTGAGATGCTGATGCAGCATGTTATAGAGCACTTTCTATATTAACCTTTCCCGCACTGTAGACGAATATAACCGCTAAGTTTGACTTTGCTCAAAACGCTGTGGACAATATACTCGCTTTTAAACATTGAGTGTATTGTCTGGAATAAAGAGTTTTCAGTTTTGCTGCTTGAGTGCAGCAGTTATCGGTTAACATATCCCTTGGTTAAAAAACATCATGGCGGTCGACTCCGAATTCCGACTGTTGTGGGAGGAGCTCATAAGTTGACGCGCTACACCACTCATGCTCTGTTTCGAGTGATGCTGAGGCTGTAGACGAACTCGCAAGTCAGTTACGTGCGAAACTGTACTGCGTTTGTTGTTTTATTATTTTTGGCAGACAACACTTTATGCAAGGAGAGAAAAAGACACTGGTAGATGTGTTGTTTGCGCTCAACAAGGAATGAGAAAGGAAACAATCTACCTTTGCGAGACCTGCTCCGCGCAGCCCAACCTACACCCCGTTGCGTGTTTCAAAGGGTACCATACCACACCCTGAGCTGTAAAAACAATGTAACACAACCATGGTTATCTGTTCTTTTTTTATTTCAATTCTTACAATATTTTATAATAATCTAACTACACAATAAGTAATAAAGCAGTGTGGGTTTCACAAGCTTGATTCTTTCTAATTTTGCAGTGTTTTTTTTTTTTTTACTTATTTTGCTGTCAAATAAACCAACTTTAATTGAAAAACTATTTTTTTATTCCCATGTCTCATTTTTTGGTATAAGAAAATCAAAAAAAAATTAGCATTGAGTTATTGAGAACTTAATTTTTTGGGGGTATGTAGCGCTAGAGTGTGAGCGGTCCAAAATTTCCGTAGTGCTGGAAGGGTTAAATCAACTGGTTTTATTCGATGTTACATGTTACTTGGTATGGCACTTTAATTTAAAGTTATTTCTTTTGTGGTTGAAAATACTTAAGATAATCTAATGGTACTAAGCAGAGAAAGAAACATTTCTTTATAGTTTCATTTTTGGTTTTGGTTTTTATGTGATTATATTGGAATTGTTGTCATAATGTGTGATAAGCGCGTAATTTATGCTTAAGGTATTTTAAACTGACATTAGAAAACTCAGTGAATGATTGCCAACTTGTTTTCCACGATGTTTTTGCACTAAAACGCAAACTAAAATGTCTCAAGAAGATATTTGTTACTTCAAACAAAATGGTGATATTTGGTGTTGTGACGGATGTGGAAAGATTAGGGTAAAAAGTAAGCAGTTACAGGATTGAAAATAGTAAAGGTAGGACATAATTGTGGACATAATTAGGCTAATTCATGAAATACGAGAAGAGCCTATAAAAAATAAAAGATCTCAAAACCGAGTTAGGAAAATCGGTTGAAATGTGCCTTGACAAGATTGAAGACTTGAAAAATACAATTGAAGTACAGTTAGTTATTGAAGCTTTAAAGCTATGAAACCAAATTCAAAAGTCTAAGAAAACCTAAACCTGAAAAAAACATACAAGCCTTAGACTATACATGGAACCCCATCCCATGTGATAAAAAATTAAATAGATAAAAATCATACATAAACAAATTTCAACACAAATTTGACACCTCTTCATTTTTGCATAAAGGAATGAATAAAGAACGCTACTGAAGAGTTCAAAATTTACAAAGAATTCAGAAACAATCCCAACAATACATTAAATGATCAGCTGTCATTTCAGTCCAATGGCTCATTTCTTCAATATCAAAATAAACCGTCTTAATAGATACGGTACAGAAAGTAGGCAGTTTATCATAGACCACATGATAATGTACACCAACTAAATCGTCCAGTGCTAAGTGTTGTGTACTTTTAGGGCTTTAATGTGTTTTATGTGTATATGATGACCTCAAAGTTAGAAAATATTTGAAGATGGGATTACAATTTCGAAATGTGCCGTAAATTACAAGCAAATGAAGTCACATGATGAATTAAATAACAGATAACACTTTTAGAATATCCTGTATCTTATTTCAATACATAAAGTGACTTGAATACCAAAAATCATGAAACTAAAAAATATATTAAAAAATAGTGTCATATATGGCAAAACCTGTAAATGGTTGGGCCTAATTTCGTCAATCATGTTGAATAATTCACACACAAACATTACATCACAAAACTAAGACTATCAAGATAAAGTAACCTTACAATAATCAATGAAACAAGCTAAACAAAAAGCGTCAGCTGTCTGTATTGGTGCGTTAAATACCAAACAGATGTTCTTAAGACATAATAATGCTTTGATTTTGGCGTTAGTTGTGAAACAATTAGCTTTGGTTTGCTAGAACACGTTCAAGGTATTTTACACTTGTATTAATTTATTTCATTGCAATGAACAAATGTAAAAGCTAACAAAACAATAAAATAAACAAAGTGATTTTTTCATAATATTTGAGTGGATGATCCATTACCTACTGTCTTTTTTGCACATGTTCAATGACCTTTATATATTCCACTAACTAAATTATGTATTCTAAAGTTTCCACACTTACCTCTAAAGATTCCTTCAGCTTACACACGTCTCTCTCTAAAGTATTAATCTTACTGTTAGCATCCTCCAATTCTCCCATTCTGTCGGCTTGTGCTTTGGCTACGTCCAAGGATGCTTCTAGTTCTTGTACTCTTCTTTCCAGACGCTGCTTGTCTCTGTTTAGGCTCTCACTTTGAATCTGTTAGACATGCAATTAGTTATATATAGAGCCAGGATGTTTAGGCATTAATAACACTTAAAATAGGCAGGCAAAAAAGGCAGAAGGAAACACAAAAAAAGGCACTGTAAATTAAAAAAAGCATAATATATTTTAGCAACTAATAAACAAATAATTCAGATAACTTACATTTTACTGGTTACACATTACACCAAGGTATTTCTTTAAATTGTCTGTCGTTAGACTTTGTCTTCTGTCAGAAAGAACTCTCAGCACACAGGCACAGTTGAGTTATTGGTGGGAGTATTCTAAACCAACAAAGCTTGACTCTGTCCCTACCATACAGCAGGCTTACATACCTACTGCATAGTTTCATCAGATAAGACTACAAGGACAACAATAGAAGGAACATTTTTTCCTAAAAATTGGAAACAGTTCATTCTCTCTCTCTCTCCCTACCTTTTCTGCGATTACTACAACTGTGGACAGTGTAATTCTGAACTAGGAAAAGGCTAGCGTCTAATGGATGTACAGCGGATGTGAAGCGATCCTGGTTCAGAGTTACGCTGTCCACAACTATAAACACTCCTAATTCGTAAGAAATATACATCTGTCAGAGAATTTGGTTTCATAGAACAAGTTTCCGATTTATTCCCGTTCCACTCTGGACACGCTTTACTGTACAAACACTATTCAATTTACTTGCAAAAGGCAAAAATAGGCTTTTATAATTCAAATAGGCTGAAAGAGCTTAAAAATGTTAAAAAGGCAAATAGGCAAAATTAAGGCATTTTGCCAAACATCCGGGCTCTAGTTATATTGGTTGTTTGACATCCACGTGTTTTGTCCATGAGACTATTGAAGGTGAGGAATGAAATAACACGTGGAAAAATCCAACACCAATAGCCGGATTTGATCCTGCCCAAACCATGATTTTTTTAACTCTGAATTCCAACTCAGCTATCACCTAAAGGGTGCTATAATATGATTACAGCAAACCCAACTATTTAATTTCTTACTATTTTTAATTTTCACAAAATAGTGATAACTATCACAATTATGTCATTAATTCGCTGTACTAATATTACTGTTCAGAAATCATTTATAATACAGAAGACTTAACCTAATCTGACCCCCATGCCACCCATACCTCTGGTCGAATAATTTAACTACTCTAGTCTAAGCTCTAAATGAACAAAGCTTAAAAAAGGACAAGTAAAACTATATAACAAAAAACTGAATTGACCATATTCAGTTTGTTTGTGTTCTCACTATTATTTGGTTAAAATGTTACATTTAAAAGCAAATTTTAATTTAGTTTGATTTATTATTAATGATTACAGATTTATTTAAGAGCTATTTAAGTAAATTTTTTGATGTATGAAATGGGCTTTTGTTGATATGAATGTCAAGTTAAATTTCTATTTAGAATTTTAGCAACAACAAAAAAAGTTGTTTAGCAGGTTTTTATTGCAGACATTTATTGTTTAGGGAGCATACTCACAAAGAAATAGAGCCAGCAGTTAAAAAATGCTTTTAATTAATATCTGTGATTGAAATATTTAATTTATCTAACTCTAACTGTAATTTAAACTAAGTATAAATAAATGTAATCTGTATTTAAATCACAAGTCATAAATCAGCATATAATTAACTACCTGCAATTGATGTTGTAATGTTTCCAAGAGTTCTTGCATTTTCTTTGTGTCCCGTTGAGCATTTTTGACGGATGTTTCAAGTTCGGAGTTGTGCTGATTCAACTTGCGTTTACTTTCTTCCAAATCATCCACCTTAACAGTCAATTTACTATGTTATAAAAGAGTTTTATTACATAAATAAAAGAATCATTACTTTATTTTATACATTTTTTAAATGGTGGGCGTTTGAAAATTATAAATATCTATAAAACCACAAACAAGGCAAAATAGTTTCAATAATTACTTTTGGGTGACACTGTTGATTAATCCTTGTAAACATCTTTGTTTCTTGTCTTTTTCATTTACATGCTAGGATTCAGATTAATGTTTCATTGAATAATGACTGATAAATAAGTCAAAACTCATCTCATAAAAAGAGAAAGTCATGAAATTAAGATGACAATACAAATTTTAATAATTGGTTATACGTACCTCTCATATATCTACAGCACTCCATATTATTTTATTTTGAAGTTTCATTTTTCCAAAACAAAACCTGTTAAAAAATTTAAAGCAATCCAAAGGGTAAATAAACATTTTAATAAGGATTAATCGACAATGTCATCCACTGGTAATAAAGATTATACAATGCAGAAAGTTCCACTGATAAATGTGGAAAATATTGTTTGACTTTAAACAACAAAGTTTAAAAAAAGAAATACATAATTTGCTGCTAATTGACTACATTGTTGAAGCACAAAAATTGTAACACAAAATCTTAATTTCTAAAAGGCGTGCAACAGATGGAAAGTTTTTTATTACAAATTATAAGATCGAAAAAAATAAATAAAAATTGTAGTTTAGAAATGATCAAAACCAAGAATTTTTAATAAAAAATATAGATGAAACAATGAACGCTGTATAAAAAAAGACTGTAACAATTAAATTTAAGACTATCAAAAATATTGAGAGAAAAGAAATCGTAGTGAAAGAATATAATATAGCTAAATTGAAAAAGCACAATAAATACACAAATTCTATTCTTGACAACGGATCCAAACGATATGATTTTCCCATTACAACTCTAGCATTACAGGATTTTCACAACAATCATAATTCTTTTTAATATATATTTAAATATTTATCTCTTAAATTAACCAACAGTTAAGTAGTGCATATACAAAGTATAATACACAAATACAAAAATGAAACATGATTGGAAAAATATGTCTTCAAATATAATAGTTTTGTGCAATTTAAGCAGAATTTGTGCTGTTTGGACAATGAATATTGGGGAAAAAATATCGAAATAACAAGTTTTAAATCGTATGAAATGGAAAATAATGTACCGTTCCATTTCATCTAAAACACAACTATATTCACATACCACTTCCAAACCATATCCCAAAATTCTTAACAGATACTGAACGTCTTGCAATTCCAACAACCAAACTTTCAACTTTGCATACATTTTTTTACTGATTTTATTATTTTTGACAATGATGAGTTGATGAAATAAAAAATCCCTTTTGGCCTTTAAAAAAATTTATTCACCCCATGAGATGATAATTCCAGTCATCAAAAAAAGATTCTGATAAAATATTTTAGTAAAAATTATTATTTTAATTAGATAACAATAAAAATAGTAGAAGATTTATTAAATGATAGAAAATTAGATAGTTTACAATTACTTTGAACAGATTTGACACTGTACATACTAAGGGAGTTGTCCTTAAATGCCTATTTTTGCACAACTTGCGTAAATGGTTGATTTATAAAAAACCTTTCAAACAAAAGTTTTAGTTTTAGTTGATACTATTAGAAGGTATAATAACTCTAAACAGATGCAATATTTTTCATATGAAGAAAGTTTCTATTCTCTTTCTCCAATTTTGCCCTTTAATGAACTAGTGATTTTATGTATTAGTTTGGAATTAATTTATGTAAAATTATGAGGAAACAAACAAAACTAGGTAGAAATTTACCAGAAGTTGCACCACTGCAATTACTGCAATAAATAGGTAATATATATATTTTTTAAATCAACTTAAAAGTAAGATCAAACTAAAAATATTTAAATTTAGGAATAAAGTAATTTTAATTTCTACCTTAATTTTCTATTCTACTTCTCACAACCTGATGATCTAAGTAGATAGATAAATAAATTAATGTCTAAAATAGTTAAATTATACCACTTAACTAACAATTATAAACCGACATTATACACTGACCTAACTACAAGTGTCAAACAAACTCAACTGAACAATCCACTGATTCAATCTTCACTCGCACAACATGCAACACATTAAATGTTATGACTAAGATTTGTTTATATCTTGTTCAACATGTAAAGGTTGGATTGTTTAGTGGAGTCAGCAAAATGCCTAAACAAGCACTCTTTGTAATTCTGTTATTCAAAGTGCTGCCTTATGTTAGATAGAGTAAAAACAAAACAAAAAGTGGGCAATCTTTATCTATTAAAGCTTGCACAGTAGCAAAAAGAAATTATGACAAGTGTTTTGTGAATCTTCCAGTTTAAGCCGGGGGGGGGGGGGGGGGGGGGGGGGAGAATTAGGCAGTACATAAAGTTTTTTACAACTCAAAGACATAGTAAGACCCAATTTTGGTCAATTGTTGTTATTTTTAAGTTTGAGACATTACGTATGAGGTACAAAAGGAACCGTTTTATGTATTGTATACATACATTAGAAGCACTGTGAGATATGCAAGATTACATACTGTAAATTGTGTTAATAATGTTCGTCTTAAACTTAACTTTTTTCAAACTTAAAAAAAGCCAAAACCATTTGGGACTGTTACTAGTCACCTGAAGTTTTTTTTAGGACAGTTTAGAATTTTGCACTACTGCCATAATAAGGAATTTGAGGGTATTTAAAATTTGAATTTGGAAGCCCACAACTTATGCACGACAAATTAGAGTACATAAACAACCAAATTAATGGTGCTCGTAAAATATTTTTTGAAGGCAATGAAAAACTGCGCGCAAACTATAATGGCAAACCAAATTTTGTAATTATAAAATCGGAATTTCCTTAAAAAAAGGATAATCAAGTATATAAAATTTCGACACAGAACATAATTTTCAAAATTTTTTTGTTTCAACATTTTTTATCATTTCAAGATTACAAAGAAAATAATACATGGCATTTCGAGAGTATAAATCAACTCTTCTTATCAAGGGAAAACACAAAAGCTAACTATACAGGGGTGCTGAAAAGTCTGGAGACGGTTTAGTATAGAAGGAAGATTTGAAGTTAGATGTGTGGTTAAGGAACCTACTCTCCATGTAAAAATACTATTTTATTAAGATACCAAAAAAATTATTCGCCATCTTGGATCCGCCATTTTGAATGTAACTTTGTGTTTTTTTTTAAATGGGAAGGTGGTAATGTGATACATCATTTTGATGTAGAATTTCAAGATAAAATCAACGGTGAAATTTGCACATCCATATCTTTAACCAATTAAAAAACCAACAAAATCATATTTTTCAATTTTGCTGTACTATTTAAAAAAAAAAAAATATTATTCTTTTAGGATTTAGAATTAAATAAGCTTTCAAACGATACGCCAGATAACAATATTTGGGAATATTTAGTTGAACCACTCAAAATCAATTTTGAAAAAATCAAAATGGCTGTGACTCAAACTGTAAATACTGTCAAACTGTAAACTCAAATTTTAAATACTGCCAAATATCGTTGTGTGGCATATTGTTTGATAGCCTATTTAAATTTATAGATTCAAAAAGAATAATAACTAATATAAAAAAACAAAAATAGTACAGCAAAATGGAGCAAAACTGAAAAACACAATTTCGGTTTTTTGGCCGCCATTTTTAATCGGTTAAAGATATGGATGTGGAAATTTTGCCGTTGCAGGGTGTCTACCAAAAGTGATTTTTGAAATTCCTGGTTATTTCCAGGTTTTTTCCAGGTTTCTCAATGATTTTCCTGGCTATTCTTATATGCTTATTACACGCCATTCGGTGGTCAACTAATATTAAATATTAATATATTTAATATTAAAGTGCTCAACTGAGAGCAAGTAAAATAAGTACTTTCATTTTATCAAAATAACAAATTCATCAACCAAAACTTGTTTCATGTAAGTTAGAAAAGACAAAGATCATAAGGTTTGGATTCACAAACATGTTACTATTAAAACATATTATTTTAAAGATAAGTGAACAATTTTATAACACATCCCTACATACACTTCTTGAAGACTCTTGTACTTTATTTCAGACTGATCATTCTAACTTTTTTCGTTTTCTTAAACAAGTTTGTACTGACCTTCATTACTTGAGGGTTGTTAAATAGACTAGGGGTTACTATTAGAGAACTTAAATTTATCAAAAATCTTTTAACCTAACACCAAAATGGTGATTGCTTCCTAATTCATATAACTGTTGAAATTAAATCACCAATACACTTTATATTATAATTTTTACAATAATAAAAGTTTAAAAAATAACAATATAAAGTGTATTGGTGATTAAATTTCAACAGTTGTAAAAAATATGAAATTTTTAAAAACAAGCTACAAAATTTTAATAAAGTATGGGAACTTGTGGAGTAAATATGAAAACAACTTGTAATCAAATATTTTACTAAATTACCAAGCCTTTGTAAAAATCAAAATAAAAGCATCAAATATAATAAAATAACACAAATAAAGAGTAATTCACCAACCTTAACACATATTTAGTGAAAATATAAAATTTGTTTGTTAAACACTATTTGTGTAAGCCAAACATATCTAGGCTGCATATGATTATTTTTATAATTGAATAAAAAGAAAGCTGTTAAGTCTATGTCTATGAATATTGAATCATTTCGACATGCTGCTGGACCAATGACATGGTAATTTCTAAAGTGGCAATGTCCATCAATAAATAAATAAACCTTAAAAAGTTAGACAGCATTCAGAATTAGACACAAAGGATCGAAACAGATGCCCGAATACAACTTGTATTCATTTTATGAACTAATATTGTTCCAATATTATTTAAAATACAATGACAAAATCTCCGCAAAAGAATACGACGTTCGAATATTATTAGCGCTAATTTTATAAAACGTCGGCATTAAAACCGCAATTTAATATACAACAGCGTATGTCCGCGAATAATCAATGCCCGAATACAATTTGTGAAAATTGTATGAACTACCATTATTGAAATATTATTTAAAATACAATGACAAAATGTCCGGAAAAGAATACGACGTTCGAATATTATTAGCGCTAATTTTATAAAACGTCGGCATTAAAACGCAATTTTTATACAACAGCGTATGTCCGCGAAAAATCGATACCCGAATACAATTTATAAAAATTGTATGACCTACCATTGTTGAAATATTATTAAAAAATAATGACAAAATTTCCGCAAAAGAATACGACACCCGAATATTATTAGCGGTGATTTTTTTAAACGCAATTTTTATTCAACAGCGTATGTCCGCGAAAAATCAATGCCCGAATACAATTTATGAAAATTGTATGACCTACCATTGTTGAAATATTATTAAAAAATAATGACAAAATTTCCGCAAAAGAATACGACACCCGAATATTATTAGCGGTGATTTTTTTAAACGCAATTTTTATTCAACAGCGTATGTCCGCGAAAAATCAATGCCCGAATACAATTTGTGAGAATTGTATGAACTACCATTATTGAAATATTATTTAAAATACAATGACAAAATGTCCGCAAAAGAATACAACGTTCGAATATTATTAGCGCTAATTTTATAAAACGTAGGCATTAAAACCGCAATTTAATATACAACAGCGTATGTCCGCGAATAATCAATGCCCGAATACAATTTGTGAAAATTGAATGAACTACCATTATTGAAATATTATTTAAAATACAATGACAAAATGTCCGCAAAAGAATACAACGTTCGAATATTATTAGCGCTAATTTTATAAAACGTCGGCATTAAAACCGCAATTTAACATACAACAGCGTATGTCCGCGAATAATCAATGCCCGAATACAATTTGTGAAAATTGAATGAACTACCATTATTGAAATATTATTTAAAATACAATGACAAAATGTCCGCAAAAGAATACGACGTTCGAATATTATTAGCGCTAATTTTATAAAACGTCGGCATTAAAACGCAATTTTTATACAACAGCTATGTCCGCGAAAAATCGATACCCGAATACAATTTATGAAAATTGTATGACCTACCATTGTTGAAATATTATTTAAAATACAATGACAAAATATCAGCAAAAGAATACAACGTCCAAATATTATTAACGCTATTTTTTTAAAACGTCAGCATTAAAACACAATTTAATATACAACAGCGTATGTCCGCGAAAAAATCGATGCCTGAATACAATTTATGAAAATTGTATGAACTAACATTGTTGAAATATTATTTAAAATACAATGGCAAATGTCCGCAAAAGAATACGACAACACAAACAATATTATTAGTCCGAATATTATTAGCGCTAATTTTATAAAACGCAATACACAACAGCGTACATTCGCGAAAAACATTTGTTCTTCTTTCTATAAAATACCGGCGTTAAAACTTACTTTAAATTACAAAGGCTAAGGTCTGCGAAAAGGTTATTTAGATGACACTTGTAAAATTCGGAAAAGGTGGAATTAAATTTCGCTATTTGCGGGAATCAATAACAAATAAAACAAAGGCACTTCGTCGGGATTCCTAAAAAAAAAAAAATAATCGCTAGTAATGTAAATCCCGAAAATGTCAAAAATGTTTTCCCCGAACTAAAAACAAACAGAATTATTATACTTTTGTTACCGATCTATACAATGTGTAACTTTTCTTCGAAGTAGACACCCTAATTCTATAAATAGACACGATAAGAAACGAATCCATAAGTGGTTGACCTTGAGCCTACTTTACCTTTCTGTGTAACAAATATCCAAGCACGCGCATGAATACAAATAAAACAAAGAAGCGTTTACTTTACAAACGAAACAATTGCCTAAACATTTTACTAGCGAAAATATCTACACACATCAAAGTAAGAGAGCTTTACATTCTTTCCTACTGATATTTTATTGTTAAATGATTAATTGGGGTTAAGTTTAAATAAAGAGATGTGATTGCAAATACTGGAGATTACATTCAAAATACGGAGACGTGGCTAGTCTGACAATGATATGAACTGAACTGAATATCTCTCGATATCAGTAGGCCTATTGAGTTTCGGGGGCTATAGATTCTTGTTAACGATATCAAATACAAAGTATCGGTGGTATCGTGAATCGACCCATCCCTAATTTAAATGTTACAATGTTTAAAATAGATTATGCACGTAAATTTATATGGTTTAATAATTCAGTACACATCGAATGTTTTGTTTGTGTTTGGAATCGAGGTACTGTAATTGGAATAGACTTTTGCGATCGATTCTCGCTACCGATTACGATTACCGCACTACGAATTAATGGAATCGGTTTTTAGGGAATTGGTATCGACACATTCTTACAACAAACCCTTGTTCTCTTGCCATGGTTACGGCATGTTTGTATGCAACTTTCACATTTTCTATGAAACAGCGCTTGCTCATGCCGAACTCCCGCGATCGCGTTTACAAAACGAAATAACACAAGTGAAGGAATAAAATTCCCGGTTACACATCAAAATCACGGCTTTTTCCCGGAATTTTCAAGGTCAAGTCATATTCCCGGCTATTTCCCGGATTTCCCGGTTGGTAGACACCCTGCGTTGGTTTTCTCTTGAAATTATTTATCGAAATGATGTATCACATTACCACCTTCCCATCTAAAAAAACAAATTTACATTCAAGATGGCAGATACATTTTTTGAAATTTAATAAAATAGTATTTTTACATAGAGTAGGTATAGTATTTTTACATAGAGTAGGTTCCTCAACACCTCTTTCTTCAAATTTTCCTTATATACAAAATATTAAACAGTCTCCAGACTTTTCAGCACCCCTGTATAAACTAAAAAGTAAACACAAGTCTAGAGGACCTGTTTAGGACCTTCACAGTTTGTTTTTTAGGTTAGACATCGAACATAGGCCTAGTCCTTTAGGTTTATGTTTTCTTTTCAGTTTATATTTGTGTTAGTTTTAATATATTTCTTTCTTCATGTTGAATACGTTGGATATAGTACAAATATCCTGATAGTTTATGATGATATTGAGTGCAAATGATATAAAGTGAATCTACATAAAACACATAAACGGTACCAGAAACTGGCACATACTTTCTCACAAACATATTTAGATTATTAAAGAGATTTACTGTGACGTCATAATTGTATTAAAGTAGGAGCCCCTCTCCTACATTAAAGTAGGAGAGTAACTATTAAATATTATTTATTATTAGAAAACTATTTGATCAATTTCGAAGAAATTTGCACCAAACATGTCAATTAGGAATGTATAGATGCACGAAAAAAGATTTTGAAAATCAACCCCCTTTTTGGTCAAGAAACCCCCAAAATCAGTTATTATTATTAGCTAAATGACAATTTTTAGAAAGATGCGTTTTTTTTTGCATATGGTAGGGTACATTAAGGGCTATAAATAAGCAAAATTTTATCAAAATCGTTAGAGCAGTTTTTTATAAAAAAATAATAACTGATTTTTTGGGGGTTTTTGGCCAAAAAAGGGGCTTGTTTTTCAAAAAAAATTTTAATTATTTTTCGTGCATCTATACAGGCCTAGTTTGGTGCAAATTTGTTCGAAATCGATCGAATAGTTTTCTCTCTAGCTTTGTATATGTACAGACAGACATTTTCTAAAATCACTTTTTTGGACTCAGGGGGTCCCAAAACGGATATTTTCACAAATATCTCAATATTGATTTTTTTTTGCGATCACTATACTTTTTCTATACTATAGTATAGTGAGAAAGTAAAAGACAGTTCATGACCAGACTGTTAAATACTTATCTAAATAAGGACAAATGTAAACTGCTAACACTTGCATGATAAAGAATTAAGATTTTTAGGATAATTTGATAAACATAAATATTGCATATATGCTTGAACTTGGTTTTTAAGTTCTTCAATTGATTTATTCATGTAATGTTAGATTGGATTTCTTGTTGTACATTTACATTACATTTTGCATTGTACTGTACATTATAGAGTTTCACTAAAGTCTTTAAAAATCATGACCATTAGTGTTTGAGTTTCTTACCCAAAACTTTATTCTAAAAATGTACTCAAATAATCAATAAACCTCGATAATGAGTTAAAATTAATTGAAAATAATATTTACAAGTTGTATGAACAAGTAAATGTAGTTGTATGAATCCAACCGGTACATGTATAATCTAGTTTTTGTGTGACGTCACTACTATGCAATAGAACAAAGGTCAGAGAGATTTTCTTTTAGCAATAATTCATTTTACATATTTTTGTATAATATTAAATGTGACACGATTTGTTCTATTTTATTAGAAAAAACATCAAAATGGCTGATAAAACACAAAAAAAGTGTTTTAGGGCATAAGTTATTTAAACCTTTCTATTGTTTTAAGTTTTCTATAACCTCCTAAAGTTTTGTGAGAACCCTGTATACTACAAGGGTCGTCCAGAAAGTAAAGATCGAATGCGCATCGCGTGCGGTGCAGATTTACACTACTTTGATTACGTGCGCGGCCGCTTGCCCCTTCCTTTCTCTTCAGTGTGAGGTGAGTCTTGTTGCTGTGTGGTCACGCTACTTGTTTTCGCAGCGTTTTAAAATGGCGGCACTAATCGAAAATCCCGCCAAATGTGAAGTGCGGAGTGTAATCCGCTTTTTGAATGCTCAAAAAGTTAAGCCCATTGAAATTTATAGGCAAATTAAAGCTGTCTATGGTGAAGATGCGATGAATGAGTCATCAGTAAGAAAGTGGTGTATCATGTTTAACCCAAGGAAGAACTAACGTGCATGATGAAGATCAGAGCGGGAGGCCATCACTAGTCACGGATGAACTGAAGCAAAAAGTTGAAGAAACAATTCAGGAAAATCGACGTTTCACTTTGACGACTTTACATGACTCTTTTCCACAAATTTCATGATCACTCCTACATGAGATAGTGACAGATCATCTTGGTTACAAGAAAGTGTGTGCTCGGTGGGTGCCTAAGATTTTGACGGACGACCATAAGCCGAAACGCATGGGGACAACCCTTGAATTTTTGACTCAATATGACAAAGATGGAGACTAATTCCTTGATCGTATTGTTACGGGAGTTTCGTATAAGACTCCAGAAAGCAAGCGTCAGTCAATGGAGTGGCATCACACAAACTCGCCCTCAAAACCCAAAAAGGAAAAACCATTGTTGCAGACTCGCAAAGTCATGGCAACGTTTTTTTGGGACCGAAAGGGATTAATCCATGTGGATTTCATGCCACGAGGTGCAAGAATAAACTCAGAATCCTACTGTGAGACTCTTCAATGACTTCGTCGCGCCATCCAAAACAAGAGGCGTGGAATGCTGTCGGCTAAAGTTTTTTTTCATTCACGACAATGCCCGGCCTCATGCCTCAGTACGAACGCGGCAAGAACTCCAAAGTCTGAAGTGGGAAATCTTTAGTCATCCTCCCTACAGCCTTGACCTAGCACCCAGTGATTTTCATCTGTTTCTAAAGTTGAAGCAATTTTTGGGTGGAAAACAGTTTGGAAATGACGATGAACTTAAAGAAGCAGTGATAATATGGCCTAAATCTTTCGCGGCTGATGAGTATAACATCGGAATAGAGAAACTGGTCTCACGTTACAACAAGTGTCTCGACAAAAATGGGGATTACATAGAAAAGTAGAATAAGGTACTGTGGCTGTGTAAATAAAGTTTCGTGTTGATATCTTTTGTTTTTATTTAACCATGCTAAAACATTCTTTACTTTCTGGATGACCCTCGTATTTTAGCGATATAACAAACTTTGTAATTTCATATTGATCTACCTGCAGAGAAAGTTTCTTCTTTTCTTTTTCCAACTCCAGGATCTGTTCGTTAGTTTGTTGTAAGGCAGCTTCCTGGAGACTTTCCACTGTTGTAGCCAATCTTCTATTCTCCAGTTCCAGTCTTAGAGCTCGTGCTTGAGCGTTGCTCGTCAGTTGTTCTGATAAGCTGTTATCACCTGAACCTTTAAGAACACACAAACTTATCTTAATATACAAAACGTTGCATTTGAAATAATTAAAGTTCAGTTCTAAAAACATCAACAAATATTTTCTTCATGTTTTTTATGATACTTGTATTGGTTAGTGTATATTGATATGATATCCAAACCACTATTTAACTGAATAAGGCATTCATATTGTAGTTATTTAAAAATAAATCTATTTTTTAAATGTTAGTTTTAGTAAATATTAAGTGTATTAATAAATATAGTAGCCTACACTAAATGTGAAAAATTATCAAACTTTTTGCAGATAAACATATAAGTTTGAGTAAAACAATTTGTGACTCTGAAAGGGTGGAAAGAATAAGTCCACAAAGTTCACCTTGACACCATTCTCTTGTCTAGCACATCTCACGCTAGGTGTAAAGAACTAATAGGTGGATATTCCATAATCATCCTTTTAAAATTCAAATGTTAGACAAATTGAAGTCTAAAGACTGTAATGAATGAAGAGAATTTGCAACTTGCTGTTGGAAACAGTTGATAAATAACCGCAATTTTTACCCAACCTTATAATGTCTGATGCCCCTCATTTTCATTTAATCACAGCCATCAGCATAATTTTAGGTACTGATCACAAAAACATTCTTTTACTGCAAAATATGCAGAAGTGAATTGAAGTTGTTTAGCATTTTAAAACTAAACTATTTTGAAGAGAACATTAGCACAGAAGTAAAACCTGCGCATTATATGATAGTGTTGAACAATTTTATTTTACAAATAACGTGACAACAAAATCATAGCGCAAATGTCAATGCAAACTCAAAGAGTCTTGTTTTCCATAAATGTAATCTTTCGTAATGGTGATTTCGTCAGCCGCGAGACAACTTAATAAGATGATTCTTGAGATACAAAGTCTACGAAACCTCAACCATCCTAGCGTTGAAAGAATTAATATCACGGTTTTGATGTGACAGATTGCTTTGGAAATGCTGATGAAGAAAATGGGCTCTATAAATTAGAACCTTCAAGAACCCGATGCAAGACAAAATTCTTTAAACTAATAAAAGTGAAAATTGTAGAAAAGTGAAGCAAAGATACATTTTAAATTGTCTAAATAATTCTGCCTCACATTGAATAAAGGCGTAAAGGACCTAGGTTACCTGTATCAGTGTCTTCGAGATGATCAGACTCATATGCAGAGTTATTTAACTGTGATTTGCTGAGTATTGTCAGCTGACTGTTTTCCTCGTACAACTCTTGTAGCTTCTCTTGGTTTGAATCCCTTTCCTAAAATAAGAGAATCAACACATTCTGTATTTAAGAAATAACATTTAAGGCCGACTTTAGAACATACTTTTATCAAATAACTTCAAGTATGATGGCAAAATTTTGTGTCCACAATGTAATTTCATGTAAAATTTTCTTTAAAGTTTTAATTTTTCTCTAGTTCTGCATTTGAGAATATTTAAAGTGTCTCCATGTGAAACTTTGATACACAATTGGAGGAAGAATAAGAATGTGATGCAAGAATGGATGGTTTTGACTCGGTATAAAAGAGAAATCGTGCAGTCTCGGGACATATATTATTGTTCCCACTTATTGCTCATTGCATGCAAGACTTCATCACGTTATTTGTCTAGGAAAAATTGCATCACACTTGTAGAATACAGACATTACGGCCAGTGATTAACAGTTGTTCCTTGATTTAAAGCAGCCTTGCCTGTCAGTGCAATACTGACACCTTCTAAACATCCATGGCTGGTTTAAAAAAAGATGGAATTCAGAAGTTGAAAGTTTCATAATATAATATGTGGAAATTGTGTTGAAAATTTTTTAAGATTGTTAACTTTCAAAAACAGTAATATTGTTCATTAAAATATTACCTAAATTTTTCAACAACAAAAAGTATTTATTTAAAAAGTCACACTTTGTAGTTTGAATTTCACACTTTGTTATAAAAATATAAACGGTTATAAAAACAAATCATTGAAATTAAAATACTAACCAGAGCTAAGTCGTTTATGGTCTGTTTATATTGAAGTATAGAAGCTTCAAGCTGCATGATATGATCCCCTCGTTTACGAGCTCTCGCCAATTGTTCCTCCAACATCTCCCTTGTCTCTTCCAACACCTTGTTATCTTGCCGCAACTCTTCCACACGGCTCTTATAATATTCTAGATCACATAATTTATCCCTGTAACGAGTTACTTCACTTTCTAACTTTTCACACCTTTCCGCTCGTTCCCTCAATGCGTCCACTTCGTCTCTGTAAGCTTTACTTGCTCGAGCTTGCTGTTTTAATTCTTGCATCTGAAAAAAAAAGATTTGTATCAATTGCTTTGCATACTTTCCTAGGGTTAGCTTAAAAATTGTGAATACAGGCTGCTTTTAGAAGAATAGAATAGTTACATGCCACTTAAATAAATATTTCTGAGGTAATGTGAGAACCGTTTTAAAACAGTAAAAAAAGTAACGAGTATTTATTAAATAACGTTCTTGCCATAAACGTTATTACAAATATGTTGTAGGTATGTAATTTAACTGTTGACTATTGATATTAATACAACATATAAACCATACACATTTAAAAACATTTATACTTATTTGTATAACTAATTGGCATTATTTTTACTATACATGACCTTACAATATCTTAAACCAACTTTGAGCTTTGGTTTCGGGTACTCTAGGATTAATTTGAATAGG
>JAGFPH010000410.1:584154-594305 GCA_018207615.1 Philaenus spumarius | reverse complement strand
TTAACCTGTCATTATAAAGGATTTGTATTAATTCAAATTAAACTAATATAAAATTAATCAATTAATTTATTACATGTTTATGTGGTAACACATAAATATATAGCACGGATACACCCGTTAGACGCTATAGGTTTATTGCCCTGAATTTTTTCCGACTTAATTTTAAAATATTGAAATTTTGAAATATAGTTTGTTTTTCTCAAAATGGATTCTAGCCTTTGTTACTCAGGGATAGTTAAGCTTTTTACTAGTAAAACAAATTTCAATAGGTTTAGTAGTTCCAGAGATTACCTCCTTAGGCCTAGATACAAATTTGACCTCTTTATAATATTAATAAAGATTTGTGTATAGCTTTATAAAAATTAGATTCAAGCTGTGACGTCACGCGTAGTAATATAATTGCATTATCTTTTAGCGCTTAAGATGGAGTGTAATAAGGTGTTTCTATGTCTTGGATATTATACCTTGAATTTTTCATTAGCATGTATGTATCATTTAGAGTCTTCCGAAGATGAAAATTAATCGTTTTTTCACATTTCATGTATCCCGTTGGACGATAGTATAGTTCAAGTTCTTTTTTGTGATAAATTTACAACTAAAGTGACTTAAGTGAGCAGGGCTATCTTGGCAAAAGAAACTTTAAAATATTTCAGATCTAAGCCGATATGTTGTATTTTAGGCAAAATTCAGTCCTTTGAACTACGAAAAAATGTGAAACCATTTTGTTTGTCATTAAAAAGGAGAATTTTCGTTTCTAATAATTTTTTCGTGAAGATACTGGTTTTTGAGATGTTACTTTATAGTAAACTAGCTGAATACCCGTGTTTCGCTACAGGGAATTTGTTTTTTTATTTCATCACTATCATTCATAATTAATTGTAATATTTATCTCTCATTTTATTTCATCTATTATTTCACGGCAGTGAATTATAACATGTATTTTCAATTAGTTTATATATTGTTCACTGGTTGCCCGTCAATCGTCTTCGTTACGGTAATAAATTAAATCAATAACAAATTTAAAAACAGAGTGAAGAGCTTCTTCTTTTTCAACCGCTAAATCATTTACAGACTGGTAAATCACAGTGTTAGCTAGATGTTTGCAGATCACCCAGATACGTCTTTAATATGCGAATGTATAGATCGGGGTTTTTTTGATCAGCCTACGTCTAAAATATTTTCTTAAAATGAATAAGTGCCAAATTTCAGCTCTATAGCTTTAAGGAAAGAATACCAATTAATATTTATTGTTTAAAGGGGTTGTTATTACATTTTCAGCCCTTAACAGCACGTAACAAAATGTAAAACTGTTTATTTTTTATATGTATCTTGTAAGAAATAAATGTACAAAATTTCAGATCTATAGCTTTAAGGAAAGTATAAAAATAAATATTTATAGTTTTTAGGGGTTGCTATCACATTTTCAAAACTATAGCATCACGTAACAAAATATAAAACTACTAAAACTCATTTACTTTTTAATGTGTTTGTAAGAAATAAATGTAAAACATTTCAGCTTTAAAGAAAGTAAACAAACAACATTTATTGTTTTAGGGGATGTTTCAATCCTTAAAGACCAAATATTTTAAAATCCTATCTTAGTGGCTTCTAGCGCCTATGAGCAATATGTGTACCAAATATGTCACGTTCCTTGGCGGTATTAAATCAATATTTATAGATATAGGGGTTGTTCCTAAATTTCAACCCCTTAGCAGAACGTGATAAAATGTAAAACTGTTTTTTTTTATATGTATCTTGTAAGAAATAAATGTACAAAATTTCAGCTTTCTAGCTTTAAGGAAAGTATAACAAACAATGTTTATTGTTTTAGGGTTTGTTTCAACCCTTAAATGCCAAATATTTTTAAATCTTTTCTTAGTCCGCCTCTAGAAAATATGAGCAATATGTGTATCAAATTTTACGTTCCTATTCGTTATTCAATTAATACTTATAGTTTTAGGGGTTGTTACCTCACACAGCATTTTACCCCTTAGCAGAACGTGAAAAACTGTAAAACTGGTTTACTTTTTATATGTATTGTGTAAAAATAAATTTACAAAATTTTAGTTTTCTATCTTTAAGGAAATTATAACAAACAATACTCATTGTTTTAGGGGTTGTTTCAACCCTTAAAAGTCATTTATTTTAAAATTATTTCTTAATGCGCCTCTAGTGCCTATGACAAATACGTACGTACCAAATTTCACGTTCCTAGGAGGTAGTTTCTGTTTAGATATATAACAAACAATATTTATGGTTTTAGGGGTTGTTTCAACCCTTACAGATAATATATTTAAAAAATTCTTTCTTATTGCGCCTCTAGCCCCTGTGACAAATATGTGTACCAAATTTCACATTCCTAGGCGGTAGGGTTTTTGAGATATATAACAAACAATATTTATTGTTTTAGGGGTTGTTTCAACCCTTACAGGCCAAATATTTAAAAATCGTTTCTTGTTTCGCCTCTAGCCCCTATGAATCGTGTACCAAATTTCACGTTCCTAGGTGGTAGGATTTTTGAGTTATGTAACAAAAAATATTTATTGTTTTAGGGGTTGTTTCAACCCTTAAAAGTCATATATTTTAAAACTCTTTCTTAATGCGCCTCCAGTGCCTATGACAAATACGTTTACCAAATTTTACGTTCCTAGGATGTAGTTTTTTTTTTTTTTAGATATATAACAAACAATATTTATGGTATTAGGGGTTGTTTCAACCCTTACAGGATAAATATTGAAATTCTTTTTTAATGCTTCTCTAGCCCCTGTGACAAATATGTGTACCAAATTTCACATTCCTAGGCGGTAGGGTTTTTGAGATATATACCAAACAATATTTATTGTTTTAGGGGTTTTTTCAACCCTTAGAGACCAAATATTGTATAATCCTTTCTTAGTGCGCCTCTAGTGCCTATGAGGAATATGTGTTCCAAATTTCAAGTTCCTAGGTGGTATGGTTTTTGAGATACTGTGATCAGTCAGTGAGTGAGTGGGTTTTGGATTTTATATATAGAGATTATTCAAAATTTCAAAAATAATTATGTTCCTGTATCTGCCAAAATGAATGTATTTGAGGCTATTTCCAGATGAGTTATGTGTTACGCTATGCAACTCATGGTGTAAATAGATAATTTACCCTATAATTTTAGCTACAAGGCGCCACTAATCTTAAGGGCTTTAAAAAAATATTTTACTGCAATAGAACTTATTTTGTTATTGTAAGCCTAGTACAAAGTCTGGCCGCGTGGAGCGCTAAGTTCAAAATTATATTTAACTTTAAAGTAAATAACGCAAAACATAAATTCTGGACAGACTTGACTGAAAGGTTGAGTCTAAAATACAACTGGCAATTTAAAATTACGTCTTCTTTTCATGAAGTCAAATTTTATGTTATATGGCTGCGTTCACAATACAAGTACTCACTGAAAGGACATAAGCCTTGTATGATATGTTGAACAGGTTATCTTTAACTATGGTTATTAAATATAATAATATAATTACATGATTAAATTTTGGACAGGCTTGACTGAAAAGTTGAGCCTAAAAATCAATTTATAGTTTACTTAATATAACTAGAGATGTGTAGGTCCGAGATTTTTAAGGAATCGGGTCCGGACCTACATCCCAGATCCGTGTCCGACGGACCTGTATGGGTCCGGCCAAGGCCGACGGAATGGAATGATTGTGGACATGAATCACGTAGTTGTATACAATCCAGTCGGAGTGTATTGCGGACATGAATCCATCAATTCCAGTCTGTACTGCAACCAAGCTAGGATTTTATTTTGTAGCGTGTAATGAACCTATATTAAGTAAAATATTTAGACGTCTACTGATGTGATTGTATATAAATATTTATAAATATTTTTGATTTAATTCAAGTCGTGAATAATAATATAATTACTTACATTATATTTTTATTTAGTAAAACATTTGTATCTTAGGAAAAAATGTCTGTTTACAAAATAATGGATTGAGGTGTATGTACCAGTAGGAATAAAAAATAATTAATGAATAAAAAATAAAATAAGTATATAGTCATTATATAATTATTACAAATAATTAAAATGAGTCAAAAACAAACAAAAGTAAAGCAAAATATTTATATAAAAAGCAAAATAAAATTTTATCCTCTTTTATACACTTTAAACAAATCTTTAAATAGGTAAATTTAAGAAACTGAAAATCACTTTTAAACTTGTAAAAAAGTTCTAAAATAACTATGACTAAATATCTAACTAAATACAAAAGTGTATCCTTCTTTGGTAAATATAATAAATAAATTGCAAGCAAATCTTTAAATAGATTAACATTAGAAACTAAAAATCACATATAAACATTTATCAAGTTAAACAAAATATTAATATATGTCCCTTATTATTGTTCTTTTTTTAATCTGATTATGTGCAACTTGTTAATTTAATTTTGTTCTGAATAGGATAATAAAGTTAAAATTTTTTACCTTGTCTGTGAGTTCTTAAGCAATTTGTGCTTACCACAATATTATTTATATATAGGCCTATATATAAATCGTAAATGCATGGTAATTGTTTACTATGTTTGACAAGTGTGAATTAAATGCGTTACATTAACGAAATAAGAAATAATAATTTTAAGCAGAAAATTTCTATTTAACATTTATTTCATTTAAACAAAAATAAATCAGATCAGGATAACTCCGCCAGTTAACCTATTCCAAGCTAAGTAGCATGATGAAGGATTATGTTACTACAAACACATTACTTTCATTATCTAGCTATTCATAAATAATAATTAACAAATTAATTTCATAATAATAAACTTAATCGTGAAGAAAACACACGAGTTTAATCTATGAATTATTATTATTAATTAAATTACAAGTGTAAAAACATAGACCAAGACCGGGAGTTGAACCCGGGACCTTCACGTTTCCGTCGTGATGCTCTGCCAACTGAGCTACTCTGTTATCTCACTTGTACGGTTTTACTGCAATTATTTAATTAACAGATTGAATACCTCGTGTATACGACATTGAAAACAATCTCAATTCCTATTTCGCAGCTTACAGTGGTGTTATTAATATTAAACTGGATCCTGGAATGAATACGGAGTGGAAGGTAAAGAGATTTTTACGTGAAAAGGATATGTGTCCCGACTCGCACTCGGACCTACATCCATCAGTTTCGGTTGCGGATACAGGTCCGCGGACCCGTATCCATCCGGACCTGCCCAACGTCCTCTTTATATGAAGTCAAATTATATGTTATACTAGCTGAATACCCGTAAATTTTTTACTACTACGGGTATTTTTTATTTTTCGCATCACTATGTTTACATAATTGTAATATTTTTCTCTCATTTTCTTTCATCTTTCATTTCACGAAAGTGAATTATTATATGTATTTTCTATTAGTTTTTACTGCGGCTCGGTTACTATGCGGATCAATCTGTTATATATATGTGTCCTGTTTAGGCATACTTACAAGATCAGCTATGCGGCAGTAAGCGCAAAAGCGATGATTGCTGCCAGTTTGAAGTACATTTCACGTCTATGAGTACATTTTATCTAAAATATTTTGTACGAACAATATTTTACAACTTAGATGCAAATAATCAAAATGCAAAAGTTTTTTTCTATCCTATATATAACTTAAGAGTATAGTCCATTTTCGGTTTCTAGAACGTTCCAAAACGGGAAGTCTCTTCGATGGTCCAGAACCATCTGAAACGTTCTAGAACATTGTCGAACCTTCTGGAATAAATAGTCTATAACATTCTGGTCAGTCTCGGCCACTTCGGCACTCTGATCCCAGCTGCTTTACCTGCTTCTCTTCTGCATGGATGAAGGATGGAGTGAGACTGCAGGGATGGGCAAACTACGCTTACATGTGTTACATATATGGATTGTGAGCGGGTGAGAATATCGGGTAATCGGGTGCAATAATGTGTTTTAAATCTGACATAAGATCTGAGTTTTCTGACCCAAAAATCCGGTGCGAAGTGAGTTTTGTCCAAATCTATCAATGTTTTCCCAACAATCAATGTTTACATACAAGATCAACAGTGCGACGATAAGTGCTAAAAATCGTGTTTTCCATCAGTTTGCAAACGAACGAAATTCATGTTTTGAAGCGCATCGAGTCCCCCTTCCGTCCACCTGTGTTAAAAATGTTATATTTCTGCCTACATTTTACCTAAAGTAATAAAATTGTAATTGTCCATTTTATCCCTTAGATGCAAGTAATCGGAATTCAAATGGTTTTCCTTTTTTTAATATAACTTATGATTAATATGAACCAAATTTATCTATCTAGCTTTGTAGGTATTAAAAGAAATTATCTGTATATATATACAGGATCGTTATAAAGTTACCCACCCCCCCCTTTAACTTTTGTGTTTGTTAAAACAAATAAATATCCTTTGGGGAACGATACTAACTTAACCCAAAGTATCTTTTGAAGCAATCGAAAATTTTGATTGTCCCCCAAAAATGGGGGATTTTGGGGGCAACTCAAAATATTTAAATTGGAAGTATGGTCATGTGACACCTCATTTTAAAGGTCTATTTAAGACTAGAAAAATTATATAAAGAAAATAACAATCGGACCACCCAAAATAAAATGGCGACCCTAAACTTGTTGAAATAAATCGACATAAAGTTGCTAATATCTCGAAAAGGAAGAGTTTTTAGAAAAGAATACAAGAGACAAAAAATGTTTATTTCAAAGTGCTTGACCTAAAAAATTGCTTCCAAATCGATTTCGTAAATTTTATTTTTTACAAAATTTTCTAAGATGTAGGAGTCGACTTAAACGTTTTAATGAGAAGCTAGTCATGCGACATCGATTTGGAAGCAATTTTTTAGGTCAAGCACAAGAAATAAATGTAACTCATTTCAGCTCTCTAGCTTTAAGGAAAGAATTACAACTAATATTTCTTGTTTTTAGCGGTTGTTATTACATTTGCATCCTTTACCGGCACGTAACTAAACGTAAAACTGGTTTACTTTTTTAATGTATCATGTAAGAAATAAATGTAAAAATTTCAGCTTTCTAGCTTTCAGGAAAGTATAACAAACAATAGTTATTCTTTTAGGGGTTGTTTCGACCCTTAAAGGCCAAATATTTTAAAATCCTTTCTTAGTGCGTCTCTAGCGCCTGTGAACAATATGTGCACCAAATTTCACGTTCCTCGGTCGTAGCCTATGGTTTTTGAGATACTCTGATCAGTGAGTGAATGAGTGGGTTTTCGATTATATATATATATTTACTTTTAGTTTTAAAATTATATATTGCAACAAGTTACGCAATACATTACGTTAATTTCCATAAAAAATAATTGATAAGGCGGCCATATTTGTTTTTACATATGTAGCTCCGTAACTGCTGCGTTTAGAGAAAAATACCAAAGAACAAATTGTCATAAAATAATATGTTCTACCAAAAAATGCAATAAAAATATTTTGTTTGTATTTAAGAAATTAAAGATGACGGCGATATTGGAAAAACGAGAGCGGACTGAATTGCATCGCGTAATTTTGTATCCTGCCTGACAATCCGGTGTTTTACTAAATTTAAAAGCAGTTCAAATTGCACTACAATCCGAATACAATTTCTAAACTGTAGTGCATCTTCCGACCGCAACCGGAGTTGTGAGCAGTTTAAAGTTTCAAGTCTCTTGCACATCGGGAAGTTAGTTTAAAATTGATTGAAAATTTCGTACCGGACAGACAAACAAGAAATCAAGTTAATAAAAACATGGTAATAACTGTAATTTCAAAAATTATTCTTTGTTATTTAAATAAGATAACTTTTTGTAGGAAATATCCTTTCGTGACAGTTTTACCAATTTGAAGTCCAAACATTCCGATACTCCCCAAAAATATAAAATTTATCTTTTCATCCGTCGTTACAAAATTCTAAAAATTAAAGTCCAAAAATTCCCCATGTTATAAGGTAGAATTGTTTTCTAGAAGCTCGCCCTTAGTTTGATTGAACCTTTCAACGTACGCTCATAACATAATATAAATTTCAAGATTAAACCTTCCCGTAACGTTACATGTGTCTGTGTCATTTAAATTTATTACTTTAAATGTGTTAAATAATACAAAACGTAAGTGCTTTCAAACCGTTGTGGTAAGTTTTATAGTAATTTTGTATTTACAACTAACAGCTGATTTATTATTGGTTAAATGACACTACATGATTTGAATGATTAGACAGCTGATCAAGGTTTTGACTTATTTTCCTGTACAGTAAACAACAAATGTGATCTTTATGAAGTAATTATTAAACAATTAAACCTGTATAAGTTTGATCGTTTTTAGACCTATTGGTAAAATATTTATTAACAATAAAATGACAAAATAAGTTTTTTTTAAATCTATAATAACTATCTAATGCGGTTAAATGTTTGACATGTGTACAGAACATAATAATAAATGAGTGTAGGCTATACATAGGCTATAAGTGTGTAGCATTGCCGTTCATATGGATGGTATTTATTAAAAGTAATGGTGTATGATAGATCATTTGATCGCAATAAGACTCTGGTATTGGGTATAGTCACGATTTAGATTACGTCTTAGTAAATAGCGAATGGGGAGCCATGTAGTCCAGTGTATTGCCTCAGAACTCTTTCGGAAAATACCGATTTTCATAAAAATTTGGAATTAAGCTCGTGTTACCCTCTACTTCAAAAGTGACCTCGACCTGACGTCGGCTTTTATGTGGGTCTTTTAGGGATGAAAACAACCCGTTGTTGCAAAAAATTAGAAAACTGTAAATTCAATTGTTTAATAGATTGAAATGTTTCGAATAAACATTGTTTTACGTTCTGAAACATGATTTACAATGTGTTATAACGTTTCAATTCTTACAACCCTTGGAGTAGTTTAAAAAAAATACAATTATTTTTCAGCAGCTTGAAACGTTTTAACAATGTATTTATATGAAACTAAAAATCCCTTAACTGTTTATAATATAATTTATTATTTATTGAAACATTTCAACCCTTAAGAACCACCCATTATGACAAAAACTATTTTCGTTGCAAAATTTTTCTCCAAAAAATCGAGAAACCCATTTTATTTTCATCATAACTCACTTAGTTTTTATGGTAGAAACTATTATAAAAGCTCATTTGAAGGGTCAATGAGTGCTTAGGAAAATTACTTTTATGTTTTCGCCGAAAATTGTTTGCTTTCCCATTATTGAACGTTAAATGTTTCAGTTTTCGAGGGGACAAGAAGTCACCTTCAACCAGCTATAACTCTGTATTACGCCTACAGAAAAAAAAAAACAATCCCCTAGTTTTTTATTAGCTTAATTTTTGTGCATTACAATTTATTTGATAAAACGTAAGGTTTTCGAGTTATTCGTGAACAATAGTTTAAAAACACGAATTTTTAAATGAAAAACCAACAGACTCAATCACGAATAACTGATAAAGTATTGACTTATCGAAATAACTGTATAGGGAACATTGCTTGGAATTCATTCCTCTAATTCCTGTAGTCCATTATAAATAACATAATTTCCACCCCCAATAAGGTGTAACATCCATCCCCCAGGGTAAATTTCCGCATCGGCAATAGGTCACTTTCGTTCCTTGAGCCATTCCCTAATTAAACTGTTAAAATTTCACGTCAATCGGTAATTTCCGAAAGAATTCAAAGCGGAAAACCGTCATACTACTTAACAATGTAACATTTCCTAGCTCTCAATCATAATATGTGCAAATGATACCACTTTGCTTAACTCAAACAAAGATATTTTCACTGTAAAGACTCAGCTCTATAATGCCTTTCGAGTTGCTAAAACCTGGTTCTCAGTCAATAACCCTGACTTGAACGACGATAAAACAGAGCACATATTTTAAAAATCTCAATAATAATATTTTGACGGATAATTCATTCTTAGTTCTAACAACGGACAACAGAATGCTCTGCTGAACAATTAAATTAAATAAGACGTCGCGTATTTTAACATATTACACAAAACAAAGAAAGGTGCAAGGACAAGTTACGTAGTACAGGTATAATTTAAAAATTAAAAATACATTAATCAAAGTGTATACCGAACTAATATAATTACATTGTTCTTATTAGTAAAGTTCCCTAAAAATATAAGATACTTTTATGAATAAGTTGGGACAAGAGAACATCATACT
>JAGFPH010000410.1:559496-574154 GCA_018207615.1 Philaenus spumarius | reverse complement strand
TATTCCCAACCACATAGCTAACTTTTCCAATGTAGTTGATTGCACGCTATTTTGTTGCGGTTTTATTACCATCTGTTGGGAATATAAGTAATTTAGCCTTATTTTTTTAATTAAGTATTTTTTCTATCAAATTTATTATTTACAACAATGTGTTTTATAAAAGTGAATCATTTATTCCATCGCTGGCGAAACCATGGTCGGCATGACTGAATAAATTTTGTAGAATTTACTAAAAATTGTGTGTTTGTTTTCTCGTTAAAATGGAGTTCTACCAAGTACCTTCGGTCAATAGTGTAAATCATATATGTTATTTTTATCTTAATTTGTTGCAAAACAAATGTTCACTAAAACAATAGATTACAACAGTGATTCTTTGTACACAAGACAGTTAATAGTACATTAGATTAGATTTGTTTGGGATGGAATCCTGCACTTGATGAAACTCCTTGCACGTCAACCTTAGGTTAATGAAATGCACACTCGAGGACACTTTCAAACTCACCCAGGCACAAAGCCCAAGGCTCTCACAACATACGCCTTCAACAAATCATCAAAGATCCTGCCTGCACATCTGCAGGACAAAAGTAAATGTCCCTTATGTCTGGTTTACGAACCACCATAAGCATTTTTAACATCCAAGCTCATTCTTAAACATTAAAAATTTTCAGTAAATATATTCGGTGTATAGCATGGATTCACCATCTCGTTCCCACTCGAAACTTATTCGCCATAAAGTCAATAATTACAATAAAGTCATGTTTAGTTTTAGACAAGCAGCCATTGTTTTTCACAGATGCTGTCATTGCATAATTATAATATTATAATATTATTATAATTATAATATTATTATAATTAAATATTATTATGTAATAATATTATAATTATAAATAAGTATGCGAAAAATAGTGATCATTATAATGTAAGCAGTATTTCTTTAGTGACTAATGATTTTGAATGAGGTATTAGTGTATGCACTCTACAAAGAATTCTAAGAATAATTCAATATGTAAGGGATAATTATTATAAAATAATAATGATATGATACAATAATTAAAATACTATAATAACGTATTATAATATATTATGTATCGTCTATTCCCTCTCCACGCGCTTACTTGTCTATATACTATTAGCTGACAGGACAATGTTCGCTATTGCAATAATATGGTTACCTATTACCTATTTTGAGACAGTGGTTTTTTTACCACTTGCCTATATGCTTTTACGCGATTTGTATTAGAAAACCGCTTTCGTCTTTTTTTCCTCATTTTTTGGTATTTGTTCTGGATGCGACCGAACTGCATCAGATGATGATGTACATTGTTCTGATAGAGTTGGGATTTTGGAGACCATCGTCTGAAACCTGGGATTGGAAAGCTGACTGTATTTCCTCCACACTAATATCCATTGAGTTGTCTGGTAAAGAAGATGTGAGAGGGATGAGAACATCAAAGAGGCCTCTCGTCAGTTCCCCAGTAAACCTTAGCCTCATTACTCCCTCAATCGGTTTTCCAAAACTCTCCCACAACAAATAACCATCTCTGTACACCTGTAATTCAAAAAAAAATATTTCGGATGGTGCTTGAATTTTACAGGAGGTTCCAAAAGTTACCGGTTTGCTGCTCATATCCGCAATATATTCTTTTTTTGTTGAATAAATATGTCCTGTTGCTTTTAAAGTATATGGTTTGAACCTGCGCCAATTGTTTGAAACATGACTATACCTTGTTCACCGAGAGTTTAAAGTGAAGCACCACCTTACAATGGCTGACGTTAGGGATTTGGAATAGTGAGGAAAACGAACATCACGTGTGGGACGGACGAATATGCGTATGATTCAAAGAAGTTCTTAGTAAACAAGCATTCTCTTCACTAGCCCACCTTAACGTTCAAGTTCGTTCCTGCGGTAGGTTTCGTGTGACACAGTCTGCCCTGCCCATAAATATTGTAGGGGGAGGTGCTTCACTTTAAACTCTCGATGAACAAGGTATAACAACTCTGGTCCTCACCTCAAACCTCAGTGAATCGTGTCATGTACAATTAAAGCCAAAGAGTAGAATAAGCATTGGCCATCTGGCCTGGAAGAAACTATTATTTGAGGAATAGATACTCCATTAACGTGTATGACCTCGATTGTTGTAATATGAAGCTAAATTTTATATTTAAGTGAGTAATAATAAGTTACAGTAAAATAAAACAATGTAAAATATTACTTTGTGAAAATTTAAAATTTTGTCTAAACTTACAAAAATCAATCTTCTTACAAAAATTAAAACACAGACACATAATAATTTTATCCCTTACATATTGAATTATTCTTAGAATTCTAAGTAGAGTGCATACACTAATACCTCACTCAAAATCATTAATCACTAAATAAATAATGCTTACATTATAATGGTCACTATTTTTCGCATACTTATTATAATATAATATTATTATAATATATTAATATTATAATAATTATAATAACGTATTATTATATACTATGTATTGTCTATTCCCTCTCCACGAGCTTACTTGCTTATATATACGATACGTATCGCCTATTCCCTCTTCACACTCTGACTTGAAAAAAGTGTGTGTGACACGAGATTTCAGAAACATAGTCAAGCGAAAGTGCCCAACGGGCCAATAGAAGTTATCACTTCAAAAATAAGACCACCATTAGTAAAAACGTAAGTGCATACAAGCAATATTATAGTCACACTCGAGCACCTTATCAATGCAATATCATAGGCCTGATTTTTTGAGGATGACTTCGCTCACTGAATTAGTTGAATGTACTCTAGCGGTATTGCACACCCTTAATACAATAATTTTAGCTTCAATAAAATTCATATAAAATTAAAAAAGTAAAAATCACATTTAGTTTCACTGTTTCTTATATGTTCTCTTATTTTAAATGTAAATTAACGTTTCCTGAGCAACCAATAATGTTAATTTAATAAACATTGTTTTTAGAATTTCTTGGGCTCTCTGACTGTAATAAAGTTCAAGTAAATGATCAAAGTAGTACAAATGAACAAAGACAATAACTATTGTACAGGTATACTATGTATTTATTGCAGGAAAACCAAGTTAAAGTCACAAATTGTGGTTAAGATTATACATTATATTATGTTTAGTTATATTGTAGGCCTAACACTACAACGCCATACACTACACAACAGATATATTATTATTTATAGTCCGGGAAATAAAGATAGAGATGGGCTCTTTCCTTGCAAAGATCAAGGAAAGTTTATAAAAGTTCTTAAGTTTGACATACCAATTAATATTCTATTAAGTTTTTGTAGCTGCATGCAGCGCCGTTTAAAAAAATGGAACAAAAACTGTTTCCTGAATGATTCGAAGGTATAAGGTGTGTAAACATAATTATTAAAAGTACAGTTCATTCAATTTTCTACTGTTTGTGTATTTAATATTTTTCTGTTAGTTGAATAGTTTTCAAATTACTACTGATTATTTCCAATACTACTGATCACCGCCGGTACCACACACAAATTAATACATTTAACTTTATTTTCACAATTTTGAAAATTTGCCCCCACTTTAGTGTAACAAGTTTGTATGCCTGATTTACAGTCGTGTGGTGATTTTCGAGTTAATATGATAAATATTTTCAAATTCGGAGCCGGAAGTGTAGAAACTTAACACACAATATATTATTATCCTAATCCTATATAATGTTGTATAATATAACACTAATGGCTCAGTTTTAAAATATTACAGGATTTAAATTTTAAGCTTGACACAATTGCAACGAATAAGCCAGGGGAGGGGTTAGGGGGTTAACCCACCCCCCACCCCGAAATCCCAAAATTTAATAGTAAAAATTAATACTAGGTTTGAAAAGTGCAAATTAAATTATAAAATAGACAACACAACAGAGGATCCAGCAACATATTTTACTTCATTGTGCATTGCATGCATATTGATATTTAGATTTACTTGATTAAACTACAACGTACAATACACATGGATACAGTAGGTTACAGCCTTACTCTCTTGTGAGCTTGATCTTACCTAAAATAAGAAAACTATGAAGGTTCAACAAAAATACTTTACTCTAACAAAACACGCAATGCATTGTGTATTGAAAATACTCCCAATACTGGGGTTGGCGTGCGAAGCAAGCAATGCATTGTGTATTGAAAGTACTCCCAATATGGGGTTGGCGTGCAATGCACTGTGCGTCGGCCGCTTCCATCCCCCACCCCCGAAAAGTTTTCCTGGCTACGGCCTTATCCTAAGATTTAATATGATATGTTAAAACATTTTTGAGCCGATTAATGCACTGGTTCGAGTAGTAACAACGTCAAATGTGGCGTGTAACCTCCACATTTAACTTTATTATAACCCTTTCTGTAACTCGGAAACTATTCATTTGAAAGAAAAAAATACATACAAACTACACCTGATAGCCTTCATTTTCAGTAATTGCTATTTTTCATGTACCTCTTACCAAAAACAAGTTATACTTAAAAAAAGTTTTTTTGTAATACAGTGAGGTTGAAAATCTGTTTATCTATATATATATATATATAATATGTATAAGTAAATTAATGTTTCTTTGTTTGTTTATTTATCCTCTATAGATTCAAAAACTATTCCACCGATTTCACTAAACATTTCACAGCTTGTCCATATTAATACCAGGAGTGTTTAGAGATTACAATTACTATAATCTATGGGGTCAAAATGGAGTTGCTATCAGTGTAGAATAAAAATAAATTAAACTAACTTCCTACAAGCTATAAAAATAATATAAAAAGTGATATACCAAACCATTTGCAATTCAATTTCAATTACTTCAGTAAAAGGGATGAAATGTGACAACTACCCTTGAAATTAAATAATAATTAATTCAATTATTTTTTGTATATGCTAAAAAACTACTCAATTAATTTCACAATTTACGCAAATTAGTATCAGGATTGTTAAGATAATATGGTCGCTAGAATGAAAGACATTAAAATGGGTTAGCTACCCCCTATACAATAAATATAAATCGAACTAACTTCCCACAAGCTATAAAGCTAAAATTGTGTAGTATTATTCTTAAGTGATATAAAAAACCATTTGCAATTCGATTACAGTAGAGCGTCAAAAATCCGAACTAATTAGGACCGAGGGGGGTTCGGATTATCAATTTGTTCGGATTTTTGAAAATGACTAAGAAAATGCCATTTAGGCTAAAATATAAACACTTTAATCGATTAAAGTGGTTAAACAGTACAATGTAATGTAATTACAATACAGTATGTAAGACTACTTACATATTATGATTTAGAAGAACCTGCACGTACACAGTAGGGCAAACATGATTACACTTTTAACTATCAATTACAGTACATAATTAAAAGTTCACTTGTAAATTATAGTTAACACAAACGAAAAATTTAAAAAGTACTGTATAGTACACTACTGGCTGTACGACACACTGTTATAATGATTATACAAAGAGAAATGAATGAACTTTCTGTATGTTTACGCTGTTTGTTTACTGCTAACGCTAAAACAGCCTATGAGCGTGACAGTGAAAATACTGACAGCCAGTCTGCTGTGAGGGCGTGTGAGAGCAGGTATTAAGAAGTGTTTATAAATAAGGTAAAAAGAGATAAAAATGTCAAACTGCGATGAAGATTTTTGTGAAATTTTTAACGACGCAATAATTGGAATTTGCGAAAACTTAATTTTTGTAGGGGCTGCCTAGGAAAGCGTTCGGATTTTTGACGTTTTGGATTATTGACTTTCGGATTATCGACGCTCTACTGTACTTAAGTCGAAGTAATGAAATGGGATAGCTACCCGTATAAAATAAAATGCATTAACATTAAATACCCATATGTTTAATGGATATATGCATAATTTTAAACTCTGCCACCAGCTTTTTTCATATTAATCTTATTTTAACCACAAGGCACTCGTCTAAATTAATTTTTCAACACCCTCACTAAATTGTGTTTGTTAATTTAATCTGAATATATAATTTATATACTTATACTCAAATCAAGCAATAGTGAAGCATTGGTGGGTCACACTTTAGTAATAAATATAAAAATGAGAAGTAAGCAATTACGATAACATGTTTCCCTATATGTTTAACAATAATAAGAAAATTCAACATTTTTTAAATTAATACACATCAACTAGAAAAGAGCTGATCTGTCTGTCTGTGGCATCATATTTCCCAAAGGGATGAACATATTTTCTTGTATCATAGCTGACACTCTCGATCAACTCACATTTAGAAAAAAAACTAAATCAAAATTGGTTCATCCGTTTGGGAGCTATGATGCAACAGACAGATACACAGACACACAGATACACAAGTTAAACTTATAACATCCCTCTGTTTGTGTCGGGGGTTAAAAAGGAATAATTTTTAAAATTATTTAACCTTAAAAACAGTCATAAATAAATAAAATGTAACAGTTAACTTTTTTTATTTGCGTATGGTGCTCTTAAACCATGCTTGAAAAAGCCTTGACTAAATTAATTTTAAAACCAAACCACGGATAGTACTATACTGTATACATTCACATCAGTTGAAAACATCATTATTTGTTTTTCCCTTGTTATTTTATATTTTTTTTTTTTACAGATCATTATCAAATAATTCTTTAGAAGATGAACTGAACATCGCTTCAGGAGAAATCGAAAATTTAAAATACAAACTAATGATATGCTGTTCCTCGAAAGAAAACTTAAAAAAAGAATTAGAAGACAAAAACAAAAACATTCATAACTTAAAACTCGAACAAAAAATAATTAAGGACTTGACTGAGAAATTAGGAATAGAAATAGGTAAGAAAGAGAGTTACACGGATGAAGTGGTTTCCCGGATTGAAGATTTGAAACTTAGCCTAGAAAAAGTGGTGTTGGAGAAAGATGATTTGGAAACGATACTTGTTGAAATGAAATCAGCGTTCATTATTATCAATGAAAACTATCTATCATTAGAAAAAGAATTTAACAAAATAAAGCAAGAAAAAGATCTAAAAATTAAAGAAATTAACAAGTTAAAATTAAAGACGAAAACAGAATGTTCGGCATGTTTTAACCGAAATGATACAACAGCTTCGAATTTAGAACTCATGGTAAACGAGATCAGGCCATTTTTCAAACATATGGAAGATGAATTTCATTTCTTGAAGACGCAATCTAATAAGGATTTTGAATCGGCCACCAATCACATACATGATTGCCTTCAATCCGAATTGAAAAATATGGAAGATCAGGTATTGAAAGGGCTTTGTCAATTGAATGATTATTTTATCACTACTAATAATGCCATAACAGAATTTTATGAAGACACCAATAGGCTAGTCGAACAGTGCAGTAACGTATTTGATTTGTTAACGGAATCTGAAATAGAAAAAGAAAATTTGCAAGTCGACTTTTCGTCTTCTAAAAGCTTATTAATTGAAATTCAAAATGAAAATCAAGAGTTACAGAGTAGTTTAAAGGCAACAAAAACTAGATTAAGGAATCACGAAATCACTTTGCAAGGCCTTCACGATACGATCAAAGCGATCAGTAGACGATTAATCGACAGCGACAAAGAAGTGGAAAGACTGAATAATGTTATCAGCGATAATGAAAGAACACTTTCTGAAAAGAATCGTACCGATTCATCCTCCGTCGCACAAGCTACTCATAACGAAACGATACGTAACGCTGATTTATTGTCACAGTATAACGAACTGATGGAAATGTTTACAAAAACTGGTGACAATTTATCCTGCACTCAAATGGAAAACCATAGTCTTAAGTTGCAGTTAGACGAAGCAAGAGAAAACTTGTTGAGATTAGAAACCCAAAATTCTCAAAAAGATGTAAAACTAAACGAAATTAAAGGGAAATTAAACGAACAGGAAGAAATTTTAGAACAGCAAATGCACAAGATTTCTTCGTTGCACATTATGTTACAACATCAACACGAAGAAATGGTGCGGAGCTATGGACTACAAACGATTATATCGGATGAAGAACGTGTTATCGCATTGGAGGAAAACTTGGCGAATAAAGATCAGGAAATTTTGCAATTAAAAAATGCTTACGAAGAACAGCTAGCTTGTTATCATAAAAAAAGTATTCAAGACAGTGTACGCCTAAATGATTGCGATCTCTTGCGTACAAATATTAAAGAATTGAAAGGACGTATTGGTAATCTAGAACAAAACTTAGAAATACTTGAAAACAGTTTAAAAATCGAAAAACAAAGGTATGTAAAATAATCAAAATACTAGTGTACAGTGCTAGAAAAATGTTGTTATTAATTGTAGTTAAGAAAAAAAAATGTTTTAGATAAGTTTTAATTTATTAGAACTGACAGGTGTGAAAGCCATTTTACAAAGGAGATAACCTTAGATTTTCACTAAAGTTTTATGTTTTAGATCAGTCCAGATTAAACTATTTTAAATTATCAATTTAATAAAATTAGCAATTCATATATTGCTTATGAAGAGCTACATGAAACTAGTTGTTCATTAACCCTATATGTCTAAAGAAGGGTGAAAAATGTCCACACTTTTCAAGAAATTGCCCAGTGTGGCGAACTACATTGGGTCAGTTTACATTAATTTTACACAAGGTTAAAAATATGATACCCATTAAAAAATTCTGTTATTTTGTTTTATAGTGAAAAAAACTAACAATTGGAAATTTTTAGACCCTATATTGGTCCAACTTGAAACTGCCTTCTTTAAGAAGGAAATGATAAACAGTGCTCTGTTCATGTGGAAAGTATGTGTGTGGAAAACATAAGAGTGTGAATAACAATATATACTACGGCTGTGAAACAGAACAAGACTTATGTGATTAGTTTAGTGTTCTGATATCAATTTGGTCTTGATGAACATTTTGCTGATTATAACTTTTCTGTTATAGTTTGCCAAAGTGGTCAGTGATTGATTTGGTTTTTATTGTTCCGCTGTCATTCATTAAAATACGCTTATACAGTATTAAAAACACATAATTACAGGATGTAGTTTGCACATGTAGCCCCACAGCCTCACTGTCTTGAGGCGTACTCATAGTGTATACATAGGTTTATGAAGAATACGTAGAATGACATAGAACTGAAAAAAACTATTATTTTATTACTAAAATTAAATTATGATTTTAAAAATCTGTTTTCAGGAACGCCGCTTTGGAGTCTGAAATAACTTCATTAAAAAAAACTAATATGCTGATTAAACAAGAGAAGGAGAATGTTCACAGAAAGCTTTTCAAGAAAGAGGTAATTTACTTTGCACTGCAGTGTTTCATGTAAAATTTTCTTGTTTTAAGATAGTTTCAAATAGACAATGTGCAGGAGGCCGTTAAATTTGTTTATTCTCTACACAGAGTAATCCATTTTGGTTGTTGATTTTCGAACATAAAATTATTTATTTTTACATACAGGACTGGATTTTAAGTTTGGACCCTACTAGGCCCAAGAGTTTTAATACCATCAAGGATGCCGGTCGGTCTCACAATTTTCCTCAAGACTATTTTATATTGTTATTGTCATCCTTTTTTCACACAATGAAAATATCAATGTTTGGTTCAGAATTCACATTAACCTCCCAACTCCTGAATATTAATACAGAGATCTGTTTTTAGACTAATACATAATAATAACATTAAACAAAGAACTTTACACAGAATAATAGTTATTTTCTTTAAATCATCTTTTCTTTCCTATTATATTATAATTCGGCTATAAATGGCCATCTATAGGTCCAAGCATCTGTCAAATATTTGACCAGACTGTGCCAATCCTTGCCATTCAAATAAGATTCAAATTCCGTTTGACTTAATATTGCTTAAGCAAACCATTTTGTGTGAATTTGTTTAAGTATGAAACAAACCGCTAGAAAGTGAAAGGCTGTTTCATTTTCACCTAGGTTACACATAGAACAGAGGTAATTTCTGTCTGCAATCCAGGATTTGTGATTCAAATGAATGAATTCTGTTCTAGCTTTTATTGCCCTATTGTTGGCATATCAAAGTCATCTTTAAAATATTATCTTTTTTCTCTTAGGTCAAAGTCAAGGGTACGGTACAGAGTACGGTATTTTGGTAACCTACTTTAGAAAAATGGTGACTCTAAAGGGTTCCAAAACCCTAAAAACAGGATAATAGTAGTCTTAAATATGACTGAGGTGCCTTAGTAGTAGGTTTCTGGAAGTAAGAGACGACTGGAACTATTATTAATAAATTCATTATAGTTATTTACTAAAGTCATACAATTATGCAATCCTATATAAAGTAAATTTGATCGTTAGTTTAAACTGTTTCTGTTTTTCACTTACACAGAATGAAAAAGGTTCGCCAAGAAGAAAATTCTCAAGATCTAAGTCAAACCGTTCAAATCAATCTCCGATTCTGAAAGAACGTAATAAATGAAACGACTGACTACAATTGTCTGGTGAGTATGTGACAATACTTCTAAATAAAATTGATCGCATATAATGAATTAGTTATAATTATATTATGTTTATAACTTCTTTTGATATTTCCACCATGATAGTTCACCTTTGGGACAGAATTCAAGCTGAGAATTAACTTTTATAAACTCAAAACCACAAAGTATGGTTTACAATTTTTCTAAAGAAGAGTGTGCAAATATAAATGTATTACATATCAAAATGATCGGAAAGAAGTGTAGAATAAAAAAAACAAAAGTCTATATTTTTCATTTTTTGCCTTAAAAAATGTTAGGCAGATGTTAAAAGTTCATTAAAAAGCAAATAATTATACTCTGACCTTTCGCTAGTAAGCAACTTCTTACATATTGAATGTTTATACTCATGATCAGGGCTGTGCTGGCCCACTGAGAAGTTTCCCACTCGCGCCCCTCTAGCTCTAAGAAATTGTATTTGCAATGAATTAATGAAGAATGCAAATAATTCTGACTAAGTTTCAGTTTTCATAAAACGTATGAGAAGGATGTGTAAATGTTTGATGTTTGATTGTGGAATGTTTGTGATGTTGAATGTTGTTGTTGTTTGCACACGATTCGTTTAAGTCAAGATGCTTCGGGAGGAGGGGGGTGGCTGTAGCGTATACATTTTAAATCCAGCACCAGTACCCGACTGGGGTTGTAATAAGAACTTTTGTTGCAACTACTAGGCATTTAAATAATTTAGAATTTGATTTGATATTATTTTAAATGTATTATTTTTATAAGTACTTTTTAACCCTCGACGTAAACAGAGGGGTGTTATAAGTTTAACATGTGTATCTGTGTGTCTGTGTATCTGGCTGTGGCAACGTAGCTCCCAAATGGATAAACCGATCTTGATTTAATTTTTGTTTGTTTGAAAGGTGTCTTGTTCGAGAGTGTTCTTACCTATATTTCAAGAAACTCTGTTCAGTCATTTTTGTGTTAGGGTTTTTAAAAAATTTTAATTTTATAAAATGTTTTACCTCTATTCTTAAAATCTATATAAAGTCTAAACACATAAGATGTCACCAGTATCTTGATATTTTAAAATAGTGATCAGTACTCCCCCTCTAAGTAATTTTCCACCGCACCCCTACAGGGGTCCAGCACAGCCCTGTTCATGATTATTTATTTGCTCCAGATTTACTCATATAACCTAATACTATAACATATTAGAAAATGTTTTATCCAAAGCAGTTAAGTAATTTGTGAGAATAACTCAAATAAGGTAGGGGGGCCCAAATATCGCCTATCTAGGGTAAATGTAAATATATTTACCTCATAGAAATCAGAACAAGCTGAAATTATCATAGTTAGTTAAACCGTTATTCTTCAATAGCCAGTTGAAATTGAAACATTATTGAACAGTTATAGCTGTGAAAAACTTACAGAAATGTTTTTCATTTTGTCAAATCTGAAAAATTATTCCTAACATTGCCCACCACACAAACAGATGTCCCGATATCGCTTAGTAGAAAAAAGGTCCAATATATAAACAATATATGATTCATAAGGAATTTATTATTTTAATATAGCGGTTGAAGTATAAAAAATGTGGTTGTACATAACAAGATACCTAATTACGACATAAACTGTATGACAAAATATTGTAAACACACTAGAAACACTTCATTTTCACGTGCTAGATCGATAACATCTAAATTTCTGGTATGGGTTGTGTGACTATCAAAAATCAAAACAACTGGGCCATCTTTTATTGGTTTATCTTTTACTGGGCCATCTCAAATCTTATGGAATAAGTAAACCACCTCAAAAAAAATATCTGATTGTATCCATCTTGATTATGGCATCCTAAAGTTTCTGGTGGTGTGCCATCTAGAAGCTCCTGTTTCATCCTCTTTAGAGGGAAGACTATCACAGGGGGAACAAAAATTGCCTATAGCGGACAACAAAATGCTATTAACAAGATCACAAGAATTCCTTTCTCATCTGATGACAAATTATGTACCTTTCTTTTACCTTTCAGGGCTACAACTTTGAGGCTTTTACGTTGATGTGTTGTAATGCCAGTTTCTTCAACGTTAAACATTTTACCTGCTGAAGACTTAATTTTCTCAAGTTCAGGTTTTAATATTGTGAAGAACTTGTTTTCTTTTGAAAACCCTTAAATTCTAGCCAATGACAAGAGTTGAAGTTTTCTAAAGAAGAGGCATAGCCACTCTCTTCCTGTGATTTTTCTCACATGAAAATGTATTGGCAATATTTTTCCTAATTGTCAGCTGAAAGACCGTTCTCCTTAGACACCTTGGAGTAAGCTCGTAGTATGAGCGGTCCATAGTTAGACAGTAATCTAACAGTTGTTCCTGAAGTTCAGGGGAGGAAATTGGTTTACGCACCAAAAGCACATCAAGTAAAATTTGAATTTCTTCCATCGGTTTTTCAACATAGTCTTTTAAAGTTGACTGCTGAACATTAAATAGTTTTGATGCCTTTAATAGGATCATTTCTTTATTCTTAAACGCTGCCACGGCTTCTTTCATTTTTATTTTGTCCCATCGTGACATCTGTAAGAAAAATATGAGAATTCGAAATAATAATTGTGGTGGACAATCAATATTAGGCACTCTTTAACATGACAACATGGTGGACACTACAGACAAAACCGGATACGCTAACCTCCTATCTATTGTATCAAAAGAAAGCTTGTTTCTTATACTAACTCATGGTGTTTGAGTAAATATTATTTACATCTAGGTTCATGAGCTATATTAGTACAAGAGTAGTAGTAGTTTGATAACTCATTGGGTTGTGGAACCTTTGAAAAATCACTAAAAATAAATTAAAAGCACTACATTTACTAAACTAACACAGAGGGCTGCCATAGCAAAAAGGTAAGTAGTACCTAGAATAGCCACAATACTGCAGCACTATCTACTAATATATCTTGGTGGGTGATAATTGGGCCCCCTACCTTACACAAACCAACATTCTCTGTTTATAATATTAATAAACCACAATCCATGTGACTTGTTTCATTTAGAAGTTAGTATCTTATTGCAATACTGTATTCATTTTGTTGAGTGTAACTAAATATTTGACTTGTTTTGTTGCATCAGATTCATTTTACGATGACTGCACGCCATTCACTGTGAACTCCAGAGTCCATGCTCTTCGCTGAATCGGTTTGAGGAGATTTTAAAATTAACGACTGGATTGATTTCTGATAATTTTTTTCTAAAATGGTAAAAATGATAAGTAATATACTTAGTATGGCAAACTTTTAATATAATTATGCAAACTTATATAAATAGACAAACTTTTTAATATAAACATTATCAATTTGAAATTAATTTGTGTTCACCTGATATTTCTTCATATCTTTGCAGACAAAACCTTTAATTTTGAAATTAAATGTGCAGGTGAAATTAAAGCGAGGTCTGCTCTCATCTGTGCAATATTTACTTTTTTTCAAATAATGGAGCCAGTTTGGGCTTGTTTTGTCAAAAAGCAAATCAGTTATAAGTTTTCAACTGTAACCCTCACTGATGATGATGACTTGGTCATCGAAACGCTACTGGTTTGAGTATTTACTATGAGAAAGTGAGTTCTTTTATTATTTATATAGCCAAATCATACATTGGACAGTGAGAGAGGTATTTTCCAACAGTACAGACTTAGAGAAAGTGGTGATGTCAGGACTAATGTCACCTGGTGTGGGCAGTCATTTGTCTCCCCCTCCCCTCTTGCAGCAACCTCACAACTGCACTCCCTTCACGCCTCTAAATTCATGGGGAATTTTTGCATAATTTTCTCAATCCAACAAAATGAAAAATGCATTTTTCCAATGTATTTTCTCAGCTACATTGAAAGATTTCTTAAATTTTAAATGACATTAACAACATGAAGGCTCATATGTATTAGGCTTAAAATAAAATTGCAAACTTTTATCAACTTTTTTATTTACACAAATAGTTTAAGTAGCTTTTACTGTATTTATTGGAATAATATTAAAATAAATATTAATAATTATAATTATTAAATTTATTTATTAAAATATTGACTTCAAAAATATCCAATACTAAATGTGTTTTGTTTTCCCCAAACCAGTTAACTTTTTTTAAACTTTGTAAAAGACAGTATTTTTTACAATACAGTATCTTTTTATATATAACAGTCTAAGTACATTCTGTAAGCCTACATCATTTTATAGAATATTTTTAAAGAAACTGAACTTAAAAAGTTATTATATTTAATCA
>JAGFPH010000410.1:547900-559486 GCA_018207615.1 Philaenus spumarius | reverse complement strand
ACATCAAATCCTTTTACGAACTCAGCAAACCTAGATATTTTACTTTTACTTTTAATTTTCTTTGATGTAGGAATAGATGTTTTAGAACCACCCACACAGATTTTATTACCTCAGGGTTTCCACTATAGTTTCAGCTGTATTTTGTGATGTTACGAAGTGAGATAAGGCATATTATTAATTCATATTTAGATAAGTTTATTAGAAGTAGAATTTTATTGGTACTGTGCAACACATGATGAAGCCAAATCGCATAGTTGCATTTTGTAGTCAATGACCGAGGTAGACGAGTAAAACTGAGTGGGGGGCAGAGATGTAAATAAAGGGGAATAAATTCGATTCGGGGCTTTCTGGGTGGAACCAGCGGAGATGTACGTCGAGGCGAAACGAGCTAGCCGGAAGAAGACACGAGGACAAAATAAGGTGAGGGCACATTTCTTATGAATATTCAGGGACATGGTTTCTGCATCAAGTCAAGTAGAACTGTTTTTGTTTGTTTTATAATTTTGGTAATTATTTATTTTATTGACGTCCGTATTTGAGAACTTTGGAAAGTTTATATAATATTTAAACTCAGTTTTGCCCGTAGATTTAGGCATAAGATTTTTATAGCCCTAGATTAAGATTTATTATTATCTGATAAATTACAGTCACTGTGTTAGGTGTTTATATTTATATGTTCTTGGTGGGGTTTAAGTTATTGTAACAAATATATGTCTATGATCCTCTCACGATTTAACCCTTTGGCGAGTACAGGTTTTTGCGTTCAAATAGTATTGACGTCCTGGAATGTCTGGGCTATTTATGTGAAAAGGAGTAGTGACTTTTTGGTCACCTGCCAAGATTTGCACTGCTCCAGTTTTTGGAGATTTGGAGTGACAGATTCACTATCGAATCAATTAATGAAGATACGTGGTTAAGCAGCATGTGTGTATTGGTGAGTTTAGTTGGTAGTGGGGAGGGGTATCAGCTGGATAGAGGTAACAGTTGATGGAGGGGAGTGGCACGCCAAATTGACGGCCGATCAGTCAGCTGCATGACAAGAATAACCTGTATTGTAACAACTGTTTGTGAAGAATGGTTATGGCATGCTTAATGGCGTAAACTTACTGTTTCCCGCATAAATATATGTCACTATAGATTGGCACTGCATTGTATTCACTGAGCTGTATTCGTTTGTTCCACATGTAAAAAAATTTCTAAAATGTTTTATTTAGGGTATTTTCATCCTAATACTAATTTGATGATGTGAACACTATGATTTAATGGAATTGTATTAAATTTTAAAAAAATTAATGTTTACTCTTTTTAGCTGTGTTTTGGTTTAACACCCTTACTCCTAACAGTTGTGGAATTGTGACATTCCTGAATGTTAATATTCCTTAAAGAGCTAGAGTCAAGCGAGTTGTCTTTGATAAGAAAGGTCCCTATGTAATAGTGAGCAGGCTATTTTTGTTTAGTTTGTAAAAATATTATGTTTATTTATTAGAATAAAATTGTAATTTTATAAAGCAAGCAGGAACAATAAAAAAACAATCATATATTGTCAAAATCAATATTTATGCTGCAGAATTTTTAATATAAAGGATTGCTAAACTACAAAGACTTGCCTGCCTCATGGTTAATCTTAGGTAACTCTTTATAAGTTTGAGTTTTGAAATACTTCTCTCACAAGAAGCAAGAGTCATAAACCTACTCTGATCTGTGTGATGGTGAACCTACCTTTTAAATCAACTCCTGCATTATTAGGTTTTATAAAATTTTCAATAAACTAACTACAAAATTTTATTTTATTAATTACTAAAATGCCAGTAAACAAATTTTTAATTTAACACACTTGTGGACATGGGACCTGGTGCGGGCCACTGCTTAGAGAAAGGATCATATCCATAGAGTCGACTGCCATGCTAAAATGTAACAGGCACTACTATACCTCGCACGGGCATTGCCTACTAGCCCATGGGTTCAAGGTGATATTTTTTAGGTAGATTTCAAAGAAAGTAAGTATTGCAGTCGTTACCATAGTGCAACTTTAAAAAATTGTATATACCTAGTTTTCATTTCATGGTCCCCAAAACCCTATAGTCAACTGAAAAAATTATAAGATATATATTTCTTGCGTTCTCTCTCTCTCTATATATATATATATATATACCATGCGAATCAGACCACCCGTGCGCAAAATAAGTTTCCCATGCGCCATTTTGAAATGGTTAAAAATCAAATCAAACATTAAATATAAAAAAGTTTGTTTTTGAAAGACCTTTTCAATGATGTGCTTTATGACTAATGTTACTATTTGTTGAACTGTTCAATAGAATGTTGAACAATACATATTAAATAGGTACAATACCTGCTTTTTTGTCTTATCGAATCCTAAAATCACTTTGTGACTACCGCGGTTTCGGGTAACCTAAGTACCCATCTTCAGATCACAGAAATAAATAAAAATTATTATTCCCTTCATGAGGTCGTCAAATACATTAAAGTCAATACACAAAACAAAAAACACGTCACGAAACATATTAAAACACTTTTTAAAAAACACGATGATAAAATTGCAGGGTTGGAACGCTTTGTAACCAAACAGTGATATGCTTTTAATGTGTTTTTTAAAAAGTGTTTTTATATGTTTCGTGACGTGTTTTTGTGATTTTTGTTTTGTGTATTGACTTTAATGTATTTGAAGACCTCATGTAGGGAATAATTATTTTTATTTATTTCTGTGATCTGAAGATGGGTACTTAGGTTACCCGAAACCGCGGTAGGCAGTAAGATAAGTTCAAACTTTTTTTCCAAAATGATCAGTGAACAGAGACCTTTAAAATGAGGTATCACTCGACCTACCTTTGTATTTAAAAATTTTATAAAAATGACCCCCACCAGAATAAAGCACTTAATTTTGGGGCATTTTTGAGATTTTAAAACATTTTTATTTGAGTAGAAATAGGGGAGTTTAAGCTAAAACGAAGGCTGTAGCTCATTTGGTTCAACCCTGTACATATATATATATATATAATATATATCTATACATATAAATAAAATTGAAATGTCTGTCTGTGATTTTGAAATAAATACTTTTTACTATCTCATATGGTTATTCTCACTTTACCAAAACCTAAACTTGCATTTTTTAATTTTTTGTATGTCTGGGCTAATCTCTTTTGGCTAAACCAAATTTGTCAAAACTTTCATTTGCATGTAGATAACTTTTCAGTAATCTAGGCTACTTTTTATCCCGGAAATATTTAAGGTTACTATTTAAGCATTGAATAATTCTTTATACTTAACGGTATGGATTCGCTTGGCTAACTTGAACCTCTGTTTGTTGAATTAGTTGCAGAGGTTACGTTTTCCAGTTATCTGGACGACGTCCTTTCCCAGGAACTTCTTTTTTAATAATATTTTCTTCCATTTTCCCCAGAAAAATTACTCACTGATGTGTAGTACACATCAAAACAAAAAGCAATCAAAGTGATTTCCAGCTGCTTCAGAGAACTATTCAACAACAAACTAATAAACAGTGTTACCAATCAAGTTTATGAAACTGTTTGACACCAAATAACTAACAACAAGCTAGAAAACAATTTGTAACACTGCAATAATTGTACTGTATCAATATTTAATGTACAGGGAAGGATAAAAATTACTTTGGAAAATCTCCTCATGTTGATTTCTAACACAGCCCTTCAGGATAAGACCTTATTTGGAACACTATGGATAAGGCACACTTTGGAACAAACCTTTTGAGGATAAGACATGTTTTGAAAAATTCATGATTTTTTATTGGTTTTTAAATGTGATAAGAATTTTGTTGGAACATACTACTACCAAATTCTGACCTGTCTTAAGCAGACGAATGTAGTGATATGCGTAACTCAAAATGTGATTTTTTGTGATAAGGCACGTTTTGGAAATACAGTCGAACCTCTATAAAACGAATTTCAAGGGATAGGAGAAAAATTCGTATTATCGAGGTATTCTTAATAAAGAGGTTCGTTTTATCGAGGTTAATTACTGCCGTTATTCGTCTTATAGAGGTTTCTCCTCGCTCTGACTTTTTGACTTTTTCCCTGCCATTATCATTACACTAAATATATGCACAACTCTAAAACAAGGGAAAAACACAACCGGAAGGGTCACACGCCAAACAATGAATGAGGAAGAAAGAGGGGTGGATGGGGATTTCCTGTCGAGACAAGCTTCTGTTTGTTTTGAAAACTACGTACTATGGAGGTTAAGATCATGAGAAATTCGTCTTATAGAGGTCGCGTTCGTCTTGTAGAGGTTTTGTGCTAAGAATATTCGTTTTGTAGAGGTTAATCAGTCCTAGCCCATTTCACAAAAAAAATCGTCTTATGGAGGTTTTTAACCAATTACTACGTTGTATAGAGTGCTTCTAAGCATTGACCTTTACGAAAGTTTCAAAGGGATTAAAAAAAATTCGTCTTATCGAGGAAATCGTTTTATCGAGGTTCGCACTAACGAGGTTCGACTGTACTTTACTCATATTGAAAGGTGAAACCGTGAAATTACGGAGAAAAGTCTGTGCATTTTTAGGTACCATTTATTTTATAGAGTAGTATGAGTAGTCTAGTATTTTAATAAAAGGAATGAATTTTTAAACAGTATCAGAACTGGAGCTTTTTTGGGGCAAAAACAACTAAATTAGATCCCCAAATTTTAAAAGTTATCCAAAGAAGGTCAACAATTTCCCAGACTCCTCTTTTGCTAGAGGGGGGGGGGAGTACTGCTTAATCACCATACCCCGGTCTATAACCCCCTCTTAGAAAATATATTATGGGCACCCATGTTGTACCGTTAAAATATCCAAATGTATTGACAATGTATTTTCTGTCACCTTTACTGAACCCATCCGTTAAATATTTCTTTAAGCAACGTTTAAAATAATAAATAATATTTGATTAAACAATATAGAACATTTTTTAAATATTGAACATCCCGCAAAGCCCCTTAATTACACATTGAAGACTTGCTTATCGCAGTAGTCAAGTTAAATATTGCAATAATCGGACAATAAGATTGACTTATCTCTATCTCGTTTCACCTTTAATTTTTTTTACAAAATAATCTAAACTGTATTACTTTTACAGTGTATTATAATTTTGTCAGCGTTCATTAGTAGAGGCTACTTGCTTGGCCGCATGATTCACGAGTTTCCCATATAGTCTGTATCGCTTAGCTATAAGATGACTTAATTTTGTTTCTAGGCAGGGAGAGGGTGTCACAACCGACAACAATAAATAAAAATAGTGCTAATCAACAAGCATTTCTAGTATTTTAATATGGTTTTTGACTCATGTCTCTGTTGCGGCGCACATTGGGCGGAGACTGGCAAAATTTGAGCGACCCCAGAATCAAAATTTTAACGACACCAGAATTATTTTATTAGTTATTATCTTTAAGGTTCTCAAGAAATTATACCTAAAGAATAGTTTTATACATTTTCAAGACATTTAAGTTTAATGTAAAACTAATTAGGAATAGTGTTTAATTAGAAAAAAAAATGAATAACAAAGTTGAGCCAAGTGCGATTGGTTTAGAAATAGAAATACTCATTCAAGTCTACAGAAATTCAAGAACCAGCTGTCTAAACCTGCGAGACTTGCTTGTACAGCAAAATCGTCCTTTGATATGAATTTTGCTTTTATTATTCTGATTGCCTTCCATCACTGATTACTTAACTAGGTTTATCATGGTCCACACGTAAAATGATTTGAACTTTGTTATTTTCGTAATTTATTTATAAATAAGTTCACCTAAAAGAGATGAACCTTCGCATATGTTATGTTAGGTACGTACTGCGTTATATACCTTTTCGACTTGACAGAGGGAAAATTGCACCATGAAAAGAAATTATTTTTAATAAATCGTTATTTCATGGACTGATATATTACTTTTAGCTAGTAAATCGTACGGAATAGTTTAGATTGATTCAGCGTCCCAAAAAACACGGACAATAGTTATTTATGTCTTGGGAGTGGAGGAAATGTTAGGTACCGCATAAGCGCAGCGAGGACACGCCCCGGATAAGTGATTCTTTCTAGCAGAAAATACCTCTTAGAGTACTAGCTGGAGGAAAAGAGTAATTTTCCTCCAAATGAAGTCTACCAGGGGTTTTCCCCGATTTCGGCCACTTCCGACCACTGTGCGGCGCCGCGTCGAGGCGACCACCTGTTTGCCCGCCCGTCAAACGGTCCCGAACGGAACACATTGGCAACACCGCATAGTGACAGCTGTAACAGTAACTTAGTCGACAAGTTTCAAGTCATTCAAGTTCAGTGTTTCTGAAGTTGAGATCCTTTGTTGTTGTAGGCTACTTGTTGAAAGTTGTTGCTTCGATTACGATTACTGATATTAATTTAGAACAGAAGGAATCTCTTAGCCTGAAGCTATAAACAAAAACAACTGGTAAGTCTTGTGAAATATTTACTTTAAATTCCTGGCGTTGTGGTTATATTTACCTTGTCGTTGACATTGCTTAAAATTGGTGTCGATTATTAAATAGTCGCGTTACGTCAACTTAAATGCAGGTAAAAAATGTTTTAAGTTTATCTCTTTATTAAAGCATTTCTTAACCCTAATTAAGATGTTCTTTTACATCCTTGCTAAATTAAGTTTAGGGCTTTGTTAAAAGATTTGTAAGTCCTCCTAATAAATTATATCGATTAATAGGCCTATTATAGCCTATCGGTGATATATTCATTTAGGTTTGTTTTAAAGTAGTCCTGGTCTGGAATATTACAATGTATAATAGAGTCTATGTACTTTGGCAATACCCAATGTAACGTTAACTTTATCTATGCCCCTATTAGCCTTTTAAATTAGAAATGGGAAGTATGAGTTATAAAATCACTTCAGGTGTATTATTTGTCTAAACTTAATTGAATTCATAGGCTACACTTTTGGGCGAAAGTTTACATTACGACCCTACTACACCATTTTACGGCAGAGGTGTCAACTGACATATACGCAAGAAAATTTTCTAACATGTAATTGTAATGTTCAATTATATTTCTAAGCGTCTTATAAATGAAAACAGGAAATAAACAAATTTAATGTCATTAATTCATTATAAACAGAAAATAAAACACTTTAAACTTAAATTAAATTTACAACTTATTTCACTCGGGAAGTATTAGACGTATCTTTTAAATGACATCAGACTGCACATACTAACGTAAATAAATACGATTCGGTATTCCTACAATTTAACATCCCTTACTAAAATACATATAGGCCTAGGCCTACAACAAAAAAGGAACACACACAATTTTCATTTTATATAATTCCGTAATACATAAATACTTAATTTTTATTATACTTTACATCAAACTGGATATTCGATATACATTGATGCTTATGATTCGATACATTGAATCAATCCAATGTGTATATCAAGAGCCCTAATTTATTTGTTGAATTGATGAAAATCAAATAAAAAGCCTGAAGTTCTAACTTATAATCTCTGTAGTCACAGTAGTGTTGTTTCCACATTGTAAACATATGAGTTACTGTAGTAACATCAATTAAGTTGTTTTATAAAACAGAAATTAAAGCTTTAAAAAAAATACCCTAAAGTTCTAACTTTCTTTAGTCACAGTATGTTTATCCACTGAGGGTTGCAAAGTAAATTTACGCCAACTTTTGGGTAAAATTGGAATACGTTTTATAACCAACAATGCCTAAAAAATTTGTTTAGGAAGGTAAAGTACCTAGTGGTACCAAGCTGTATATAAGATGCTTACGAACTGAAAACATACTGCTACTGGTAACTGTAAGTTAGTTTATGTTTTGTAATTTTAAGGTTGGCATTGTAGGCCTATGTTTAATGTTGTAGGCCTATATTGTAATTTTGCCCATTTTGGATTCTACAAAGATAGTCTACAAGATCTTGGGCTGTTATTTAGGCTATTAGTAGGCCTACAACACTTAGGATGACGTACATAGTCTCATTGTATTATGACAGTGTTATTTTGTTTATAGATTAATAATGTTGTTATGGTGGAAATGGTTTTTTTCACTCCTTTAAATAATAAAATTATTTATCAGGATTTAATACGTGTCTGGGGAGATTAATCTGTGACTGCACTCAGGTGCCTAGGTTTTAGAAGATGCATCGAATGTCAATGAACGTAGGTGGAATAAAAATTCTGTTATGCTAGGATTTAAAAATATGGCTGATGGTATGGAACCGTTGTCTAACTCTCACTCCTCTAATTAATGTGAAGGCAAACAAACTCTAAGATCCCCGTTACTTGATTTGTTTATTTATAGCCTAATAACTCAACTTTATTTTCAATTTGGTTTCAAGTCCTGAGATTTTAAAAGCCTTTTATCTCAAGAGGTAAATAGTCTTTGCGCACAATCACAGTACAAATAACCTATAGCCTATCCCATGTTTTTGTCTTCAAACTTCAAAAAGAAATTTTACTTTGTTTATTATAATTTGTACAGATTTTTTTTAGGCCTACTATTAATAAAGTCTAGAAAAAATGGCAGATTTTTGGATCTGGTAAACCTTGTGCCAGGTATTTCTAGAATTTACTATTAAAAAGCTAGAAGTTCTTGCAAATTTAAAGACTTATAAACAAAGTAAGGTTAATGTTTGCCAGAACGAAGAAAAAAATATGGGATTGCTTTGTCGATCGTTCTGATAGCACCATCATTTTAAAATATTTCAATCGTGCAGCTCGAACGCTGACGTGAGTTGAACGAATTTCCAAAATTTAGTTTATATGTTTTAGGGCTTCGACCAACTATTTGTAAAATTGATCTACTCAAAAAGGTGCTGAATAGCTGCCTAGGGGAACAAATTATATTAGGCTAATAGACATTTTTTGCGCCTCAGCTTCTAGCCCTGGCTCACGCACTGCTTCGTTCCGCTCACAGTAAAATCCCCCACGAGTTTCTGGTTAATTTCTTCACCTTTATATAAAAATAAACACTGTAGGCTACTATTTTAACCAGTTGCCTGACAATGCCTAAGGACCTGCCGATAACGCAGCACCGCACTGAAATATGTTCCAAGTTTTTATATTGATATGGCCAAAACGGAGCACCTAGTCCCCTAGCATTGCACCTCACCAAGGAATTGACTTACTATTTTTTTTACCTCATAATCTTGAACCTTTGTGCAGTTCAATTCAGTCTGTCACCCTACAGTGTAGTCAGAAGCAGTGTAGTCACTATTTTTTTTTTTTTTTGTAGTTTGTATTTGTTTTTGTTTACCTATTGAAAAACAAAAATAAACAAAACAAGACAAACAAAAATTAATATGTGAAGTATTTTTAAGAACCCCTTTGGGGGAAAAAACTCATAAAAATCATCACAACAGCATGCTGACTTTTTTAAATTAGTGGATCTACTCTAAATCTTCTTGGTTTGCAAATTAGATGTTTACTTAAATTATAATCTAATATAATAAGATCGTCATGAATGAGGTGAAAGAGAAAACATGATGACAGTTTGGCAAAACTAAACCAACTAAAGGATGGTGCCGTGTTGATTTCTGGTGCAATTTTGTTTGGGTCGGTGTGTTACTAGGGCGAGTTCTGGTGCTAGATGCTGTGCACCGTTATGGACTTGCACTAAGCCTATAATTGTAAAACTGATTTTACTGTGTTAATAATTTACCTACTTAGAGGTTTTCTTAATGTATTTTTGAAACACCTATAGTTTTGTACAAAATTTAAAAAAATATGCTAAATACTTATAGATATTGCAGAGGTAAAATATCTAAATGCTTAAATAAAGGGAAAGCATGTGCTTTACTCTTTAACTTTAATAAGGCTCTATTGAAATATTTCTGCATGGTAATAACAGATTTTAGTCGATTCTTTGTAAGCCCTTCCCCAGCTGCAGATTCTACAAGTAACGTCTCAATTTATTCGAGCTTGATTTAACTTTATTAATGTGTTTGTGGTCATACTTTATTCAAATAATAAAATATCCTGGTAAACTTATTCAATTTTGGTTAAAAGTTGTAACTTTTTCAATTTAAAAATGATTATTCCATAACTACAAATTATTTAACCCACTATTCAAGGTGAAAACTCTCCGTGGTCATCATCTCCTTACAATAATTCAGTCCCTGCAGGATCATACCTAGTGCATCTGTAGAACTATATACAATTCACCAAAAGGGGGAATGTGTTTAGCATTAATTGTAGGGGGACTTGGAACCCAGCTAAGAGGTAAATTATACTAGTTATGCTTGAATCTAAATGCATTGCCTCATTACAATTCTTCAAGGTTGTGGGTTTATCAAGTCATTGCTAATTAACTATCTACGAACTCACTATCATTACCTCGTTCATTATTTCTATTGCGCTTATGTTATCTAATAATATTTTCCAACATTATACAAATTACGAATGTATTACTTACATTACCGGTACTGCGTACAATATAAACAAGTTGTTTCAAAACCCTTTGCCTGTTATGGGCACCTTTATCTGATGTTACACGAAGGGATTATGGGATTACACACAGATAATAACATATAATTAAATCATCTTTGCAGGGACCTTTTTCGGGCGCGCACCCAGGAAGGGCCTTTGGGACTCAAGCGCCCCCCCTCCCCCAGAGAAAATCGAGTAAAGAAAGTATCAGTCGATCAATACAAAACAAGGCAAATAAAAATGACGGTGTTAAAAACTGCTTTCAACTTTTACTAGCAATCCTATTGCACCTTCGCATGCGTGTTTTTAATTGGTAAATAGATTTTCTGTATGTATCCGCAATACAAAACAGATTTGAATGGTTTTAAATTTCTCATTATTTTAGAGACGTGCATTCACAAAAACAAAATGACACTCTTAGGAAGCTGACCTCATTAAATAGCAACAATAGAATCAAACGTTGCATGAAACCGATGAGTGTGCAAACCCTGTTTACAAACTGTCTATGTAAGCCATTGTTAGGCTACCTCTGCAGTTTAAGAGTAAGACTTGCAATAAAATTACTTTGCAACAAATTATTTATTCTGATTCAGTTTAAATGTTCAATAAAGCTGTTTCTTTGTTTGTACATTGATGATTATTGTTTACATTATATCTGCACAAAGGCTTTTTATTTCATCATCGCATGATGACTCTTTTTTATACGGTTTTCTTCAACTCTCTACCGGTGGGTGGACCGGTACACGGTCGCCTCGGTTCTTTCCGGATCGCCTCGGGCTACTCCATATAGCACATCGTGTTACGACTGCGTTCTCGCATACGTATATTAACCAAAAAATTAACCTTCAGATAGGGAGGGGGGTTGGCTCTGAGGACCAACAATTTTTGGAAAAATCCAATTTATGACTATAACTAAAAAGTAAAATAAATGAAAAACTAATTTAAAACATGCTTTCCTATCTATGAATAACATAAATATAGACTCGAACTAAAAAATAAAAAATAACCCACAGATAAAATTAATTCTTCCTCAGCGAATCTGATATTGTAATGAGATTTGATAGCTTGAAATCTTTTTACTTGTCACAAAATAGACACACACAAAAAGCATCTGGCGTACTAAATAGCTTAGTGAAGTGCATTAATTAGAAAATATTATGTAAAA
>JAGFPH010000410.1:537275-547890 GCA_018207615.1 Philaenus spumarius | reverse complement strand
AAGTGCATTAATTAGAAAATATTATGTAAAAAGTTCAATAAATAAAAACATTGTATGGGTTTTCCTAGATATGGCTTAGCTCAACAGTGATTTACATAGCTGTAAAAACTACATAACATGTTTTTTTTTTTCTATGAAGAATTAAAAGAGCTGAAATTGTGTCTTAAAGGCGGCATAGAAATAGAATATTGACAACATTTTTGGACCCCTCATTCTGATGGGGTATCTCATACCCCCCTCGAGTGATTCACAACATTAATTTAAACTATCTTTCAGTCCCTCTCTTCCACAAGTCTTGGGTGTGCCTCGACCTTTTTACATAAATACATAATTTGGTTTGTACAATAAACATATCTTATACAATAAACATATCTTTTGGCTAGGTACAGTAGGTTGTATTTATTCCAGTATTACTTTTGGGGCTACAAACTGATATTATGAGAAAATTCAAAGAACCGAGCTCATTTTAACAAATTTTGGTTGGTATTGCCCTCATATTGCCTTATAAAAAATATTATTTTTTGGATGAATAGAAATTAATATATAATTGTTCGTCCTTGTTAAGTTTTCTGTAACTTACTGGACCAACAGATGTAAGTTTTGCTAAACAAGTATTATTAATTAAAACTGTGTGTGTGTGTTTTAAAGAATAAAGATATTTTTTGATAAAATGGTAAGGGCCAGGCAGGATGATGGCCCATTAGACATGCTGTTTAGTTAAGGGATTCAATTTGGTAGTACTGTAATGCAGTAGGGCCTAGTCCAGATCTTTAATAATTTAAGCAAAAGGTTTGTACAGTTCATACAGGTGATGTATTTACTTCACAGTTACAAATATTCTAAATTTTATTTGAAACATGAAAAGTTACAACTGTATTTACTATGTTTAAACATAGTCACCACTATTAAAAAAAAATTATAATTAAAATTATGTAACTTTTTGTTCTAATCTATTGTGGGTTCCCTAGCAACAGCAGCCCCCCCCCCCCCTCCATGTAGAAGCCCTGTTTTAAGGTTCAAGAGCTTATTCTCCACCTCGAGCTTATGGCCTAAGAACCTCGTTGTTGCAAACATATGTCCTAAAATGTTTTTCCCATTTAGCCGCTATTTTGTGATTTCAAAGTTTTTAATCCGGCCCCTTGACTTTTTGCTCATGGTGTAAACTAGAAAACTACCATACCAGGCCTTTTTGGTGGTTTTTTTTACATTTACTCTGGCCTCTTAACTTTTCGCTCATGGTTTAAACAAGCATGAAGTTTTTGTGTGATTTTTACCTGTATCCCGACTCCTTGACTTTTCACTCATGGTTTAACTCGCAAGTCTTTTTTTGTTGTTAATGAATTAATTTTCAGTATACAGGTACTATTTGATTAAAATAAAGTATTTTGCCTTTGTTTTTGTCAACTGACCTCTTTTTTTTTTGTATATGTGTCACATTTCAGGAATTTTATCCCAACTTCAGATACAATAAACAAATTACTCGACTGAGGTAGTCAAACATTAAAATCAATTACACAAAACAACACGGAACATTTAAAGTACGTTTTGGTGTACACACCCCCAACTGGAACCTGAAACATACTTTGGATTTATATTATTTTACTCTGAATGTAAATTGAACAAAATACAAAAATAGTACTACCTAATATTTATAAAAACATTGCATAATTTTATGAAAAAATGTTCAAGGTTTTTACCATCAAATATGACGTTAAATTTTGGTCCACACCTAGCACACTGCACCGTTAGTATTATGGATTTAGCGAAAAGGCATTTCCAATGTGCTTGAGTACGAAGGAATGTTCGTCCACGATCTGGGTGGATTTTCCAGTAGTTTTCATTTGATTTGATCAAGTAATAGATGAATGTTGATAGCTAATGTTCATAGGCATTTTCCCAGTTATTTTTTTATTTTATGTTACACAGAATATATAATATTATTCAAGCAGGCAAAAACGGCAATTTTTATGACACTGCTTTCAAAATATTTTAAATGGCCACCATTTTGAAAAATGAGCAAATCATTACAAATCGGTTAATTATTTGCAACACTAAGTACCGTACCAAACTTTGGAGTCTAATATTTACCGTAAGAAAGATATAATTTTTTTGTTAAAACTAAATGTTGACTGTGTGACAAAAACTAAATATTTCAGGACGTTTTTATAAAACAAGTTTGTAGCCTATAATTACAATATCCTGATGTACCGTATGTTTGACTACAGTGTTTGTAGTTTAGCCTAGGCCTACTTTTCAGTCTAAAGTTTAAAAAAATTTAAAGATGTTTTCTAATTTTCATACACCTTTTACCAACTGCCTACAATATACAGGTAATGAACCAGAGGAAAACAATATAAATTTAAACAGATACACAAAAACTATTATTTATGCTAGGTCTTAATGGTGTTATTTCATTAGTTGTGTAGCAATGTTTTTACCTTAATTTGGAACCTTGCAAGACATCATTTTAGTGGTTTAGGTGATAGAAGGAGAAAACTGGTTTAAGGCCTAGTTAAAAACTTGTTTTGCTTTATTGTCATCTGTTACTACAGAGCTTATTCCTTCCCAGCTAGGCCTATGGTTTTGATAGTTTAAAAATAGGCCAGTGTATTTGGAGCTAATACACAGTTGGGTTTTTTGATTTTTCAAAACTGGTAAATATGAAAGTTCAATTATACTAACAGGTTTTTATTGCTGTAGTATTTTCTAATAATGAGATATGCTTTGAATTATGAATTAAGCCATATTGAAAAGAAAACACTTCTGTTAAGTTTTTACTGTTATTAACTTTAGTTAAAGTATCCAAAAACGAATGCAAATTATACTAATTATTTTATCGATTCAAGAATTTAAAAAATATGTATAGTTTAAATCGTGTTACAAAAATATATGTTATTTTGTATTGCCTTGATTGGGCCTACTACTAAATTAAGTTGATATAGTTCTTAGACATTCCACAACATATAATGTAGGCAATGTCTACCATAAAACATTGTGTCTGGTATACTGTAATACAATTACAAACAGTATTTTAGTTAAAAAGACTATTTTTCTGGGAAAGAAATCAAAAACGTTTTTACAGTTTAGAAAATTAAAATTTTGACTGGAATATAACTAAAAATAGTTTACATGGCTCATAAAATTTTAATTTTGACTGGAACACAGTTAAAAACAGTTTTTATTGTTCAGAAAATTATAATCTTGTCTATGGCTTAGTTCAAAATAGTTTTCTTAGTTTAAATAAAAAGACAGACTTTTGTCTGGGACAGTTAAAAGTACCGGTATTTCAGAAAATTAAATTTTGAATGGAACACAATTAAAACAGTTTAATTAGTTCAGAAAATTAAATTTTCACTGGAACACAGTTAAAAATAGTTTTATTAGTTCAGAAAATTATAATTTTGTCTAGGGTTCAATTAAAAATAGCACTTTTAGTATAAAAAAACAGAATTTTGTCTGGAACACGTATAAGTGTTGTACGAATGAAAGTGAATTTAAATTAAACAACTTCATATTTTTATGTACGAATGTAACACATTCTAGAATAAACATGTGGTAAGGAGAGTATTTTATATTTTTGGAAAAGAGGCTTACAAGAAATTCGGGTTTTATACCACTTATAACGTCAAAACAGAATATTGTTATTTAAAAAGTTACGGTACTAAAAAAATAACACCGTATAAACTTATCAAATAAAAGTAAGTACACTTTTTTTTAACCTTGTGTGAACAATTACCTCTCGAAGTTCTCCCTATTAACAAAACCAGCTTTTCTAAGTGGTAGCTTGGTTACAAAGCAACTCTGAATCTAGTCCGTTATATCAAGTCTTTTATATCGAGCTCCGTTATATCGTCGTCCATTATATTGAAAGTCCGTTTTATCAAAAATCCATTATTATATCAACTATATCGTGGCCCGTTCAATATAAAGTCTGTTACATATATCTAGGATCCACTGTATTTTGAAATAAAGTCCTTTTAATAAACGGTACCTCCACATGCCAGTGTCACAAAACAATTATTTTTTGCAGCTACAATATCAAACTTTGGCCCCTAAAATCCACACTTAGGTATTCTTTGGGTTTTGGTTATTAGAATAGCACAGATTAGCTTCCTTTATTATCATATTAAGTAGGAATAAAATTACTTTTAACTTGTTCTTTGATAATTTTGTATACTTTAGATATCCTTTGAGTTTTTATTATTAGAATAGCACAGATTAGTTTCCTTTATTATCATATTAAGTAGGTGTAAAATTACTTTTAGTTTGTTCTTTGATAATTTAGTAGTTCTTTGTACACTTAGATACCGGTATTCTTTGAGTTTTGATGATTAGAATAGCACAGATTAGTTTCCTTTATTATCATATTAAATAGGAATAAAATTACTTTTAGTTTGTTCTTTGATAATTTAGTAGTTCTTTGTTAACTTAGATATTCTTTGAGTTTTGATGATTAGAATAGCACAGATTAGCTTCCTTTATTATCACATTAAGTAGGAATAAAATTACTTTTAACTTGTTCTTTGATAATTTTGTATACTTAGATATCCTTTGAGTTTTTATTATTAGAATAGCACAGATTAGTTTTCTTTATTATCATATTAAGTAGGCTAGGTGTAAAATTACTTTTAGCTTGTTCTTTGATAATTTAGTAGTTCTTCGTAAACTTAGATATTCTTTGAGTTTTGATGATTAGAATAGCACAGATTAGTTTCCTTTATTGTCATATTAAGAATGTGTGAAATTTCTTTTAGTTTGTTCTTTGATAATCTAGTAGTTCTTTGTAAACTTAGATATTATTTGAGTTTTGATGATTACAATAGCGCAGATTAGTTTCCTTTATTATCATATTAAGTAGGTGTAAAATTACTTTTAGTTTGTTCTTTTATAATTTAGTAGTTCTTTGTAAACTTAGATATTCTTTGAGTTTTGATTATTAGAATAGCACAGACTAGTTTCCTTTATCATATTAAGTAGGTGTAAAATTACTTTTAGCTTGTTCTTTGATAATGTAGTAGTTCTTTGTAAACTTAGATATTCTTTGAGTTTTGATTATTAGAATAGTATGGATTACCTTCCTTTATTTATCATATTAAGTAGGTGTGAATTACTTTTAGCTTGTTCTTTTATAATTTAGTAGTTCTTTGTAAACTTAGATATTCTTTGAGTTTTGATTATTAGAATAGCACAGACTAGTTTCCTTTATCATATTAGTAGGTGTAAAATTACTTTTAGCTTGTTCTTTGATAATGTAGTAGTTCTTTGTAAACTTAGATATTCTTTGAGTTTTGATTATTAGAATAGCACGGATTACCTTCCTTTATTTATCATATTAAGTAGGTGTGAATTACTTTTAGCTTATTCTTTGATAATTTTTTAGGTCTTTGTAAACTTTGATATTCTTTGAGTTTTGATTATTAGAATAGCACGGATTAGCTTCCTTTATTGTCATGTTAAATAGGTGTAAAATTTATTTTAGCTTGTTCTTTGATAACTTAGTAGTTCTTTGTAAACGATTTAACAACAAATCTACTCAACAAATTGAAATGAAACTTTTAATGGCATGTTAAGCAAGTTGCAAAGCCTCGTGGTGCAGCAAGTCGGAGATAAGCCGTAACTGATTACCGTGGAGTCCATAACTCACCCTGAAGCTACAACTTTCCCTACCGCTGGAAGGCTCAAATATAAAACAAATTTAGAAATACTTTTGTTATTTGTAAACCATTGCAACTATTTCATTTAAGATTTGGCTATAATTTTGTAGAAAGCCTATATCATGTTTAGGTAGGCTTATAAACCTATATTAAGTAGTTTTACTGTGTGTTACCTTGTACATATTACCTAAAACTTCTCTGAAACAATTTTTGGTACTTAATAAATAAATATTGAGTATTACTTAAGATTACATACTCGTACTTTGTTCAGTTTGTTGGATACACATTTAACACAGATTTTCACAAAGAGTATGTTTATTAACTGAAAAGGGTTTCAACAACATTGTTACCATCTTCAGTATTGCATGAACTGCAAAAACCAAACTATAACAGTTGAAACGCTTTTGAATTTATAAATGTATTGTCTGTGTTCAACTTTTGATATGGCCAAACCTGGAGGTGACCAAAACGATGTATTAGCAGAACAAAATAAGTGTACTACAGGGTTCCTAATTTCGGGAAAAATTGTTTCATACAATTGAGCCCTCGATGATGCAAAAACTGAGGAGTCTTTCTTTGCTCCAGCTTGCTGTAACACTAGCTGTTAAATCAGTTTTTTTTCATGAGGACATCTCTATTGTGCGTTTACAGTTTAATTGATAGCATGGGCAGGCATTGTCCATGCTATTGAAACGGAGATCTTACGCTAGTAGCCCACATGAAAACATCAACCTCATAAAACTCATTTAAACTAGTTATTAGGAAAATGTTTCCCTTTGTATGGTTTTTTATTGATATTCTTATTTTCAAGAATAATTTGTATTAATGTGGAACATTAATACAAAGTGAAAAAGTAGTTGTTTTGTTTACATTTATTTTGATGGAAGAGCTGTTTTTATAGGAAAGTAAATTATTGAATATTGTACAGCAATAACTGAATAATAATATAAAAACTTTAGGAAAATCTTTAAATTCAAAATTATTTATCAAAATTAATTAAGGATTGACAAAAATAAGCACTAACTTTAGTTTACAGGCAACATCAGAGCACTATTGGTGCTGTACTATCTATCATGACCTAAATTCAGATATATAGTATTGTAGTAATTATTCCGAGAGTATATTATTTTATTTGGAAGAATATATTTGCTTTCAAGAAAACAATTTTAACAATTTGTTAGAATTGAGGTAGTATAGCTATACGTTAGAATAAAACTAATGTTAGTTTTTTGTAGTTTAAACTTCATAATGGGGTTTACTTAACATGAGGCACGTTACTGAAATGAAGGAATTTATACATTGAATTAAACACTGAAACAAGTATATTCATAATTCAATGTGGAATAGGAGCCGATGTAGTTAGGTCAGGTAGTAGCGCGGCAAGCCTCCATAAGGCCCATGCTATCAACTAAACTGTAAACGGACTATAGCAGTATATTAAAAGTCTAGAAAGTACTACAAAATTAAAATGGACTCAGGGAATTTAAACACTGACAAGTTAACATGGGTTAGGTTAAGTAGGGTAGGCCTACTATTCCTCTCAATATTTAGTACTACATTCTGAGGAAATTGTCCTTATTATCAACACTAAAAACTGAGGATACAAAATTAACTTACACCTAGCACTTAGCAAACAATGCTCATTTTAAATTAAATCTATTTGTACTGGGGTAATTATACTAAAATACGCCGGCTTTCTTTGTCTTCTACAGATGGCGATGTAACAAGTACGGCTGTAAAGGCAGGAATGTTTGCTATAGAATTTATGTTACTAAAATGTAATGCAAATGTTGTATTAAAATAATTTCAAAATATTGTGCGAGTCGGTCAGGGGAGTTGAGAAAAAAATCAAGGAAATTAATTACCAAATTCTGTAGGAACCCTGATTACGTTTTCTTCGCTGAGCAAAATTCTTGTAAATCTTCTAAATATTAGGTCTACCAAAATATTTTGTCTGAAACATTTTTATGACAAACTCCCGGCACAAAGGGCAAACAAATTTGTTTAGTGGGAGTAACTGGCAACTTTGAAATTTAACTGCTTTTTGCAGGCTGGGTTGAAAGAGATTTCTTTAAATTGTACGAAATACCGTAGTGAAGCACAGCTGTTAACCTGTTGGTATATACGGGAGGTGATCAAATAATTTTACAAAAGTGCAAGAATATAAAAACTCTTAAGAAATTAAAAATATTGCAAAATTTAAAAACAAAAATCAAGCAACTCCTAATTGTGTGCGAACTTACAACAAATGCAGTTAGTTTAGCATTTAACAAGCATAATCATGTATATACATACACATTGAGTACATGTCTCCTATTAACTGTAGGCATGCGTGTGTGAATGCCTGGAACAGTTGGTTCATTTATTGCAACTATGATATTAATGTTTGAAATGGAAATAATAACTTCTACCAATACCATTTCAACCATAGTTGGAAATTATTTATAGCCCAAGAGTTAACGTCATCAAACATTAAAACACTTCATAGTAAATTTTAAAAGACATGTCTGTATTGTAAGAGGATAGATAAATCAGTATAATTGTTTGTGTATTAAGATTTAACTAAGAAACTAATGACCTGGTTTAGATTAAACTTGATGGATGTGTTAAGCATTACCATTTTGACAACATGGGGGTATGTTTCATTAAGAGTTGCCATTTTTGTAACGTGGGAGTATGTTTCATTAAGTGTTGCCGTTTTAATAATATGGGGGTATGTTTCATTAAACATTGCCATTCTGGTAACATGGGGTATGTTTCATTAAGCGTCACAGTTTTGATAACATGAGGGTATGTTTTATTAAGCGTTGCCACTTTGGTAACATGGGGGCGTGATTCTCCGAATGTTGCCATTTTAGAACATGGGGGTATGTTTTATTAAGCGTTGCCATTTTGGTAACATGGGGGTGTGATTCTCCGAGTGTTGCCGTTTTGGAACATGGGGGTATGTTTCATTAAGCTCTACCGTTTTGGTAACGGGGTGTGTTTAACCAAGTTTTGCCGTTTTGATAACATGGGGTTTGTTTCGTCAAGCCTTACCGTTTTGGTAACATGTGGTATGTTTCATCAAGCCTTGCCGTTTTGGTAACATGGTTTATGTTTCATTAAGAGTTGCCGATTTGATAACATGTATGCTTAATCAAGTTTTACCGTTTTGGTAGCATGGGGGTAAGTTTTATCAATCCTTGCCGTTTTGGTAACATGGGGGTATGTTTTATCAAGCCTTGCCGGTTTGGTAACTTTGGGTATAAATCGAGCTTTTTCAAACTGAACTAAACAGTGATTGAATAAACTCGAGAAGTTCAGGATTTCACAAAAATTATATTAAAAACAATAATTGATCAATACTGCATATATACACTAGGGGCTCCACCCCTGCTCGCTTCGCTCACCCCCTCTCCCCGCCGTGACTCTTGTCAAAGCAAATTGAAACAGTTTACAGTATTGAATAAAATGTGATATATTCACTGAAATGTCGATTGATTAGGACAGATGCACTTGGATCGAGGTAGGCTGGTGGGGGTGCGGACAGGTTTTTTGTGAGAATGAAAGGTATTTTGTATAATAAAGCGATATAAACCTAACCTTAAAACGCTGTTGGTTGTGAAGAAGAATGTTTCTTCGCGCGACACGTCAGTACAAAAAACCCCTAATTTTATCCATAATTTTATAATTTTTAATTAGAAACTTAAATATTACCAGGATAAATTGCTATGTTTTTGATCCAAACAGAATATTGCTTGAATTTTTCGTACTAGTTCTTGTTTCACGTCGATTCTATGTCAGAAAAAGTAGCCTAGATTAGCCTCTAAAAAGTCCTCTACATGCAAATGGCAGTTTTGTCCAGTTTCTGCCCGGACAACAGACTGACAAAAAAATAAAAGATGAATGTTTAGGTTTTGGTAACGGGTGAATTAACATATGAGCTTAAAAAAAGAATTTATTTCGAAATCACAGACAGACACTTAAATTTACCTATACAGACCGAACTAACCTATAACATTAACCACGGATCGGGGGAATAAATTATACATTGTTGGTGGGAACCAATTGCGTTTGAAAGTGACGGCTCCCATACACCGCATTACCATACACCGCATGAATGGAAAACATATTTTTCTTCGCTTTTTCTAACCTATAATTATGATACGTTAGAGAATCTACTGTGATATGCAGGCGGGCAATCAAGTGACCCTATAAAGATTCTGTTTTTCTTTTCTTGTATGGAGCTCTAAAGATGTATTTATTTTGACTTAAAGCAATATTTTTTTGTTAGAATCATGTATTCTTCTAGTCCTATTACATGAAGGCGAACAAGCCGACGCAGTTTAAAAGAAGGGGGTTATAAGTTTAACGTGTGTATATCTGTGGCATCGTAACTCCCAAACGGATGGACCGATTTCGATTTAGTTTTTTCTCAGTTTATTTTATTCGAAGGCGGTACTAATTTGTTTGTGGAAACGTTTTTAATATTATTAAACTGAAATGTCAGGAAGTAGTAAAAGGGAAAGAGACATTGGACGAAAATATGAGCCAGGATGTGCCAAATTCATCCTGGGAAAACTATAAAATTTAAATGATTTATGTTTATTACTATAGCCCGTCTCAGGTTAAGTTGAGGCAAGCAGGGTGGGTAATTAGGGTCGGTTTCAACCGTCATAAAACTGACCCTTCTTAATGCCGCCTGAGTGAACCTGTAGGACACTCTAGTTTAAAATTGCAAGTCTGTATGTCTTAAGTGAAAATGAAAAAACGATATCATATTTCGTTTCATGATACTTTCCTGATAATTTTGATACCAAATTTTATTACATTTGGCCAACTTTGAGCTGTACTAGCATTATAAACTTTCTTAGTTGAATCAACATTACTAATATGGTTTACAACAATAAAGCCACAAAAATGTACTAGAGAAGTTCATATTTAAATATGTAATAAATAATCATTATTTGAGAAAAAAA
>JAGFPH010000410.1:514332-525160 GCA_018207615.1 Philaenus spumarius | reverse complement strand
AATAATCGTGTTGTGGAGTTATTGATTTTAGTACCGTTCCTGTAAACCCTTTAATAATTAGTGTTTATTTTATTCTTCAATCTGTAAGAAACACTCGCTCTTTCAAGACAATATTTATGGCCTAGAAATGCATTAAAAAACTATTTCATAGAGTTTTTTTTTTTTAATAACCCACATCCGTTGTTAAATTATCGGTGATGTTATTTTCGACTTCTTATGACCCGTCCCAAAATGAAATCCCATATCCGCCCCTGTGTCCAATATTGAGTGAGATACGTTTGATATATATGAAAGTGACGAGATTGAGTAAAAATCAAGTAAAAAATTATTTGAACTGATTTAACTGAACCAAACTTAGTTGGTTTTGTAAACTAGCTTGGACATACAGATAAGTTATGAATTGGTTAAGGAATTTAATTATTAGTACTTTAACTCTGCTTTATTATTATTTTTAAATCATTTTTTTATTGCTGTTGAATTAATATATTTTTGTTTAAAAGAAAGGAAATAATTGTTATAACTATGGTTATTTATATAAATAACCTGTAATTTTGTTTAACATTGAATTGCTGTATTTTATTAGGAAAAGTAGGCCTACTTAATTTTGTAATTACTGTTTTAACTGTGTAGGTCAACAATGTTTTCTTTACTTATTATTTATAAGATGCTATTGTTTTCTAGTGGCAACTCCTCCGATGGTCACTTGACCAGGAGTATTGTCGGCTATTTTTCAAGTACAGTATAAAAGTAAAGTATTTCATAACTAAATAAAGACATTTTATTATTATTCAGACTAAGGTTATGATGCCTAATTTTAGATTGGGTATTTTAACATTTTCTAATGTATTAGTATCATGTTTTGCATTCACCAAGACCAAGACATCTGTAAAATCACAGGATTATGAATTGAATTTCAGTAAATGACTTAAACCGACTTGCAATTAGGCTTATCTGGTCAAACGACATTAGCCTACCATAAAACACTTAAACTGTGAATTAAATTCCTACGTCACCCGGTGCTAATAATATTCAAATACAACTGGAATTTGAAGACGAAATCTTAAATCAGGCAACGCAAGTCCAGGTCGTAGGATTAAAAACAACGGTATTTATTGTTTTTATGAAAACAATTAATTTAAATGATTGAATAAGGCCCTCCGCTCACGGGGCGAGAAGGAATCGAAGCGAGAAAGACTCGAACTGGAAGCGATTCCCTCTCCACTCGACTTCCTATGTAATTGAATGGGGATTCCTCCCAACGAGGAGTTTTGCTGTCGAAGCGAGAGACTCGAAACTGTGAGAACTGTTGAGAAAGGGGAAAATCGAGCGTGACGTTTGAAAAGATGAGTTTTGTCTTGTTGCCCATGGAGAAGTTGAAATCCCCTTTTGTTACATTAGCAACTCAATTCATTACATTTTTTCTTTGATACATAGTTTTATTATACGTAATCATTAAACAAAAACTCCGATTAAATTTAAATTATTGAAGCCATTGATTATATTTAATTATCAGGTATAGCCTAATTTAAACCATTGGTTATTTAATTTGGAGGTTATCTGGTCTCTTCTTTCCTTATTTTTCTTAATTTCTTTGTGCCAATTCGATATTAAAAGAAAATGTACAACCGTTTCTGCTGTTTGAATTCAATTTATAAATCTAGGATATTCTATAGAATGCCAAACATTTAGGAACGCTCTTTTGCAATTCTTTTACCGCAACAAACAACCGAAGTTATAGTTCCGTTTGATTGCATCCTTATTCTATGAGTCCTACTTTTCATCAGTCGGACGGTAAGAATAAAACATAACTTCCTCATAAAAATCTGCTAATTTAAAAAACTTTTGAATAAGAAAGTTTTGTACCTTCTTGGTTATTGATTGCGAGAAAAATCGCGTAAGACGCATGACGCTCGTACCGCTTCGAGTTTGAGTCTCTCTCTCTTCGATTCTCTCTAGCCCCGTGAGCGAAGGGCCTAAATAAATGTAAAGTTCTCACCAAATTAGTTTTATGGTTCCATACAAAAAAAGGAAAAGGAAATGCGTGTCCAATTTTAGGATGTATCTTGTGTGTCTGTAACGGTCAGTTTTTACAAGAACACGTATAGTCTGTATACAGTAACTTGGCGTCTGTACCCTTAGCTACCTGCTACAGACCCTTCCCGTCCCCTCTCACTCCCTTTCTCACACCTCTGTTTCAATAATTAGTCACCAACTGGGTTAACCACTGCACTATTCTATTTTTATGTGACTCACAATTTCAAATTTTTGTAAGGATATTTATAAATTTCGGAAAAAATAAGAAAAATGATACCAAACACGACGTTATTACGTTTGTAAAATCCATTTATGTAACCCCATGTTTATTCATTACTTCAGTCTTATTTAACTTTGTTAGGAAATTAATTATAAACAACAGAATTGTTTAGCATGCATTATTTATTTCATAAAATTTTCTAATTTAAAACTTTTTAGTGACACGTAATAGTTGCTTTCAATCAGCGGGAAGAGGTTTCCACTAGCCGCCGTCATGCACCGTTACTCTACAAATACAAAGTTGTACACTGTAATACTCTCCACGAACAATTAAAATCCAATTGACAGTAAAATACAGTATCGATGTTTTGAATCATAACAAATTTCATACAACTTCGATTAATAGAGGGTTTCTTGTCCTTACTTCGACTTGTAGAGGTGCGGCGGTGCACGATTTCGATTTATAGAGGTTTTTGAGCTAAAACTTCGATTTATAGAGGTAAACGAAGGAAAATACCGTAAACTTCGATTAATCAAGGTGTTTCACGTGAACTATTCGATTTGTAGAGGTAAAATTAACATTGCAAAATATATTAAAGTTCAAGGGGAATAAAAAAAATCGATTTATCAAGGATTTCGAATTATTGAGTTTCGATTTATTGAGGTTCCACTGATTCATATGTATGTACGGTACCTACGAATGGGTTTTTAATTTTGTATAAATGAATATATTGATAATAAAAGGTTGTATGTATATTGATTCTATATTCTCTATGCCAATTATATAACATATTATACCCTACATTAGTTCTATAACTCGTATACAAATACTGCATAATCAACTTTCAGACATTATATGAAGTGTGTTTTGATTGAAGTTGTAAACATAATCCCAAACTATAATCTAGGCTAGGTTTTTATTAGGTATCTATGTCCATATTTTCGTCAGACATAGTGTTGAAAGACTTTTAAAATAATATATGCGAAATGGATAGGTGCAGCTGCGAATGTACACTGCCCGCGATAGCAAGTTGGGTACCGCTAGGGATAGAGGAAAGTGACGCGCGTCCCACAGGAACCTGCTTCCATCGCGATAGCATCGCGTCATTTGTGCGTCCCAACATCAGTTCCTGAGAATTTCTTCCTATCCGATTGAAAATAGCGAAGCGTCCTTTTGCAGCAAGTGTGCACCGGGCCCGATAACAAGTGTGCGGGTATTGGTCCGGCAATTGACAGCAACATGTTGATCGTTTGAAAGGCCTCGTATAACTGTGTGATCGTCAGTTGCTCGCAGAGGTATGTCGTTTCAAGCAGACTATCGTGTGAAAGAAGCCTAATTACTTTTCAGAGAGAGAGAGATTTTAATTTTAGAAAAAGGTGTTGCCAAGAAATAGCTGTAAAAGGCACACAAACCTTGTTTGTAAAAATAAACCTTTTCACGTTTTCAATACAGCTAATTTAAATGATGAAACGTATCCCATGTTAACGGGACACCCAAGTAACAATGTTGGATGTAACAATGTAACAGAAGTTGGATTTGCCAACATTTAAAACAATTTCATCGAAATCTATTGTATACGAGTTATTCTATCGACGAAGGTAATTTTTAAAACCACTTCTAGTGAAACAAAACGCACAATATTCTGTTCAGTTCAATTTATATTTAATTAAGCTTATCAGTCTTTGTTAAGGGGCTCGTAAATGCCATAACTTTTGAAAACATGGTCGGCAAGACTCAAATAATTTGTTTAATTTTAAACCTACGATACATAATGTGTCTTATTTCACTAAAATATAGTTATCAGGTAGGCAATGTTTTGGTAAAATCTTTTACAAACCTTTTGTCATTGTAATATGTAAACATATAGGTAGCTATACAGGGTGTCTAACGGAGAAACTTTCAGGACTTTTTCTACTAGTGAAAATGAAGAAAAAAAGTTCCTATAAATTTAGGTTCGAAAATGCTTTCTTTTTCCAGATATGCACCATTTTTTTTACAAATAATTCATATCTAGAGAACGGTTTGACTGATTAAGTTCAAATTTGACATGAAGTTTAATCTAACAATCGTTTTGAACCACTCGAAATCAATTTAAAAAAAATCAAAATAGCTGTAACTCAAAAATTTTAAATACTCCCAAATATCGTTGGGAGGCATATCGTTTGAAAGCTTATTTAATTCTAAATCTAAAAAGAATAATAATTAGCATTAAAAAAAATAATACAGCAAAATGGGGCAAAATCGGAAAACACGATTTCGTTGTTTTTTGGCCGCCATTTTTAATCGTTTAAAGATATGGTTGTGCAAATTTCACCGTACCGTTGGTTTTTTCTTGAAATTCTACATTGAAATGAAGTATCACATGACCTCCTTCCTATTTAAAAAAGCAAAGTTACATTCAAAATGGCGGATCCAAGATGGCTGATAAATGTTTTTTTTTGATATCTTAATAAAATAGTATTTTTACATAGAATAGGTTCAGTCACATCTACCTTCAAATTTTCCTTATATTCGAAATATTAAACCGGTCCCAGACTTAATTGACACCTTGTATAAAAAATCTGTACCCCAAATCTGAAGTCAATATCTTTACTTCCAAATGTTTTTTTTTTATGTAAAATTGCAGTTGTTTGAAAGAAGAAGCGTTTTAGGATTTATATGAACTTTTAAAATTTTTGCGTTAGAAACAGACTCCAAAAGCTTTTATTAAACCCTATATTAGAATTACTCAGTTCCAGACACACTTACACTTACATAAAAAACCGGCCTATTTGTTGCCTCACTAATACTACACTATACAATTACAATTCACCTTGCCAAAGCTAGAAGAACTACTAAATACACTCTATGCGGGCATGAGTACATATGGTATTTTCACTAATTGGATTTTAATGTTATCATGTAATTATTGTTTTATTTTTAAACACATTACAGGGTGAATGTAATAAATGAATATAATGGCTTGAGGCTTAAAGTAACAATGTAATTAAGTAACTTTCTCTTTTTGCTGAATTCAACTTTGCATTGTTTTATTTTTAAACGCATTACAGGGCGAATGTAATGAATATAATGGCTTAGGCATTTAGTAACTTTCGCTTTTTGCTGATTTCAACTTTGCATTGTTATATTTTTTCTTCCTTTCTGATTACGGACCTGTTTTGATATAAATAACTTACCAGTCAGCTAATATATATTTTTTTTATAGAGCCATGGAAAATGCTTTTAGCATGATTGCCAACAGAAGGCGAGTGTGGGGCTCCCCTCCGCCTGAACTTGCACACAGTTTTGTTTAGAGTAGCCTCAAACTAGGAATAAGGTTGTTTAAAGGGGGCATGTCCTCCCTTCCACTTTCTCCTCAAGTCAGATTTGGCGTACAACTAATTCCACAAAACTAGTTTCATAAATTACTGCTTAGTTTGATTTAACTTGAACGCTAAAACTCCGTAAGGGACTGTATCTCACTTATGCTATAATTATACACTTGCATGTTGCAATATTTATTTAACAAAAATTGAATCATCTGTTAGAGAAAACTATTGGAAAAATAAATAAATAACTTTTATTCATAAAAAAGTACAAAAAGTTATAATTGTAATGCAAAATTGTAAAACGTTTTCACGTGATAAAAGTAATGTCAAAGGTATCAAAGCGAGACAAAATTCGTATTTTAGGATTACCTTTTTTGAAACTATTTTCTGTAAGATCCTTTGTTTGGCCAGAAGGAAGGTAATTCGTGTGAATTGATCGGTGAGGTCCTGGTTTTTCTGTAGGCTGTTTGCATTATACTCTTATATACTATCACGGTGAAGCAAATGCAAACAGATGATTGTATACTCTGATATTTTCACGGAAATGACGATTGATTAGGCCAGAGGCACTTATTAAGTTAGGGAATGCTCTTAGGATCGGAGTAAGTTAGTGAGGGTAGCGGTGATCTGGATCCTGACGTGTGCCCAGAGGTTTCGCGTGAATGAGAGGAATTATATAATTGAGAGAGTATACAGTATTTAAAGGTTTGTTTTTTTCACATTGTATTGTTCGTCACCAGGTTGGTAAAAGTTAGTAAATATATATAGGATTCAAAACAACTCGAACGCAATAACGGCAATTATTAAATTAAATACAATTTTAAAATATATAATGGATTTCACCCACCTTACAGATTAAAATACGTTGTTCAAGTGCCGTAGTTCAAATTTAAAAACAATATTAGGAATTTATTCCATGTCAACACAATAACACGCACAACACATACACAAAAACACACACAGTACTGTGGACGATATTTTTAAATTACACACGACGTTTCCCGAAGATTGTAATCACTTCGCGTCTTCAAGTGTAAACAAAACCAAGTCCTATGCCTAAGCCTCTCAGAGCACCTAACACTGGTTAACTGAGGGCTCGATTGATGGTCATTGTGAGGAACAACCCCCACCACGTTTATCAATTTTTTTAATAGACCTGTCAAAAAGTCTATTTACTTAATTTCAAATTAAGGGTAAATACACCGCACTAATGGTCGAACTAGGCTGAGAAATACAGTTTCTTCTTACAGGCATAATCACTGTTTCTTTAAATACCCTTTATCTCCAATTATTCTCTTTAAGTAAAATAGACCCCTTGTCCCAACAAATAGCATGATTGTTAGCTGTAATATTTTCAGCAATCTTCGAGCGATTAACATCACCAGCAGAAATGCATTTCTTATGTTCTGAGACCCGTTTTTTAAAACATATTTTAATCTATAAGGTGGGTGAAATCCATTATATATTTTTAAATGTCACATATATCCCATCTATAATGTCTTTCAAGATAAATACAATTTACTGCACCTACTCTTTAGATATTCACACACGTTCATAAGAGGACTTATTAATGATGGAATACATGAATAATTTTTATTGAATATTCAAATATATTACTAGATTAGGCATATTCGGGAAGTATTTGAATAAATTGTGGAATGAATACCAGACACATTGGTTTACTAAAGTAGGGTATACATTAAAGCAACAGAGGTCTATATTTTTGTATTGGAGTTGTATTGCTGAAACCAAATTTACAAAATAACAATTGTAAAATAAGAACAATGCTGTTGTGTGCAGTGGCGAGGCCGGGGGGTTGCGGCCCGCACGAGGTTCCACGACTAGAGGGGAGTCAAATTTAAGATTCACTTACTGGCAATGTAATAATTAATAAAATACAATTTTGTAGATAGTTTATTGACCATTTCATAAAATTAATAATACAACAAATACGAGTTGAGTCAAACGGTAGGTTTACCTTGATACAGATCAGAGTAAGTTTGACTGTTATGAGTGATGACAATAAAGTTGATAAGTGGGAGGGAGACACGGAGGGCTGTGTGCCTGTAGCTTCTTGTGAGAGGAGTTTTTCAAAACTCAAACTTATAAAAAGTTACCCAAGTTCCACCATAAGCCAGTCAAGGCTCTGTAGTTTAGCTATCCTTTCCGTTGAAAATTCTGTAGCTAAAAATAAATATTGATTTTGATAGTATCGTATTTAGATTTGCCGATCACAAATTTCTTAAAACGATTTAATGTAAAAGTAAGATGTAGTTTGCATGATTAAATTTTAAACATAACACTGACTACAGAACCAATGATTATATGTTTATTCTAGGTTTGATATTAATACAGTTTATTTTAAAAAAAATTACGTTCTGTTTCTTTAAAAAATATTCTATAAAACGATGTAGGCTAACAGTATGGGTTTAGACTGTAATATAAAAAAAAGATGTATTGTAAAAAATTCCGTCTTCTCCAAAATTTAAAAAACTTAACTCATTTAGGGAAACAAAACATATAGGGTACGTAATATTGAATATTCTTGATATCAATATTTTAATAAATAAATTTAATATTTTTAATTTAATAAATATAATTATAAAGATGAATTAATATTTATTTTAATATTATCCCAATAAATACAGTATAAATCTATTTCCAAAACTATTTGTTTATAACAATTCAAGTTTTGTGTATATATAAAAAGATGTTCAAAGTGTACATTTAGGCCTAATGTGTTTATTTTAGGCCTAATACATATGAGCCTAACAATGTTGTTAATGTCGAGTAAAATTCAAGAAAAAATCTTTCAATGTAGCTGAGAAAATACTGTAAAAAATGTGTCTTTCATTTTTGTTAGATTGAGAAACTAATGCAAAAATTCCCATAAATTTAGAGGCGTGTAAAGTATTAAGTGGGAGTGCGGTTGTGCGGATGCTGCGAGAGAGGAGGGGGTGACATTAGTCCTGGCAATGCCACTGGTTGTGTGGGTTTTAGTAATAATAATTTTGTGATTTATGTTTATACAATTATACGGAGCAATACAATACCTGTTGTGTTTTAGAAGTATTTGTACACTTTACATGGACACTACAGGGTGTTTGAAAAAAACTCCCTAGTTTTATGTATAAATTTAATGGTGAAATTAAACAATAACTACATTAACGAGTACATACAATCAAAGAGAATACCTTCAAGTTTTTGTTTAATGTTAGTAAACTTCAACGTGGGATCCATTTGTTGCATTACACACGTCTAGACGATATTCCACTTCTCGCCAGGAATTCACCAACAGCAGGTGTAACTGTCTCAACCGTCACGATGATTCTTTTCCGTAAATGGTTGATGTCACGGATCTTTTCAACTTAACAACATTTCTAATGTAATCCCAAAACAAAAAGTCAAGTGGGGTTTGTCTTGGCTACGTGGTGGCCAAGAGATTGTTACAGCTCTGCCAATCCACCTTCCCGGAAAGCTAGCATCCAAGGGCCGTGCGCACATGGTTACTGTAATGAGGTGGGACGCATCTTGTTGGAAAAACACCAGCCCTTTTTGCGCCCCAATATCTTCCACTTGAGGAAAGTCATTCTCTGTTAACATGTCACAGTTTACGTCTCCATTTATTGATCGTTCTACAAAAATGAAATTAGGAGTTTAGGCACTCCTAATTGTAGACTAGGTCTGGCCAATAACTGCTTTGGGCTCAGAACACACGAAACATGGATCTGTTCTACAATAGCTTCAGAAGTTCTCGATCGACCTGGCGAATTCACTTTCAAAACACTGCCAGTTTCATTGAAAGAGTTTAGCCAATTACGGACTGTAGAGGGTTCACCACCATACTGACTTCTAAAATTAAGTTGCACTGTTACATCAGATTCAGTTTACACAACCAAATAACACACTGCGTCTTCTGTTGCGGATTAGCCTGAACTGAACTTCTGTTTAGCTGCACTGAATGCCTGAAGTGAGCACTGGCGCTGTTATTCTCAAGGTCAAGTACAGAAAGTGAATTCCCACATTTACGTGAGCAAAACTTGGACAGTTGATGAATCAAATACCACAAACGAGAATGGTGTATGTCACTTTGTACATATTCTAGGGCAAATTAAAACTAGAGAGTTCTTTTTCATATAGTAGATCAAAACTTTTGTAAATAAGTGATGAATAATATTTTCATGCAGTGTATAGGAAAACTTTGTTTCATAGTAGTCACCTCCTTTCTCCAATGTATAATACCAGGTGTTTTAAAATGAATATCGGGGTTTTAAGGCTTTGTAGTATTTATTACATTTAACTTACAACTATAGATAACACATGAAGTGAAAGAAGAACTCAAACAGTTTTTCATACAAGTGTTTTATGTGAGCACCACACATCAAATAGATAGCCGATAGCCAAGTTTGTGCCAAACCTTGTTCGATATGTCTGAAGTAAATGTGGAGGTCAGCTGGTAGCTGAGGCACATACACATGTTCCTTTATGAACCCCCAAAGGTAAAATCGGGCGAACGTGGAGGCCTTGCGAAACAAGCTCTGTAATACGGCCCCTTGTCTTCTGAAACCAGCACAATTTTTTTCAACCCAAGGCATATCCGGAGCGAAATTCATTCATATAAGACTTTCAGTACAATATGGGGACAATGTTTTACAAACAAACGTGAAAGATTAAGAAAGACCAGGGCCTCTGCTACAGCAACAACTGATGACTTTGTGAAAGTTGATCCTGTTATGCATGATGTAATATGCAGAACCATGGCTAATCTGCATTTGAGTTGCCACTTCATCAACAGTCACTCGTCTGTCATCCAGAAACAAGGCACGTTCAATAATGTGCCACCTTCAGACCACAAAAATCGGATGGCAGAACGCTGCTCTTCTTTGATGCACACAGAGAGTGGTGCGGCCATGTTTATTTTGCAACAGCGCAAAGCAGACTGATGCAATAATGCAACAACCTAATACAGGCGAAGCCAATGATGAGACCCAGCTTCCGATGAGACCACAATACGATGGAGTAAACCTGAAAATAATTAGAATACTATTGCAGTTATTTATTGACTTACCCTCAAATATAATTTTCTTCACAATAAAGTGGAGAATAAATAACTAATGAGCTTGACTTGTGAGAAAGTAACTTAGATAAAATAAAACCTGAACACAAAATCTCACAATAAATACGTTTACTAACCTCAAACGCGTTTCAACGACAATGTCGCCATCCTCAGTGATGCACGGGCTACAGTAACTAAACTATAACTGTT
>JAGFPH010000410.1:484356-505029 GCA_018207615.1 Philaenus spumarius | reverse complement strand
CCGACAACAAACCGAACTGTCACTGCGAATTCTCCTTGTCCCCCTCCATCTCGCCGGCACACCAGAGTGACAGAGACAGACAGTTTTAACAGAACAGTTCATCTCATTCCTTTGCCTTTCCGTGGCTTCAGTTCAGAATCTTTATTTTATGTTGGTAGCCTACTCTAGTTTTTCTAAATCCACTCATTCAGTAGTTTGGTGGTTGGTCTGATATAAGAGAAAGTAATGATTTAGGCCTATACAATATTTCCAAGTTTGAAAAGTGATAATTTATAAAGACAAAATGCACAACACTTTTTCCAAACCATTTATTACAACAATTTTAATTGAGTTTGTATAATTCATTTCGAAATATTATTTTTGATTTTAACTTATAAATGATTTTAATACAAAATTTGTATTCTAAATAACTTTTTTTATAATACAGTAGAACTTGGATAATTCGAACCTGAAGGGACCAATAGAAAAATTCGAATTATCCAAAAATTCGAATTATAAAAGTAAATTTTTTTTCAAGTTTTAGGTTAGCTTAAATGCTTGAAATAAAAACTATGTTGCATATGGTTATTATAGTATAAGTTTTATTTTCACAAATCAAAAGTAAATGATGCTATTTTATTATATGCAGTAAGTTTAATAATGTTTTAAAAATATTTAAGTAAAATAATAAAAATATATTTAATTTTAGTACAAAAAAATTTAATGGTAATCAATGAAGAATTAATAATAAGTATTCCCGTACATAACCACAAGAAAATCTTTAAACAGTATGAATATGTTAAAAAATGTATAAAATAAAAAAATAGTATGTATGTATGTTTTCAGTGTAAAATATTGTGAAATGTTCGATTGTCTTTTAGAATTAATTCTTTTTAGATTTGCAAAATCCTCAAGAACGTTAAGTGAATGAAAAACAGCTTCACTTACATTTGTTTGTCCTTCAATATACCGCCGAAATTCACGCAATTGCTGAACGGCTTCAGACGTAGTCGGGATTGGGGACTGTTCAACTTCAGCTTCAACATCTTCTAAATCCGACAATTCGGCACAATTTTTGTTTTTCACTTCTGCTAAAATGTCCTGATCAGAAAGTTCTCCACACACTTCTACTTGTTCGTCTAAACTAACGTACTCCTCAAAGGTGACGTGCGTATTTTCTTCCCATCCGACAGGTAGAGGGGGAACATCTTCTTCTAAAAGCTCAATTGGATGCTGGTCAGATTTTTTAACAAACCCAGCTTTTTTAAAACAATTTGCTATCGTTGTTTTGGTAACTTGTGACCATGCATTGTGGCACATTCTTGCTGCTTGAAGAATGTCGATCTTTAAATTTTTGTTGTGCAATGAATCTGTTAACAGCGTTTGTACAATAAGCCGTCGGTAAAAATGCTTAAAATTTTTTATAATGCCTTGATCCATTGGCTGTACAACTGAAGTCATATTTGGGGGGAAAAAAATAACCTTAATGTTGTTCATAAGTGGGATAGATTTATGCGCAGTACAATTGTCAATAAACAAGATTATTATTCTGTTCAGTTTACGAAAGATTTTGTCGAGATTTAACAGCCAATCTTTGAACAGCTCTGCTGTCATCTAAGCTTTTTTGTTCGATTTGTATTCGAGTGGTTTAGATTTTATGTTTTTAAAACATCTTGGATTTGCGGATTTGCCTATCATTAGTAAAGGCAACTTTTCGGTACCATCCATATTGGCTCCGACCAACAAAGTTAGTCTTTCTTTACTGTTTTTCCCTCCACTGCAGCGATCTCCTTTAAAAGTCAAAGTTTTGTCCGGGGTACATTTAAAAAACAAACCCGTTTCGTCTACGTTAAAAATGTCTTTTGCCGGGGTTTCTTCGATCATTTTCATAACATCGTCTTTCCAAACATTTGCAGCTTCTTGATTAACACTAGCACTTTCACCGCACACAGACTTAAAGGTAATGTTGTTCCTTTCCTTAAATCCGTCCAACCAACCGGTACTCGCCTTAAAACCACTTTTCCCCAAACCTGTAGCAAACTCTTCTGCTTTCGTTCGAACAAGGGGCCCAGATAATGGAATGTTTTTGTCCCAAGCTTGTTTAAACCGCTTCAGCATACATTCATCCACTTCAGGGTGATCTGGTTCTCTGGCTCTTTTACGATCCTTTCCATTTCCACTCAAAGCACTGCTTAATATTTTTTCCTTATTTTAAAAAAAAGTAGACACTGTAGTGGGTGCTATCCCATACTCCTTAGCAATGTCACATTTCTTCTTGAGACCTTTCTCCACCTCACGAATAACAGCAACTTTTTCACAAAAAGTTAATGTCTTGTATTGAACGCGTTGTTTACTTAAAGACATTGTGATCACTCGAACAAACAATCACTTTCAAAACACAAATGACTAACTAGCAAGAGGCACACTACTGTAACAACAGACTGAGACTGAACAAAGCATACGATAGACAAATGTACACCCTACAGTACCTAAGAATTCTCGGAAGGGACAATTCTCGGAATTCGTAGCGCGTACAAACAATAGCGTCTAGACTATTTCCTCCCCCTCTGTCGCCGCACAGTAACCTGTTTATTTAGCGATCCCTTTCACAGCACACGATTTTACTTTATTGTGCATAAAAAAACTTCGAATTATAGAAGTTGACTTCGAATTATCCATCATTTTTTTATTGATATTATATAAAGTTCAAGGGACCGACCCAAAACTTCGAATTAACGGCGATTTCGAATTAAAAACGTTCGAATTATCCAAGTTCTACTGTATTTAAAACATAAATAATAAGAAAAGTCTCCTTCTAACAAACGTTCTTGTGCCGTAGACTTATTTAAAAGACATGTATTAACTAGGGGAGACCCCTGCGTGCTCCGCCTGCCAACCCCCGATGGAACCTTCTAAAAACATATGTTTTATTTATAATAAAGGTGAGGATTAATAATAATCTCAAAACTAAGATGTTAAATGATCAAAATCATTAAAGATTTAAATAATGTTAAATGTTCAAATCAAATTATTTCGTATATTTTATAACAACAGTTATAATAAAGGTTAAAAGAACCTGTAAGGCTCAGGTGTACACTTATTCAAAAACCTAACCAAAAAGTTACTCACTATCAATTACCGTATATTATCAATAAATAGGTCTACTATATATCTTATTTATTTTTAATTAGGATGTAACATAGTTTTTTTCTTATTTTTAAATTCCTTAACGCAAGTTTTTATTGGTTTGTGTGTGTGGATTGCAAGAATTAAAATTTGTATCATGAAAAATGAAACTTGACAAATTTAGTATACCCTAAAGGTAAGAGGGTCGAGGCAACCTTCGGTTCAACCGACAGTTTGTTTAATCAACCCGGCAGATTAAAAGACGATACATGGATTATCAATTAGTTTACCGTTTCATAAAAGAGTAAACAAACTCCAATATTGCTCACTTCCCTTTGATTGCAACTCTGATGGTTTTATAAGTAGTAAAATCCACGTGAAAGGAAATGACACAGGAAGTCTTGTGCCGATTAAATGAAAAAAAACATAACTCCTTTTTTTTCAGAAATATGTAAAATAAAAGGTAGGCTATGCCTGAAGCTTGTAAAATAGGAGAGAGGGGGGCAGAAGTGGACAAATTTTAAGTTTTATTTTTCATAATTTTTGTATTCAACTCTTTTAACTATATCTCAATTTCTCTAGGTTATATGCTTTATAAGTAACTAAACCAGCTCATTTTCAAAACTTAAAAATGAATTAAATCTTCAAAATTAAAAAATTATTAATCACTGCATAACTGCCCCACACGGGGGTAGTTGTGGACAGCACAAGATTTACTTGGGGCAGATATGGACAAGAGGAAATATAGACTCTAAAATATAAAAAAGTTAATTTTTGTATGTAATGAGACAATACATCAAGCCTATATAATACATGTAAGTCTTAATGTGAAATCTAATGGTAAAAAACTTTGATATAAGTAAAAGATCAACACCTGTTCTAGTTTAAATTTTTTTACATTTTTGATCAAAAGAAACAATTTTCTTAACAAACTGGGTTATATAATCTAATAATATACTAGGCCTAATATTTACCCCATGTTGTAACTTGAAAAATCAACCTTAAACTTAAAGATAGTAACTGCTCTTTCAGTTCCTCCAGCAATAGGGATGTAATAGTTGGATGCAACATTAAATCTGTAGTGTCAACAACACTAGTGTCTGGCATGTCAGGTTTAACAAATCTATAAAAAGATTTGTTAAAAACTTCCCTTCCTTCTTTATATAAAAACTTACATTACATTCTGTGAAGCATATTTTTTCACTTATAACCTGAGCAACAAAATATTTTTCCAATTTTTTGCTGCCAAGTTTCACCAAAACAAAATTGTTAAGATTAATGTTACTCCCATAAAATTTAATTTCTTCGCCCTTGTTCTCTAGGTCACTCGCATCACTCAAAATTAATGGGCTTAATCCCAAATTCACTAATATCAAAATAAAAATCCTCTGAATCTGTTTCTGGAATTTGTTGCATCTTCAACCTGTATTTGTTCAATTTTATATTCTTCACTTCATCAACTAACTTTCTCTTACAGTTCTTTACTAGTTTTGCTTCCATTGTTGCCTTTTTCTCATTAATTTCTTTTCAATCATGTCCGTTTCAGGAAAATCTGTTAGAATGCACGGTTTTCCTTGTTTCTTCTTTTTTTGTTATCTTTTCTTGGTTCCGCTTTAGGCAAAGTTCTTAGTTGTTTTTTCACAGCTTGTTGGCACATCTGATCTGATGTGAAAAGAAGTTGGCTGCTCAGAAATTTCCTGTGTTGCGTTGGCAAGGATTCCTTACTGTTAGTTGTTCCTGGATCTGCAATTTCTGATTGAGTTGCACAATTTCGTAAATTTTTTTGCTGATTTGCAGGCAATCTGTTACCGATGATGCTGCAACATCTTCTTTTAATATGTTTTTATCAAGAGGAACATACCAGTTTTATTAAATCCAGCCAGTATTTTATCCTAAAGAAAACGTTGTCAAAAGCTTTTGCTGATAAACTGGCAATATGATAACATTGATATTGACTTCTATAGATTCTGAGTAAGCCAAATATTGAATGTAGCTTTACAATAAGTCTTGAAAGGTCCGAAGACACCGACATCCAGTGGTTGCAAGCGATGACTGGTATGAGATATGTCAGTAGCACAATTCCATTTTCTTTACAAAATAAAATAATGTCTAGACTTATGCGCCGATTCATGATTATCTAGTAAAATTAAAATATAATTTTCTTTGGCAGAGGAAGTGTCCTTCTGTATATGCTTCACTACTTCTAAAAAAGTCTCCTGGATCATCCAACCAGATCGAGAAGCAAATCCTATACTACCCGGTGGTTCACCTAATAGAAAACTGTCTTTAAAGAACAGAACACTCTTGGGTAAACAAACTTGTCCATATCCAAACTGCCCCTTTTTTTATGTCCACAAGTGCCCCAAAGCAACTATTATGAGGTTTCCCTCCATTTCTCATTTTTGGATATGCTAAATGAATACTTTTAGATACTGAATTGTAGCTTACTTAGTACTTTTCAGGATAACATGTTTTAACATTCATTAAAATAAACCTTGTAAAAATATATTTAGTTGAAAACAAGTCAAAAATTTACTTTTGGGCAACAAAAACAGTAAAAAGTTCTTGCCTTCTTGTCAATTAACAGCAGACCTTCAAATTCCACGGACCAAGACAATACATCAACACAATCTTGTGGTATAAGTTTAAACTAGATCATGCTTTTAGAAGTTGAGAAATTCAAACTGTCCACTTCTGCCCCTCTCTCCCCTACTATTCACAAAATTTGCTAAAACCAGTATAAGGTAGGGAACAACATTCAACCAACATTAACCTAATAATACGAAAATAGGCTATGAAAAAGTACAAATAGATTATGATTTATTATTATAAATTTCATGGTATACAAATAAACTTTAATCTATAATTATTTACCTACAATAGGTAACCTAACTAATATGGTGATAAGTAGTTATTTCAAAATATGGGTATAAGCTACTAATAAACATTTTAAAAGTAAACATTAATCATTTTTGCAAACCAATTATGTAGTTACTATTATGAAATAAATGTCTGTTAAATTTACGAACAGTTTTGATTTGATAAGTTGTATTTTGGAGAATTTTAGTTTAGCAAGTGAACAGAATATACAAGTAAAATACAAATATTAGTTCTGCTGTAAATTATATATTAGTCTTCTAGAAACAAAATTTGTCATTCATTCGAAAGTGTTTAGGCCTAAACTGAAGGAAGAAAGTATAAACGTAACAAAAACTGTATTTTAGGCTTAGTTAAAAACGAGTTTCAGACAGTTAGTTTGAATTTTGTTAAATAATATAAAAAATTACTCTACAAATTACTTTATAAATTAATTATAAACTACATCTACTACAATGAGATTTTATGCAAAACCTATTTTTTATTTTCCCAGTATGTTTTTAGTTCTGGAGGTAAACGCCTCTTCTTTTTAACTGCAGAGAGATTCAAGGCCTTCCCTTTTCCTTTTCTTAGTCTTTGATTTTTAGAAGGCATAGTACTGTATTAGCAATTATTGGTAAAAGGCAGATAATATAGGCCTAATCTTAGTGACGAAAAGAAAATGAATGAAATACCTAAACACTAACTGTTGATTTCGCAGTAATCAAACAAAATCAAATTCGGTCCGTTTGAAGTAATATTGACAGTGTCAAAATCTGTTTTACAAGAAAGTACAATAAGGTATAGTATAACACAATCAATTATGATTTATAATCTATATCTATAAAAGGCAAAGCCCTGGCTGCCACTAATTCTCCAACTTCCCATGTAGGTAGAGAGCTGAAATTTGGCATGTGAATACGTTGTGAAGTAAATAGGAAAACTAAAGAAATTTCATTTTGATATTTGTGAAATTTGGTACATGTATTGCCACAGGGGCAAGAGGCGAACTAAGAAATGATTTTAAAATATTTTATCCTGCAAGAGTTGAAACAACCCCAAAAACAATTAATATTGTTTGATATATATCTAAAAAAACTTACCTACTAGGAATGTGAAATTTGGTAAACGTATTTGTCATAGAGGCTAGAGCAGCACTAAGAAAGAATTTTTAAATAATTGGCCTGTAAGGGTTGAAACAACCCCTAATAATATTACGACTTACCGTCACAATAGTCTAATTTTCCTTTTTCTTTCTATGGCCGTTTCGGTTATTCAACCATCATCAGGATTGCTGGGTAGTTCCCGCTGTCAATATTTAAAATACATAAAAAGATATACATATGCACAAAACACAACACTTAACACATAACTTTCACTGTGCATCTTTTTCTGTCCCGTGTAGTAGGCCTACTGTTATATGTATATCTTTTTATGTATTTTAAATATTGACAACGGGAACTACCCAGCAATCCTGATGATGGTTGAATAACCGAAACGGCCGTAGAAATAAAAAGGAAAATTATACTATTGTGACGGTAAGTCGTAATATTATTGTAATAAAATCAATAGTCGGAATGGCGAAAACAAATATGTATGGACAACCCCTAAATCAATAAATATTGTTTGTAATATATTTCAAAAACCGTACCTCCTAGGAACGTGGAATTTGGTACACAATTTGCTCATAGGCACTAGTGGCACACTAAGAAAGGATTTTAAAATATTTGGCCTGTAAGGGTTGAAAGAACCCCTAAAACAATAAATATTGTTTGTTTACTTTCCTTAAAGCTGAAATTTTTTTCATTTATTTCTTACAAGATACATATAAAAAATAAACCAGTTTTTCATTTTGTTACGTGTTGCTAAGGATTGAAAAGGTAATAAACATAATTATTGTTACACATTATAAAACAGCTGGTTTGGATCAAAAGTTTAATACAATTTTAGATTAGGCCTTTAAAACCTATGAAATATAATTTATCCATATAGTAAAAATGAAATGCTGTTCGTTGGTAAGCGCATCACTTGAGAATGTCTGGACCAATTTGGCTATTGTTTTGTTTTAAGATGTTCGTAATAGTCCGAATAAGGTTTTTATGGAAAGACAAATTTGAAAGTTAATGAAAAATTTTATAATTCGGGAAAAACTGAACATGCTTTTTTCAATGGGATTTTTGTATGAACTCAAAACCACGGTATATAGAATACTAACGGTAGGGTTCACGAGTGGATGCGCAGTAACTCTTGACGTCATCGGTGCCCAGTTTCTCATAAGCTCCATAAGCTTCTCATGGAGCCTTATGTAAAAATTGAATAACTTTTAAAATATTTAACCGATTTTAATAAAATTTGAACCACACATAGAAAACATATCTTTAATATTAATATAAAAAAATCAGTTTGTTACAACAAGTTTTACTACCTTTACTGATTAGGCCTATAAATATTACTATTTCAAATTCAACAAATGGTGAACAATATTTTTTTATTTTGTATTATTTGACATTTATTATAATTTTGTATTTTGTTATGAATATAATAAGTTATAGAGAATTTTATTTTGAATCCAAATCTTTTTTATTATTTAAAATCGAACATATATAATACATATCAAAAGATATGTACATTTTAAAAATGTATTCTAAAATTTTGTTTACAAAGTATATACGTTTTTGATACTCAAAATTTAATAATAATAATTTATAAAGAAAGTAATTTATCGTATCTTGATGATTTTTACAGAATGTGTATAATAATATACTCTGTTATACGACTGCAATCGATAATAAACAGCTGATTTCTCATAGCAGTGGACACCAATGACGTCAAGAGTAGGTGCGCGTGAACCCTACCGTTAGTATTCTATATACCGTGCTCAAAACCATAACTCACAAAAACAGATGTTGGGATAAAAAGCTTAGCAACACATGTTTGTTTTCATTCATCACCATAGTAACATTACTTAGCAAATTTATAATCAGTTTATTATTCTTCAAAACCAACATCTTCTTTAGGTTAGATTGAAAAACTAAAAATCAACACAAACAAAAATCAATGAAAAATGCTTACTGTATTATAATTCAATTCAAACATCGGTAGTTACATATTATATTATATATATTTAGAGTTATGCTGTTTATATCAGCTGACTGGCTGACTGACTCGCTGATTCACTCATCACTAATTCTCCAACTTCCCATGTAGGTAGAGAGCTGAAATTTTGTACGCTGATTCTTTAGGTCTTAAATAGGACAACTAAGCAGTTTACACACCGGTATCTCCATAGGGCTCCGCCCCACAGGCCTTCAAAGTTACCATATTATGCATATGGTAAAACATTTATTGAAAGAATTAAATACAAAAATGAAACAGCTGTTGATAATAACAAACCACAGTGTTGCACCAAAGATTTAAAGAATTAAATAAATACAAAAATTAAACAGCTGTTGATAATAACAAACCACAGTGTTGCACCAAAGATCTGTTTTTAACTATATCAAAGTTAACAAAAAAGAATCTTTAAAAATTAAAATCTTTTTTTATGTTTCTGCATTTCCTTGAAGCTTATTATGTATTTATTTTGACTTTTGGTTTTATTTTTTCAACAAAATAGTAGGAGTGACCATTCAGTTTTCACTACGTGTTTTGTATGAATAATGTGTTATTTTTATAGATTTAGTTTTGAATTACTTATTTATTGACTTAGATTTATATCAGTTATTTTGAAATGGATATAACATTGAGTGATCATGGACAATCAGGAACTGCCTTTCTTGTAGTAACCATGCCTCCTGACGGCTCATGCCTGTTTCAAGCAATTGATTATTTTGCTCATGGAAGTAATTCGAGTGATAGTAGTTTCTATGTGAGAAGAAGAGTTGTTGATTACGTTTTGGCTAACTGGGAAATACTTAAAGTGTGGACCCACGATGTCACAGGTTAATCAATAACATATCAATCGATAACACAATCAATTATGATTTATAATAATAGTATAAACACAATTTGTAGTTGTACTACTGCATAAAGTCTACGGAGGGATAGAAAGGTGGGGGACAGGAGCAGGAAGGAGAGTAGGGGTAAACAGCACTGGCGCAACCTATTGCAAAATCCTTGAACTACTACTAACTTGCACAAAAATTATTCTTTGAAATAGGTTAACTAAACACTCTTAAACACAAAAATGGGAATAGTATGAATTAAAACAATTCAATAGTCCTCAAAACGAAATCACAAGCTCTCATTTCATATAAATTTTATTTTTAAGATATACATTTTGAAGTATGTAAAAACGGAATGAAAAACACGTATTTTTTCTTATGGGGAAAGCTAAATTTGATTTCCGATTTTTGTACACATGTTTAATATAAAATTATTAAGACTATTCAATAGAAATGTTTAATAGATTTAGTTGTAGTCAACTGTTTGAACAAAATCTTGCTAAAATCCTTAGTTTCACGGTAAATAACAAATTAAGATTCACCTCCTATGTTAATAGCGCTGTCACTTTCACGGCGCACTAAAGTTGGTATGCATGGCTCTTACCATCTGTTAGTTTTTGCTCCAGATGTTGCAAAGACAAAGTTGGTATTAAAGTAATTCCTAAATACTTGTAATTATTGACTCATTTCATCTCAGTCCCTTTTGCACGCCCAGTGATCTTTCGCCCCCAATCTTTCTCCTCTTCTAAAGACCATTATTTAAAATTTTTCTAAGTTAACTTTAAGGTTACAGATTTCACAATATTTCTCTAAAATAAATTATTAATTATTTCCTGGTTTAGCCAGTGTGTGACAAATGACGGGATATTCACAAATTTCGTTTACTTTTCAGTCAGTGCTTTGCCACATTTTGAAAAAGATTGATGAAAAATTGTTTTGTTTTACCTGGGTTACCCATAATTACCATCAAATCAGGGTTATATATATTGAACAAATGATTTCAGTTGTGGGTGCTTGGAAAGAACCCGTTCCTGGTTGGACTAATAGTAAGAACGGACCACAAGGCTTTATAATGGGAGCTGCTAAGGGAGTAGTGCGTAGACTACCTGTGGATAAGAATCTGGTATACGACTACATCCCTGTAGACATTGTTGTTAATCAGATGATAACAGGAGCTTGGCACGTGTCTGTCAACAGGTATAGTAGTACCTATATCCTGGCCTTTACACATATACATAGTCCTATTTTCACATTCTTAGGTGTTTTGTCAATACTAATTTAATTCAAACTAAATACATTAAAATTTAACTAATTAACCTAAGTACCGCACATATATACATGTGCCAAGTACCGCACATATATACATGTGCCTAAGTACCGCACATATATACATGTGCATAAGTACCGCACATATATACATGTGCCTAAGTACCGCACATATATACATGTGTCTAAGTACTGGACTTACTAAAAATTCTTTTGCAGAATAGTAAACTTTATCAATAGTTTTATTTTGAATCTGTCATTAAAATTTATATAGTAACAGGATGTACACTAACCTCTATAATTCAAAGTATCGATAATTCAAACTTCCTTTAATTCGAAACAAAATTGCTTTCCCTTGGATTTCGAATTAGTGAGGTTCTACTGTATTCAGTTTTACGTGTTTTCCTAAAACTACACAAACTCAAAAAATCGTTCTCAGAGTCTATTGACCTAGCAGAACCAGTTTTTCCTTAAGCTTTAGCTAATTCCCTCTACTACAAAAAATATGACTGTATTATGTCTAACTTTGGCATGGGATTCACCGTTTACTTTCTATCTTGCATAAACCGACTAAAAATCTGTACTTTTCACATTTTTTAGAAACATTTTCAAACTTCAAAAAACTCTATATCGAGAAGTCTTATGTCTATAAATTTCTGATTGGTCTCAAATTGTAGGTAAGTTAATTTAATCAAGTTTAATAAAGCTATTTACAATTATTTTGTCGGACCAATACTTTAGGAGATATTTTGAAAAAACTGGGACAAGTTGCAAAATTTTATGTTTTTTTTTTCAAGATGGTTGCGCCCGCGATGATGATGAGGGAATTAGAAAACTTGGATTTTTCATCACTGTACCAACCTATACACATATAAAAAAAAATCAAAACTATTAATGTAAACATTTATGACAATTTGACTATTTGTACTATTTGAAATAACAATTGTAACTAAAAATAGTTGGTTTAAAAAGGCGTTGATAACCACCCAGGTTTTTCACCTTTAAAAAAAAAGTTGGTTTAAAATGTTTTCAACAAAAACGTGTGCAAAACATGAAAACACAATTTTGTATGTAACAAATATGTCAAAATTAAAATATAATGGTTAATACTTCTTTTTTGTATACCCGGAGGTTATTTCCTTGAGCATCCGTCCATGTTTAAAATCAATGCGCTTTATGGAAGGTTAAGAATATTACCAATTTACAAATTGGGGTGATTCAACAATTTAAGATTTTCTCCATAAAATGATATTTTATACAATAATCTTTATTTTGTATTTAAGTGAGCCTAGTTTTTCTGGTAAAATCTGAAACTGGAATTGTAAAGAGAACGGCTGTGGGGTAAAAGGAGGCCGAAATGTAATGCAAATATTGTAGTAAAATAATTTTAAAATATGTCGTTAGTCAGAAGAAGTTGTAAAAAAATCAGGGAAATGAAATTAAAAAATTCTATAGGAACCCTATGTGTGTATCCTGCAAAACAGACAGCAATCTGCACAGTATTTAATTTGGTGGATGAATAAAGAGGTGACATAAAAGTTTTTTTCGAATCCTTATGCAGTGACATGTTACCATTTTGAAAACGTTGGACAGGGCTAAATTATAAAGAGTACTGTAATTCATATTGCCTTGAGGCAAATATTGAAATAATACAAAGATGAAATGAAATTAAAATAATCCCTACATGGTCTTAAGCATGTGTGTAGGTAATGAGTTGGCTGCCTACATGCAATGTGATCAAAACTATATCATGACAGACACGGTTGTTTTATATACAGTAGAACCCCTCTTAACCGGCCTCGGATCAACCGGTCCTCAGATTAACCGGCCTATCCCAAGGAACAACAGAGTCAAATATGTTAACTGGCCGAAGTCTCAAACATTGATTGTTTGACGAACATTTCCTATAAAATAAAGCGGGGTGACGCAACGTTAGGTGTGCGGCAGGGGAACAGGGGAGGAGGGGTGTAAAAAAGAAACAAAGGATGCCGCTTTGTCGATTGATTCAAAGAAAAAATACAGTTGCCGCGGAAGCAAGAGGGGAATCACATCTTGCTTCCGCGGCAACTGTATTTTTTCTTAGAATCAATTAACAAAGCTGTATCATTTGTTTCTCTTTCTTCGTCTGTTGCTTTGTCGGAACCTTTACTGAATTTCGTGAGAACAAAAGTTCTTGCACGTTATTACGTAGGGATCTTTATATAAAAGGCAACTCGCTTAGCTCGAATTATTTTGGAGTGAGAGGGTCACAAAAACATATATTCAAATTAATTCCACCAAGGACATTGTAAATATATCTTTTATTTTAATTCCGTACACACAACCAAACACATAGATACTAATTCATCCAACAACAATCAATCTAAATCTATATAAATCTTATGCCTAACTCTACGGGCAAAACTGAGATCAAATAATGTATTTACTTCCCAAAAATCTCAAACACGGATATCACTCTAATAAATAATTACTTTAATTATGAAACAAACAAAACTGATTCTACTTAGCTTGATGCTATAACACTTTCCCCAAATATTCACAATAAATGTTCCCTCACCTTATTTTGTCCTCGTGGCTTCTTCCGGTCAGCTCGTCCTGCCCCGACGTACAGCTACACTCGGACCAACCAAAAAGCCCTTTTCTCGAATTTAGTCGCCTCTATTTAACACCTCTGTCCCCACTCAGTTTTACTCGTCTAGCTCGGTCGTTGGCTTACTACAAAATGCAACTATGCGATTTGACTTCATCGCGTGTTGCACCGTAGGCTACCAATAAAATTCTAAATCTAATATAGTTAAAATATAAATTAATGATAACCCTCATTTCACTTCGTAACAACGTATAAATTAGTAAATTAAGTTTTCAAAGTTTATGTAAGTTAAAATGTTTAATTGGTTGGTGTTTGTTTGCTTGTGTATATACAGTGCATACAATAAAATGAGTTGCAATAACGTCTCATTTGCTGGGTTATTTATGAAATATGTATTGTAGGTTATTTTTGAACAAACATCTATTTTTTACGGGAACCTCGTATCAACCGGCCAAACTCGTAACCGGCCAAGGTCTCGGTCCCGACCAGACCGGTTAAGAGGGGTTCTACTGTAGCTTATTTCTATTATTCTGGTGGTGGCAGTGTAGTAGTACTATACAGTTACATAGAGAGAAAGCCAAGAGACAGAACAGCTAGAGAGAAGAACAAAATTAACAAGATGAGTAGAAGAAATGTTAATAACAACACAACAAAATAAGAAATTTTAAAAAGTGAAAAAGAATGCCATTCTGATTTTTTAACTATACACACTGATGTACTCATATTCACACATAAATATACATAGATATATTCACATACACAATCAAATACATTAACACAGATATACACACCAATATATATATCAATAGCCTAACACCCGCATGCAACTCAAGAAATTCATACATACGCAAATAGTTCATATTCGCTCCTATCCATATACACTAAACACACAAGTATTTCATAACGCACATAATTCTTAAACCACACTCGTATCATTCATACACGCCATACCTACACTCTAGTAGAACTTTACACATACGACGACTGAACCCACACATATCCATACATAGACTCATTTATCACACATTCACTTCCTGATACATACACTCACAGATATTACAATTAACTGTAACTATACACAGACCTGATTAGGTGTTCAGACTCATCTCTACCAATATTAAGCAGCCGTTTTGACACGTCTTTCTTGTATGTTTCTATGTGAAGTGATTCTGTGTCTCACAATTGCAGCAGCACATTTCGAGACAATACCTGAACGACATATTGCTCGCTTAATTCTGATCTTTTATTACATAAATGAGATGTAACAATCCTGAGTTTTACAGCATCGAGATTTCAGAATTTATCTTAAAGATTGCATGTATTATTTTATGTTGCAGACCAAACGAGACTCCTGTATTCCAATGCACCACCAGCGTTTACAAGCCCTTCAGATGGATCGATGTGGAAAGCCAAGTCTCCACTCTGCTGCATCGCTATCCTCTAAGCAAAGCCGTATGGTATCCAACGCTCAAACTATTGCCTTCGTTGTTACTGTTCAAGATCTCCGCTATCATCTTTCACATGATCCCAGCCTACATACTGGATACAGTCACACGTATCGGCGGTGGAAGGCCCATGTGAGTATAGATATCTTTTTAAATGTAATTCTGCAACAAAGCGGGGTTATTTTGTGTGTTCTATCAAATTTTTTCTTAGACTTTGCAACACTATGGAAGGAACACAAAAATGCTGTAAAAAATATATAATTACCTCGTAGAATTTGTCATTTGTTTTGCGCTTAGACATTTAAAAAATAATTCTTATCCGTTACAACAATTAAATCAAGCAATCCATTAACCTTAGAACTGGCAAATATTGATAATCGCTGTTTATTTGTGTCTTTGACATTGTTTGTGCGATTGCATATTATATGGCCGTAGACAATTAAATCAAATTATATATTGATTATTTATGGATGGCTATTCGGCCGAAAGGTCTGTAATCCTTCCAGGAAATAGATACGAGACAGTTTTTGAAGTTATACTTCTTTAGTCGCGTTATGGAAAAATTATGAGAGTGAATTTTTACAATGCGTGCGCACGATGCAACGATTCACAGGGTGCGAGCACACAGAACACACGCAAACAACACCTAGCTTGTGTTTGAGATAGTTATTTGTTCCACACATACTTCAAGGCACTTTAATGTAACTCTTAATTTTTTGGAGAATATATTTTCCATCTGTATCGAATCGCAATAGATAATCGACGCAGTAGGTTCGTTTTCTTTAGATTTTTGATAACCCATTTTGGGGCCCCCCAACATCGCCATCCTGTGATGGTGCAAGGGCCTTAAGCCGTTCCTGCTCATCATGTATGAGGCGTAATTTTGAAGTAACTATTGTTTAATAATTAATAAATTTTTTTAGTACTTTCTCAAACTTTTTAATGAACCGTGCTGGCCTAAGTTCCAGCATTGCATGAGCCAACTTAAAGACTAAAGGTACAAGAAAAATTTAACATTCCGTTCATAATATTTTTTTTTTTTTTTTTTTTTGCTTTCCATGCCACTTTGGGCCTTTCGGCTAACGAGCATGTTTTTTTTTTTTTGGTTTTTAATATTTTATGGTCCCCCGCGGGATTTGAACCCGGGACGTCTTGCTTATGAGGCAAGTACCATAGCCGTTGAGCTATGACAGAGGACTACCATTAGGTTAGGGACGGGAGGAAGAAAGATAGCTGGACAATGACAGTGGTTGAAGAAGTAGCGAGTTAGCTAAATCTAATTGTTCATTTAAAACTAAACTTGAATCCTTACAAACTAACCTTCTAATTTCTAAAGCATCTAACTTTTTACTTTTTCAAATAACACGTACAACATTAAAATATGTATTTTTTTGAAAATCTGAAATGTCATGAGTTCTTAACCCTAGACCTGCCCTGATTATAGCTCAAATTTGCGTGCCCGTTTTGAGTGTTTTGCAAGCATATTTAAAAAAATTCGCCAAAAATAGTAATTCCATCCCAATCTAAAAGTGTTGTGTATCTTTTTTGTAGAGAAAGGTTCAAAGAATTCATATATGCAATTAAAAAATTTATTGATGTAAAAGTTATTAGCTCAAGAAACAAAAAATGTTCAGTAACGAAAGGAAAAAGTTCAACTTTAGGCCTACATAACAAATAGTAAACATTTTTTGTAATTTTTTCGTAAGCGTAAAAAATTTTTGTAATTTTTTCGTAAGCGTAAAAAATTTTTGTAATTTAGTTCTAAATAGAACTGTATAAAAACATTTATCAATTTCAAATTTCTTATTTTGAAAACACCAGTTTTTATGTTCCAAATACACGACTGCTAACAAAACTAGGCCTAGTTTGAAACATAATTTACTAATTTATGCTTTGCCCAAAAATGAAATATTATTATAATAAAGTGTAGAGGATAAATCAAAGAAAAGAACGGTATACTTGTCTTTCCTTAGTTCACAAAAGTGTTTGAGTTATCTTTATTTGAATAACAAAATGACATCAATGTAATGAAAAGTCGCCGGTCAATATTACCATAGTATTTGGATAACCTAATAGAACTCCGATCCAATGCAATATTTTGTTCCACTGGAAATTCGACTTTTTTGGCGCTATCTATTGGGGAAACGAAGGAAGCTGGTTGGAAACACCAATTCTTACAATGCTTTCTCCCTAGCGCTACCTCGCGGCGCGATCATGTACTATTTTCGCGAACACCTTTTTTCCGGCACACAACCCCCATATGGATGCAAGATCTATTTATTATTCATGATCTATGATATTACTAGAGGCAGGAAGGACATTTGAATTACGTGGGAGCGACAAGTGCGGCCGGTCTCACCAGACTGTCCTAATTATGTACTTTCCACTGCTGTCTAGACAAACAAAAAACTGGTTATTTCTAGTTTACTTCCCACCGTTAGAAAGATCGAACCCTTCTCTACAAAGTGGTATCACGAAATCTGTAAAAACATATGGAATTGTAGGCGTTATCTCTGTTGACAAATGTGCCTGTTTCATTGGTTGAAAACTGTCCAATCGCAAGGGTTTACAGAAATCTTCGAAATCTTCGTCATACATCGTGTAAAATAGTGACATTGGAAGGCACTATTAGAAAGATAAAATCTTGACGAATCCAATGGTATCTTTATAATCTCGAAAGAAATACTTCCGTAGATGGTGTTGCCCGTTGAAGAAGTGGGAAATAACAGTACAATATATGCAAATTGACGCGTGAAACAGCTGTAACCCGATCTGCATATATTAAAACTATGATTAAGTATGTAAATATACTTTTTACGAAAAAGTTTTAAATACAAAAATTAAAGTTTAATTGATTTCCTTTCCAAAGGTGCCGGTTTTATTACGATTGGATGATTTTGAGTATATTAATTAACCGAATATGCAAATGTATGCAAATTTACGCGTTTGTTCGAAATTGTTGCATCGTGCGCCTGAGAGAACGTCAATTTGGGCAGTCTGCCACGGGGAGGGTTAAAAAAGTTGGAAATTGTTTTTTTTTCACTTAACCTAGTTTTAAAACTACGACCTGTTTGTTCCACAAGCTGCTTACAAATTTGCAACTTAATTTATACACTCCACTTTTTTTGACAAATTAAGTACCTTGTCTATAGAATTATTAAAAATATTTCCCAAACATTTAGCATTATAAATAAAACTTGGGACTTTTAAAAAAAGTGTCGAGAAACTTATGGCGAAACGAGACAACTACAACCAAGAAATGATTCCTATATAATTCTTGTCAATGGGATCGAGTTTTTACTCAAGTTATGTATACACAATAGGCCTATTTACATTAAAATGTAATAGAAAATTATTTAACTGTTGATCTATACAGAAGAGCGTCAATAATGCGACATCAAAAATCCGGGCCGTCGATAATCCGGATACAATTCCGATGAAAAACATTTGAAAAAAATATTTTTTTAAAAACAACAGACTTAAAGGATATAAATTTAAAAAAAAAATAACATTAAAGATAGCATTTACATGCTTGCGGACGTGGGACCTCACCAAAAGCAACTTGCAAAGTGCCTGGAATAAGCAATGGCCTGAAGAACAAAATGCTGGTAAAGCAATGCAAATGAGAACGAAGTCTGTGGAGAAACAAAGTGGTTGAAATATGCAGCATGATCCCGGAATTCGAACAATGTAAAAAAAATGTTGCCAGTGATTGGTTGGCTGTTGACAACAACGATCCTGAATACCAGATTTTGACCGACCAAGAAATAGCTTCCATGGTGTCTGAAAGGGATCGCAGAAACAGTTGAGCCAGATGGGTAATGTGGAGAGGCAGTGCTAACACATTCGGAAGCTTTTATGGCTGCAGATAATCTGTGTGACGGCTTGAGAAACAGATGGAGAGTATACGAAACCAGCTCTTTTTGTTAAAACAAATTGAAGACTTGGCTGCAAAAAACAAATGACTACTGGAGTATAAAAGTCAATAATAGATTTTTTTTAAAAGCTCCCATAATATATAAACTGTACGGTATTCTATAATTTAAAAAAAAATTTACATATGTATACCGGCACTATAAGCGTAGCGAGCATTATATCATTAAAATTCTTATAAGTTTAAATGTATTAATTAATGGTTTTATTTATCTGCTCCAACTATGTAACCATTAAAGTGAATTATCAAATATTTTAGCAAGTTTTCTTTATGTTTTAAGGCGTCAAACTGTATTTTTTTTTGTTCTTTTCAAAAATCTAAGCATTTTGATAATCAGGACAGGGTCCAGTCTTAATTCATCCGAATAATCGACGCTCTATTGTATATGATAGTCAGTATTTTTAAACTTAACTTAGAAATGTCCTCGCTAATTATACAATCATTTTACTGAAAAATGTGCATGGTATTTATTGTCACATTTTATGTAGTTTTCTTTCTTCATCTTTGTCTAACCAACTCATAATAATGTTATCGTCCGGCTTCTTTGCCATAATAATTTTAAAAAAATCACGAATACTAAATTGTTTCATAAAATGTTTAATTTGAACAACGGAAATATCAAAAAATATCATTGCACAGCTAAGAAAAACACAAATATAAAACATTTATAGCAAAAAACTCCAAAGTTATAAAAAAGACAATTGCGAACGGTCATGTTGTTAGATAGCGTCTAACATTATCAGACACACATTAGTATGTCTCGTAGCTAGATAGCAACTAACCGAGTTAACAAAGAGTGCTACCCCCTCCCTCAACTCAGTCGCCTATCGACGACTCATTGTCCTAATTCCTGAAAAACCTGTCTGAAATACTCTTTAACCTTCACAGTTATTTCCTACTTGCATCACTTTTTTTCGAAAACTGAGATGCATATATTAACACTGTGAAACATATGCTGTCGTAAATTCAATAATTTTTTAATAATATCCTAAATGAAATAAAAACTAACTCTAAATTACACAAACATTTAGGCCTATTACTTGCTCGCCTAATTAGAAGAAATGATATACCGTAATAATTTTTATTTATATTCACTGATAACATAAATACACTGTAAATAAATTATTTACATTATAAAGCAACATTTCTTCACTTTTACGACAAAATAATAACTATATAAATGACACAAACAAATCATAGGCAATACAATACTGAAGAGTTATATGTTTCACGGAGCAAAACACATCTGAGAGAAGTTTTATGTTTCAAAGAGCTGCACAGCTTAATAAAGACATAAAGTGACGCACTGTTTAGCTTACACATTTGGCCAGTAAATAAAAATATTGTACCATCTGTGAGCATTTAGGTGATAGTATTGAATGTTACAATGTTCTCTGTTTAGTTCCTACTCTGAAATAGTTCTAAAAATAGTCAATAGATGGAATCATATGACAAATTGTTGAAGGATGTGTAAAGTAAAATTCAACTCAGAGTGAGGCGGAAGTTGAAGCCTACCGAGGGTCAGCACGGTCG
>JAGFPH010000410.1:437094-447838 GCA_018207615.1 Philaenus spumarius | reverse complement strand
GTTCACTGCAATTATAGTAGGATGCAAAAGAGGTTTGTGTACATATCGATCAAACTGTTTACTGTAATTATAGTAGGATGCAAAAGAGGTTTTTGTACATATCGATAAAACTGTTCACTGCAATTTAATAGGATGCAAAAGAGGTTTTTGTACATATCGACCAAACTGTTCACTGAAATTTAGTAGGATGAAAAAGAGGTTTTTATACATATCGACCAAACTGTTCACTGTAATAATATTATAGTAGGATGCAAAAGAGGTTTTTATAAGCTTAAATGTAGGGCCTAGTTATAACATTACAGCCCCGACATTTTAAGATTATAGGCTTAATAATTTTGATTTAGGAGTGTTTTATTTTCTTCCCCACACTCAAATATTTGATAACTTCTTTTTAATAAAGGTGTAGGATTATTCACAACCTAAAAGCTAACATTGAAAATAATTCGATCATGCTGTTTCAGCTGACGTGAGTTGAGGGAATTTCCAAACTTAAATTTATAATATATGTTTTATGGTTTCAACCAACTATTTGGGAAATTGATCTACTCACGAAGGCACTGAATAGCTTCCTTCGTGTACGAAATGTATTAGTAGAATTTGTTTGCACCTTGCCTTGACTTCGCTTCGCTCGCATCGGACAAATTGTTTTGAACCTGGTACTTTTATGGTATTTTAAGTTTTGATCGGTTTCGGGGGAACCAGACGGGCTATAAGGTAGTGTAAAAAGACAAAATGTGCTGACTAATCTGCTAGATTTATTTTTTTATATAAACCCCAAACAAGTTTAGGCCTAATTCTAGTAGCCTACTAAAAATCTGAAAAAAGGTTTGCTTCCAGTTGTTGGATTTTTGCTAACGAACTCGTCGTGCGACTTAGAAAACCAACGTGTGTGCCAAATTTGGACCATATCGGACTTTAAATGCGGCCGTTAGGGTGCGAACACATATAGCCTACAAAAGCGTGTTCTGGGGACCATGATCGGTACTCATTGACCACTTCCGACCTTAGGTCTCACCATAAGAATCATTGCAATAGCTCATCTTTCCTATGGAAATTCTATAATAAATAAATATTAACTGTAGGCTATATATCCCATTGACTTATCCTATGTAGGCTAAAGTGCAGACAACTTGGCAATAGTGCAATAGTGTAGGCTAAAATGCAAATTTGTCAAACAGAATTAATAAAATGATTAAGAAATGATGATTTTTTTTGTTAATTGTTAGTATTCTACTCGTTCGTGCATAGGCCTCCTCTAACTAAACAGTCCGTCTGCGAGACCGCCAGGCTATTTACACTGGGCTAATAGCCTGTCCCATTTAGTAGGATACAAGTAGGCTAACGTATGATTTAGATCGTATCACGATGATCAAGATGAAACCCTTACGGCTACATCTCATAGCTTCTAGTTTACACAAGTGTAGCCCTCCCTACCTGTACTATTTGTACGTTTTAGTGCAGGAATACAGGGTGTTCGAAAATAATCTAAACAAAAACATAAACGCAGACGACTAGGCCTATGTTTGCCACTCCAACCTACAAATATAAACTAATATAACTATAAGAAGGAGGAACCAGGAACCAAAATAATGAAAAGAAGGAGGAACCAGGAACTAAAATAAGGATAAGAATGAGGAACCGGAAACTAAAAGGATATAAAGGGGAAATAAAAAACTAAAATACGAATAAGAAGGAGGAACCAAGAACTAAAATAATTATAAGAAGGAGGAACCAAAAATTTAAATAAGGATAAGAAGGAGAAATCAAGAACTAAAATAAAAATAAGAAGGAGGAAACAAGAACTAAAATAAGGATAAGAATGAAGAACCAAGAACTAAAATAAGGATAAGAATGAGGAACCAAGAACTAACATAAGGATAAGAATGAGGAACCAGGAACTAAAACAAGAATAAGAAGGAGGAACCAAGAGCTAAAAATAAGAATAAAAAGGAGGAACCAAGAACTAAAATTAGGATTTAAAGGGGAAATCAAAAACTAAAATAAGAATAAGAAGGAGGATCCAAGAACTAAAATAAGGATAAGAAGGAGGAACCAAAACCTAAAATAAGGATAAGAAGGAGAAACCAAGAACTAAAATAAGAATAAGAAGGAGGAAATAAGAACTAAAATGAGGATAAGAAGGAGGAACCAAGAACTAAAATAAGGATAAGGAGAGAACAAAAACTAAAGTAAGGATAAGAAGGAGAAATCAAGAACTAAAATAAGAATAAGAAGTAGGAAACAAGAGCTAAAATAAAGATAAGAAGGAGGAACCAAGAACTAAAATACTAGACCTGAGATGACAAACGACTAGGCCTAACTATAAAAGAAATAAAATGTGCACAAAAATCGTTTAAAGTGAAATGCGTTTCAACAACCAAGTCATCATCACAAGTGACGGTAACAACTACACACTAATAACTAACATAATAATATGGATCTCAACTATGTACATTTTTGTACAGCCAGTATTTCAGTAGGGGCCTGGTCTAAATGTATAGCGACCAATAAGATTACAGTACGGTAACAGTAAGATATTAATGTAAAAGAAAGGTTTTAATTACGGTACTTTAAAATAAAAAACAAACTAGAAATGTGCTTAAAAATAAACTAATACATTTATATATAGGCTATGACATACTGTATATCTAATAAAACGTATAGGCCTACATTATGATGATAACCGTCACTGGAGATTATGACTATTGAACGTTTTTTGTGAGAAACGGTGAACATTTCATCATTTATATAGTGTTACTTTCTCATAAGTCCAGTTTAAATTTCATTTTTATAACTTAATAACTTCAATTAAATTTCCTCAGCCGATTTAACTAAATTTATACCACAATTCCTATAAAAACACAGCCTCACTCAATACTAAAATAAAAATTTTACCAGAACAAACTACCAACTTGAATTTAAAATAAAGAATATTATAAATGAATATTTATTTTTAAAAATCTCAGATTATAGAATCACCCCATTTGGTAACTTAAAAATTGACTTAAAATATTCTTTAAGCATGGGTGGAATTTTGTATTACTTTTGGGCAAAAATACTTTTTTTAGTACTTTTTAGTGCTTTTTACTTGGCTTTTTAAAAGTATTTTTCTTTTTAATCCTTTTTAAAATTAGTTGTCTTTATAAAAAGTGTTTGGCTCTTTAGTCCTTTTTAAAATTAGTTGTCTTTTTAAAAAGTGTTTGGCTTTTTAGTCCTTTTTAAAATGAATTGTCTTTTTAAAAAGTATTTAGCTTTTTAGTCCTTTTTAAAATTAGTTTTCTTTATAAAAAGTGTTTGGCTTTTTAGTCCTTTTTAAAATTAGTTGTCTTTATAAAAAGTTTTTGGCTTTTAGTGCTTTTTAGACTTTTAAACAACTGCTGGAGATGTCCTAATGAAGTTAAAACCGCTTCAACGGCTTAGGTAAGCTAGAGCAAAGAAAGTATTCTTGGTATTTGCATCAACAATTTCCCCCGATTTTCCCCGACATCAGGACCCCTGATTTGTCTATTCTACGATAATTTACACATTTACATTTTAATTTGGCTTCAGTTAACTTTAGATACTTTATTTAAATGAAATCATAACTTCTTGTAATAGAAGGCCAGCTTTTGCTAGAAGACCTATAGACCAGTCATTAAAGCAAAAAAGAGGCAGTTTTCGCAAAAAAAAATAATAATAAAAAAATAACAGCTAACCGATTGCGCTATGGCTCAAGAAATAGTTTGGATATGAAAATACCACCTTTTGAAATAATGATTTTTTATTATAGAATGATTGAAACAGCAAAATCCGTGAAAAAATTTACTTGACTCTGACCCATGGCTTGCGCGTTTAGGGTAGTGTTAAACCACTTTTAACCCACTTCTCAGCATTTTTACGGACATCTGAAATAAAAGTTTTGCAGCTCATGATCTCTACTTTCCGAATCCGTTTAAAAAATTTAAAAAGGCCGTAAAAAATCATGTATATGCACTTTCCAAGATAACGCTCCAAATTGTTTAAACAGTTATTATGCAAAATCAATATATCCGACAGGGCCCACCTTATGCATGATTAATATGCATGCAATTAACTGTTATTTTACACAATTCTAAAGCTTTAACTCTTGAAATAGTAAAATTATATATTTTGAAAAAAAAAATTTCTGCAGTTTTTCGAATTTTACTGTCAAAAATGCATCGATCAAGAATTACAGATTCTTATTTTAAACTAAAGGTAATCTTAAAGGTTTTTTTTTAAATTGACTACAACTTTTCGATTGAAAGTATAGTGTTTCATCCGACGATTTACAAAATATAAGCGAAAACACAAAAAAGGACACATTTCTCACAAATTTTGTTCCACAATAACAAATCATTGTTTCCGAAGACGTTATTTTCATCTACTAACTATTTCTCGAGTCATAAAGCAATCGGTTTGCTGTTTAATTGTTTAGCACAACCAAATCTCTACTAGTTCTACTTAATGTCGCCAGAAGTCGGTGTAAACACGTGTACAACAGGAAGACGCTGAGTTATGACTTAGGCCTACGTCAGGTCGGTAAATGAAGCGCGACAAGAGTGTTGACATATTCATATAGGAAGTCCCAATTTGTGTCGTAATTAGCACCTCATTCAGTCAAACACATGGGAGGGGAGACGGATCCTCTCAGCCCGTAGACGTAGGCCTACGCGTTCACAATGGCGGACATGACTGTCGGAAGAAAGTAGTGTTTAGAAGTTACTTGCCTACCATAGGATAGACTTCAGACTTGTCCAAAATAATATTTCGTAATTGTGTGATTGTGGTCTGTAGTTAGTCATGCCGTGCGAAAACATAATTTGTAGCCTATCTGTTATAAATTTAAAAAACAATAAATGCAGTGTAATTTTAAAAGTTTTACACTACAGATTTAGAGAAAAAATAAAATTCAAAAGTTTCACTGTATTTAACAAAAGTTGCGCCATGTTATTTAATCGGAAGAACATTTTTGTAGTAACCATCCCTTAGTTTGTAGTAACCATCCCGTAGTTTGTAGTAAACATCCCTTAGTTTGTAGGAACCATCCCTTAGTTTGTAGCAACCATCCCTTAGTTTGTAGGCGAGTAGCCATCCCTTAGTTTGTAGTAGCCATTCTTTAGTTTGTAGGAACCATACCTTAGTTTGTAGCAGCCACCCCTTAGTTTGTAGTAGCCATCCCTTAGTTTGTAGGAACCACCCCTTAGTTTGTAGGAACCATCCCTTAGTTTGTAGTAACCATCCCTTAGTTTGTAGTAGCCATCCCTTAGTTTTTAGGAACCATCCCTTCGTTTGTAGCAGCCATCCCTTAGTTTGTAGTAGCCATTCCTTAGTTTGCAGTGGTCATGCCTTAGTTTGTAGTAGCCACCAATTAGTTTGTAGTAGCCATCCCTTAGTTTGTAGTAGCAATCCCTGAGTTTTTAGTAGACATCCCTTAGTTTGTAGTAGTCATCCCTTAGTTTGTAGTAGCCATCCTTTAGTTTTTAGTAGCCATCCCTTAGTTTTTAGTAATCATCCCTTAGTTTGTAGTAGCCATCCCTTAGTTTGTAGCAACCATCCCTTAGTTTGTAGCGGCCATCCCTTAGTTTGTAGCAGCCATCCCTTAGTTTGTAGCAACCATCCCTTAGTTTGTAGTAGCCATCCCTTAGTTCGTAGTAGCCATCCTTTAGTTTTTAGTAGTCATCCCTTAGTTTGCAGTAGCCATCCCTTAGTTTGTAGCAGCCATCCCTTAGTTTGTAGTGGCCATCCCTTAGTTTGTAGGAACCATCGCTTAGTTTGTAGCAGCCATCCCTTAGTTTGTAGTAACCATCCCTTAATTTGTAGTAGCCATTCCTTAGTTTGTAGTAACCATCCCTTAGTTTGTAGGAACTATCCCTTAGTTTGTAGTAACTTACAGGTAAAATGAGATTTTCATTGGAATTAATACATCCAGGGGGGATCGTTTGCACACAGGTTCTTTTTATCATAAACATTGTAGAAAAAGTCTATCTACATATAAACTAAGTAGCCTATATAGCCTATTGTATATGCGCTATTATAAGCAGGGTATTTATGTATAGACTAATTATATAAATATATAAACGTGCCTGCATGTGTGTTAGTGTAAGTAATAGTGTGTATTCACAAACACAATGTATACAGAGAGTTCATAAAGTCCCTTTAATCCCCTCAGTATTTTTGTTATGGGAAATAAGTTAACAAAACTTTGTATATATCTTGTGTTGCATAAAAGGACACATTTTTTAACCTCTATGACTTTGGAGGGCTTAGCCCGTAAGGGGTTAAAAATTTCAAATATAAAGTTAGGTCATGTAATACACCATTGAAAAGCTTATTAAAAGAGAAACAGAATGGCGCAAACTAGAGTTTAACATCTTACTTCGTTTCAAAGTAATGGGCAATCAAAGATCTGGAAAATTATATATTTATTATAAGATCAAAGCAGGTTCTTGTCCGTAAAAAAATCATTTCAACCTTGTCTTCGTTTGAGCGACTGAGTGCTATCACAACAAATACCAGTAACAAAATTAGGGAGGTATTGTTAACCTATCAGTACACGAGGAGTGGTGCTTATTTGCGCATACAGTAGAGAAAGTCAGGAGCAAAGGTCAAGGGTTGTATTCCCTGTTCCATTTACATCCCCTCTCCCCCAAAGTATTTGAAATAGACATAGAAACTGAGATAAATTAGTAATACGGTACTACATTTATTTTCAGTTTCTATTTTTTAAATGTGTTACATTTAACCTCAACCTACAACTTACTTATTCCTAATATTAACAAATGAATAACCTGCTTTGATGTATGATAAAAATATAATATTCAAGAACTTTGATTGTCCATTACTTTGAAACGAAGCAAGATACTAAGCTCTAATTTGCGCCATTCTGTTTCCTTTTTAATAAGGTTTTAATGGTGTATTACATGACCTACCTTTACATTTCAAATTGTTAACCCCCCTACCCCCTCAAGCCTCATAGAGGGTCAGATATGTCAAACAAATTTGTCCTGTTATGCAACACAAGACATATTCAAAGTTTTGTGTACTTATTTTCAGTAACAAAAATAATAAAGGGGGTTAAAGGGACTTTATGGACCCTATACGCATCCAAGCATAAAATTTATAATTTCAATAAAACTATTTAGGCCTACTCTTATTAGGCCCGTAATGGTAAATAGCGGTGTTTTTTTAACATTACGTGAGTTCTATACAACGACCACATAAGACCAATAGATGGAGCATGCCTATAAAGCTAACACTATAGCGGGTGAAGCCAGGTCGGCCATCTTGGCTGGGTCAGAAATACATAAACGGCGCTCTCAACTTTGAATTATGCCAATGCTCTCGTTTCACTCAACCTGTGATTTAACATACTTAGAGTAAAGTTAAAATTTTGAAACTTCGCAAGTGTAAAGTTGACAAGTTGTGGGTGCTAATGAAAGGAATTAAAAATCAAATAACACTACTTAAGCCTTTTTAACACAAAAATAACTTTAACTTTTTATATACATTTTTAATCATGATATGAAAAAGTTCCATTGCTACTACTTTTTTTATTTTTTGGTCAGGTACGTTAAAAAACTGTGGAAATTGTAGCCTTAGAACTGAATTTTACTAATCCTATTTTTTTTTTTTAATTTGCTCCTTTAGTTTCGTAGATAACTCAGTTAAAGTTAAAAAGTTTTGCCGCGGCGGAAAGAGCGTTCCGCCCATCGACCTGCAAGTGTTGGTATGGCAAATTCGTTGTAGATACTGCATGTATATTTATATTAACAACTACTGTAATGATATTTTTGTGATAACTAGTATATTACTAATACTATATCAATAATCAAAGTTTAGTTTTTGTTAATGTCTGGTACTTTAACGGGAAAGGTTTCATTCCTGAAATACCGTTTAATATTTTATGGCGTCTCAATTATTTTTTTTAATTTTAGATATTGTCATAAATTTTTAATTAGTGTACTAGAAATATTGATTGTACTGAAAAGCATTAATTAAGCCTGGCATTATTTAATACAAATTGTTTAGTATCTATTGACATAATATTAAAATTAAGTGGGTAGAGATCCGAAAATACTTTGAAAATAAAATCTTTTCTTACATTACATGAAATTGTCGTATATAATGTTATATTGAAAAAGTATAGGACATAAAGACAATGAAAAAATATGATTTAAAAGTTTATTTTTAGGCCTACAATGTAAAGTAGTAAAAGTTGAAAATCTATAGTATGTGAACACTAATCGAGCAAAGAATATAATATTGGATAGAATCAAATCACATAGTTGTAATAACATAAAAAGATTTTAATTTTCTTTGTGTTCAAAATTTGATAATATAGTTCTTTTTATTGGTGATTACAATGAAGTTTGAAAGTGAAACATAGGCTACTTATATACAAATATTTATACTATTTTTAAGGTTCAAAATATAATGATAATCTTACAGAAGTGCTACTATTATTAGTGAATACAAACAAGTTTGATTGTTGAATATGGATTACAAACATTAAATAATTTGTACTAAATAATGAAATTAATTTTTAAAGTCACTAAAATGCACAAGGTAGCCTACCAGCTAGGCCTATAGTTATTAAGACATAAAAAAATAATTTGTGCACAGGTATCTTCAAAGTGGTCAGTAAATGCAATTTCTTACAACACAATTTAAACCACGATTAATTTTATGTATTTCATCTAAAGCGTAAGAAAATATTTAAAGGATGTATATATACGCATGCAGTTAGTTGATTAATTAGTACACATATTTTGTAACATCTAAGTTAAATCAAAATATGAACTTACCCATGGTAGGTAATTCCTTCTATTTTTCCTCTGTTAACACACCCGTAGGCAACGCACGTATTAGGCATCACTATTAATAACAATGAACAGTATACAGATAATAATATAATATGATTCAAAGTGTGATACAAAATGCATTCGAAACTACGTAAAGTGAGGTTATGTTAGCGATCTCGGCAGGTTCCCTGTGCGAATGACAATAGCAAAGGCTAGAGCTACTGGCGTTGACGCTCGCGTCTAGCATGAGTCATGCCTATCCACCGCCATCTTGCTTGGGTCAGGCGGACAGCTCGGCTTCACCGGCGGACTAGCTATGCTCCATCTATTGGTCTTATGTGGTCGTTGGTTCTATACCACTTAGAAGGAAGTGTGTGGTATTAATTAAAGGTATTGGTGTAAGCAACAACTTTTACATTTAACGTCTATTATAGAAATGTTGCCCAGTCTCCTGTTCGACAAATGACGCGTCTTTTCTTCGAGAAATGTTTTTAGAATTTTAACCCCCATAACTACACTCCTAAGGTCACGAAATAGGTGCCCAAAATGTAGATGATGCTATAAACTACAATTTCAGAATAAAAAATTGCATGTACGATTTTTTTGTATTCCAATTTTTTTGTTGAAAACCCACTATTTTCCTTTTTACCCCCCCCCCCTCGGTACGGAATGTTGTGAATTTGTTTTAGGCCTACTTCATTCTTATGCTATAAATTGTATAAAAGGTCATATGGTTTTTTTGTACCCTTTCAACTTCTCCCCAACAAACCCCTTCAGGAGGGGGGAAATTTATATACTTTTTTCTACAATATTTGCGATAAAAATAACCTGAAGGCCAGGGGCGTAGCCAGGAGGAGAGATATTGGCTTGTATCCCCCACCGAAATTCAGTTGCGGGAACACACGCTTCGTTAAAGTATATTTGTTGTTAAAACTCGTCACATTGGGTAGTTTCTGCCAAGAAATTAATTACAGGTTTCTGACTGACAAAGATACATTGGAAAACATACGCTGTTTACTTCCAAAAAAATGCTTAAAGCTATAAGATTAAAGTAGGTATAAGGTTGTGTTGCAAAGTGCTTTCAAAACAATGGCCCAACGACGTATGTGATCCTTTCCAGCTGATTGAAGGTGGGATGAAAATGCGGAGAACTTGGATGAATAATAAGAAGTCCGATTTACCACAAGACTTTGTATTTTCCATGGATAAGTGTGATCGGCAGATGTTCCATGCAGTTTTTATGGCGTTGTGAATAGCACCGTTACCGATAACTACAGCTACAGCGGAGAGGTCATTTTCAACCCTTCGGCGCTTAAAAACATATTTACGCAGCACAACATCCCAAAGTAGACTTAATGGACTTAACTGTCTATACACAGAGAAACAGAAGTCATCACTAATAGCGTCTTGGATATAATGGCAAGGAAGCCCAGACAACTTAAAATCAGCTTTCAGTGCAAGATTGTATGCATTTAGCACATGATTATTTTGTTCTTGCTACTAACAAAAGAAATTACTGTATCCTCTTTTTATTTTCATTTTTTAACAATATGATACATTTTCTGTAATTCTGAACAAATAAATAATGTTTGTAAAGATTTGAAAAAAGTTTAAGTATTTTTTTTTATACAGTGTTTGAAAAGTCTGGGAACAGCTTTATTTCTCAAAATGTACGAGTCTTATGAGATAGAAATAAAAGCAGTTATTGACAACCATAAAAGAACCACTTTTTGGTGAGTTTGAAATTTTTGTCCGCCATCTTGGAATTAACTTATTTTTTTTAAATGGGAAGATGGTCATGTGATACATCATTTCGATGTAGAATTTCAAGAGAAACCCAACTTTGAAATTTGCACATCCATATCTTTAACCGATTAAAAATGGCGGCCAAAAGCAACGAAATCGTGTTTTCCGATTTCGCCCCATTTTGCTGTACTATTTTT
>JAGFPH010000410.1:380813-396261 GCA_018207615.1 Philaenus spumarius | reverse complement strand
GATTAGGCAGCTGCACTCGGATCGGGGTAGTTTGATGGGTGTAGTGGTGACCTGGATCCTGACGTACGAGCAGTAGTGCCAGAGGTTTGATTAGGCAGATGCACTCGGATCGGTGTAGTTTGATGAGTGTAGTGGTGACCTGGATCCTGACGTACGAGCAGTAGTGCCACATGTACCCACACCACTGCCAGGTTCAGTGCTACAATAAGGGTGCCGTAGTTTGTTACGACTCTCCTCAGTCGATATAAGTATCAACTGAAGATGCAAGGCATTTACAAATTATGAGCACGGTATAGGAAACATTTCTGAAACATGGTTAGGTCGGCTTTGGGGAAGATACAATACCGCTCTCTACGTGTATTCTGTAGGGAGGGGAGGGGGAGGTCTTAAGGTCCGTGCGCCCGCACAGAGCACAAAAATAAAAAAAAATAATGAACCTACTGCGACGTTCATTTATCGCGATCCGATACGGATGGAAAATATGTTTTACCAAAAATACCATACAAAATTAAGGATTGCATTAAAATGCCTTAAAGGATGCGCAGAACAAGTAATTGTCTGTTTTGCACCGGTGATATTTTACTCTTGAGCTTCCACTGTATATAGTTTTCCTTTTATAGCCGCATTTTTGATTACGTACACATATAATCTTTTTAAAGATAAAATATGCGATTGCCTAAATAAGGGCAAGGAATGCTCTAATTTTGATCCGTATAACGTTGATCTAATTATAGGCTATGTTTTTTACTTCTAATTACAGGCATAAGTGTGTTTAGGTGTTATGTACCACCACACACCATCAGTCCATTTCTCAGTTTAGAATTTACAAGTGCATAATATACAACTTTTAATAATTTAATGCTACAAGAATAATTAATTACAAATAAAAAAACCCCCGACACATCAACTAGAAAAGAGCTGATGACCTTCAACGGCTGAACAGATCTATTGAATCATAGCTAAGAATAATCTCGATCAAGTCATATTAAAAAAAAAACTAAGTCATAATCGGTTCATCCGTTTGGGAGCTACGATGAAACCTATAACAACCCTCTTTTTGCGTCGGAGGTTAAAAAGATCTCAAATATAATTTTACTTGCCCAAGACGAATACTAATTTTCCGTATTTCTAAGACCCTTAATAGTATTTTTTGTTTTAGCATTCCGTTACAAAGGAGAAGGGAACGGGGTCATGTCAACCCGTCATGAGCGTTATTAACTCAAAACGAGCTTTCACAACGCATCAGCGGTTTCCTCGGAAATAGAATTATTTGGAGTCAGTATAGATACCGAGATTGGTTCCGTTAAAAATAGCGGATGGGGCGAACGAAGTAGATGCATTCCTCAGTAGATTGCATGGGCGGCCGCGGAGTGTGAAGAATACATCATCCCGCGCCCGGTGACAGCCCCTGAAATATGGCACAATTACCGCGTTACGTCGCTACTTTGATGGATGAATAATACTGTAGTAATTAAAAATCTTTTTGTTCGATTCGTTCTGAGCTTCGGGCCAAATTTTCCTTTGCTCGCGTAACGATCGCGGCCGGGATGCCTGCGCCGTATATACAGGGTGTTTTGGAACTCTTACCAATAATTTCGGGTATTGTTTCAGGGCTAGAGGCGATTCCCTGGTTATCCACACTGCCGCAATTTCCTTTCTTTTAGCGCCTCGTTTTATATCTCAAAAACAAATTCATACTAAGTTGAAATTTTGCGTAGTATTGTTTTTTACTTTCACCAAAATATATAACCAAGTTATGTTTAAAAAAATATATTGTTCTACGCTTGTCTGTTTTAGACAAATTTCAGCGTTTTGCTAACTCGGTTGTCATTTGGCCTACAGAATATACGCATTTGTAATAATAGAAACCATTTTGTTTGTTATTAAAAAATAAAACTTTTGCCGTTTTGATTGTTTTTGTAAAATTGGTGGTTTTCCAGATATTCCCCATCAATCATTTTAAGCGTGTGCCAGTTTGAATTAATCGGTTGGTTAAAAAAAAAAAAAAATAGTTTTAATGCTAAATATAAATTTTTTAAATGTTTACTTAGTGCCGTGTTTTACTGCACTGTGTTTTTATATTTCGGAAATCACGCTGATTTTTATTTTCATATCACAGAAATTCGTGGTTTTTAAAGGGAATCAATTTGATGTATCACAAGCAATATGAGTCCATTACAAATTTTTTAGTTGGGGGTATGAGGGGGCGGGGGTTATGGGATTTTGTAAATTGGTTTTCTAAAGTCGGAGGGGGGGCAGTTACTCACCATCATGGGGTCATGGTAAATAACTGTCCCTGGATCAGTATTTGCATATCTCTTTCCTTATTTTAAATAATATAAAGTTAAAGAAACAACTTAGGCCTATTATAACAACAAAATGATATTTTTGAACGTAGCGAATTAGTGCGTCAGGTGATTTTTATTTTATTACCACAGAAATTCGTGGTTTTTAAAGATACTTTCAATGATATGTCACAAGATAGGTGTTGCTATTAAAAAAAATTAAGTTGCTCCCTTTATCCCCCTTTATAAGAGGGACAACATCTATAACCAGAAAAAGTGTTATAATAGGTATTGCAGAGGTTTTACGTTGATATAGCGATCCGTTTAAATTATATCGAGGTGTATTACGACTTATTTTACACTGTTAAATATTTGAAAACATAATTTAAAAAAATTATAACTTTGGAAAAATGTTTGCCGTTAGCCTGAAAATATGTTCACTCAAAAACTAACTGGTCATAATTGATACGGTCCTGAGTAAAATATGTCGTTGCTCGTTTGTAAAATGGGTCCAAAAACTGTAAATCTAACACGGTCGGTACAGGCGCTAGGAAACAAAGAGCAAGGCCGGCACCGGTCCAAGCCTCCCAGCGAGCATCGCGACCCCGGTGAGAAGCGGTCCGCGAGGTTTTTTCCCCGGGAATATTTTACGTACTTTACTGCCGTCACACATAATTTCCACTGATTTTTAATAATCCCGACTCTCGGCACGGGCCAAGCGGAAGAATGACTAAACCTATAAACACATTCCTTCTACGGTCGCGGCGATTTCACGGTCCCTTTGCCGAGCTGCCGGGTTGCCGGGCTACTGCCCAAACACTTGAATTCGCCGGACCCGTTCGGAGAGAAGACGGTCGTATAGAATTTGTTAAACTTGACCTGCGGAAGAAAGTTTTTACGAAATCTTTATCCGTACGTGAGTCAAAAGTTGCGGTGGTACTAAAACGGAATAGGATGCATTTGAAACTGCAATTAATTATCTTACTACAAAGGCTTACTCATCGATGCAAATGTCACTCAGTGTGTCAATTATAACGAACGTGACAATTCAAAACCACATTTCACTTCTATGAGTGGGCTACATTTTACCTAAAGTTTAACATATCAGTTCTAAAGAAAACTTTCCTTACTGTCTTTAGAAAATTCTATATTTTAAAAGATGTTTCCCCTACCCAAACACTATGGTAGGTTCCCGTTTGGGATATGGGTTGGTTTGTTGGGGGAGGGGGTACTACTTCTACTTACAACCAGTATTGGTCTTGCAGGAACATTTTGTTGGACTAAACTATTTCAAAAGTAAGACATACATTCACGGTGAATGTTCCTAGACCAAGATTGACCATTTTTCAAAATTGTTTTACTTATAATGCACCTAAATAGACTACTATATCGCTGTTACGGCTGGTGTGAAGGAGGCAGGGTCTCTGTTGGTCAGGACTTGGCTCTTAACAACTGATAATTTGATTGCCATACTTAAAATTATTGCCTAAGTATGTAAAAAATTTATTAATTTGTAATTATGTTTAAATTCCAACTTTTATTAATTAAGTAGGACTATAATTGCATTTTTAGCTCAGCGGCTGTAAATGTCCTCTTTTGTTTTTGACAAATTGTTTAAACCTTCATTGACGGTCACCCACAAAATTCTTTTCCTTTTGGGGTACCTAATTTTGTTTTTATTTCACGTAATTCTATGTTTTTCTATTATTTTTTTGTAAAAATTTGAACTACTTTCATTAATTTTTGTAGTTGTAAATATAATAAAATAAATAAAAACAAAATAAAGTTGTGAGCTCTTGGTAGCGGAATAATCAAAATTGAATTTTTTGTTTTTTTATTTATGGGGTCTGGAAGGTATGGATTACCCCAAAAGGTAGTCCGGAAAAATTTGAACAAAATTACCTGTCATATAAACATGTTAGAGTAAAAAGCATCACTATCCCTGAGTAACAGGCTATAATTCATTTTGATAAAAACATTTTTTATTTCAAAATTTGTTAATTTAGTCGGGAAAAAAATCTTAGGTCAGGCCTAGACTGATAACCAACTCATGCATTTACATTTATTACCATAGCAACCATTTGAATAAAATAAAAGATAAAACAGCTGTTTGCTCCAACATTAACAGCTGATTTCAAACTTTGAAGCAATTATTTTTGTATTTCTAACTTTTAGGTTAGGTTTTTATTAAAGTGTAGACGTGACCCTTGCTGGTTTCTTAACTCGTATTATAACTGCTGTTATAAAACATACGAAATAATTTGATTTGAACATTTAACATTATTTACATAGCTTTGGGGTTATTATAAATCCTACACCTTTATTATAAAGAAAACATAACATGATTATGTGTATATAAGGTTCCAATGGGGTTGGCGTGCGGAGCACGCAGGGGTTCCCCTAGTATAAAGTAAGATTGTAAATAAAGAATGGGAGTAGCCCTACTATCTATGATAGTTAAATATTACAGTTTGATTTTTTTTGACAAAACTTATTTAAAAAAAATTAACTAAAGAGTTTTATAGTGCAAGTGTAGTGAGTGTAATCTATATATTTAAAAAAATGCCTGCTTTTTATCCACTCAATTCCTAAAGTTAATACTTAACCAATTTTGATGATTCTTGTTTTATTTAAAAGACAATTTCAAGTTCTAAGTCACTGTGAAGCTAAATATTTGATTTACACTTTCATTTTAGTTACATTCCGAGTTTTGAAATTGCATCGGTATGATACAACTATATTAATAGGAAATAATTGGTTTTAAACAGCTTATAACCTAATTGAGTTTCAAATAAATAAGTTATTTATTTTCCTCAACTGTCAACAGATGATTTAGGTTATGTTATTGTTGATGTGTTTTAGGTCTGATTTGTTGCTATGTATTTTGGTGTGTAATTGAACTATGAAGTTTTGTTTAGGCTTTTTATTTTTGTCATCCCTGATAATAAATTAAATATTTTTAAGATACGTGGAGATGGTAATTGAATCGAGAATTTCAATACTTTTAGTAAATTAAAAAGGTGAAAAACAAGTTGTATTTTGTTACTTTACATCAAAATTGGTCTTTACAATAGATACTCGTAATGTTTAATTTAATTACTAATAATCCTAAAATGTTAAATAAAGTGTTTAATACAGTGCAAATATTTTAGAGACGGCAATGTTTCAAATGAATATAAACCACTACGTGTTTATTGACAAACACTAATACTTTTGAGTAGCAGCTATTTTACAGGACAAAATCTAACTTGTACTATCTCGAAAACAAAAAGTAACAAAACAAGACTGATATTTTATTTTATAGCTATTCGGTACTTTAAAACATGTAGATTTAAAGCTATTTGTACAGTGTTATTCACTCGCGTGTTCTGTCTTTTTATTTGTTTATTCCCTTATTTACGTATTTACGCCAATGCCCGGAGCTCTTTAAGTAGGCATTTCAACCGATAAAATTGTTTCTGTGAACGCGGCTTGATACAGATCTTGGTTGTATATTAATACGCCTATAGATAACAGTTTACTTATGCAGTTCTTTTGTCGTGCTCTTTCAACAGCAGCGTTGCTAATTCAGAGGCCTGCAATAAAACTAAGTGGTAGTGGTATCGGTAGTGGTAGTGGTAGTGCAGCTCCTCAGCTCGGACCTCGGAGTGAGTGACCAGTGACCACAGCCAATGCCCAGTTCACAAAGCCGCATTGTATTAGAAAAAAAACTAATGCTGTTCCTTAGTAAATACTACTACCCATTCAGTGTAGTTAAGCTCGCGTCTTACTGTCCGTTCCGCAAACATTAGTTACTATAAAAATAAATCTTGTCGACGTTTTGATATTTAAGTCTCGAGTTTAATGTATACAATACAGGGCGGGATGAAATTTAAGTTCTGCTGTGGGCATACCTCGTCCTTGTTGGATTCGTTTAAAATAAGAATTTATAAAAACTCATAGCTTATTTAAAAATTATTCGGCGTGAATTTACTTTACGAACCTCAGCTGATACGTTTGCAAACTACTGAGAGTAGTGCTGCCAACCTAAGCACATTCTACTATTGAAATATCAGTTGCGAAGAATTTTAGTTGAATTTTATCAATCTGATTTTTGTATTGTACTGTACAACCAATATAATTATTGATTATTTGTCGTTAAGGTTTTCAGATGTAAAACTCATCTTCCATTATATAATTTTGGCGGTTTCACTTTCTACAGCAGCTAGATAAATTGAAAAAAAAATAGACGTATGCCAAAACGATCGTAGTGAAATGATCAGTAACATTTTTCGAATTCGGCTCAGTTTAGTAGCAATCAGCCATTTTTTTTTTTACAAAAACCTGATGGAACACCAGAAATAGATAAGATATTAAGTTAAAATTCGGTATAAGAATTTTGTGGGTTATGATTTACCAAACACAAAGAATTAATTTTTATAACGGTGGCCGTTAAAATTTTTACCTTGGAATATCTATAGACTACCCTACAAAAAGTACAAGGGACAAAATATATTTCTTTTTTAACGACGGACAAAATGTTCATTTTGTCGTTTCTGTAGGTGAAAGGATAGCCTAGTGTACATTTTTTGTAAAGTTAAAAGTTTCCAAGATATTCCACGTTAAAAATTGTTAAAAAAAATAATACAGACGTCAACTTCTAAACTAAGCCAGATAGGACACATGTAAGGGCCAGTAGACACTATGCGTCTGCGACATTTGGCCGAAAAAGTCGTCGCCCTGACGCATGCTCAGTTGAGAAGCATAGGGCGGTTTCACACGGACCGCAATCGCGTGTAGGATGAGAGACTTTCACACGACAGTCGAGAAAACGCTTGTGATTGGGACAGTTAAGGTTGTGTACAGGTGGTTGTAAATAGTTTGCAAATTAAGTACCGAACAACTCAAAACTGAAATATAACCAAGTAAACTTGAGGTACAATTGGAGTGAACACTATCACAGCACATGCGATTGTCGTACTGAAGCTAGGAAGAGCGTTGGTGTTCGAGCCAGTGGTACCACACGCGCAAGGAAAATATCGCAACCACAGCAGACGACACCGTGTGAAAGTATCAGTGCCACTGCAATGTCTGCCAATGTATTTAACATGCGCTGAGTTTGTGGGTACCACAGATCAAAAATAGTAGCTCCCACATACCACATGCGATTGTGGCCCGTGTGAAACCGGCCTTAGGGTTTATGGACGACGCAGGGGCCTGTACACACAACTGCGTGTAGTCGCAGCTAGACTCGTCGAGACGCAGCCCTCTGTGTCTTCAGGTACTACACGAAATCGCATATGTGTCTAGAATCAGGGTTGAGGGGCATTGAGGATACGGGAGTCGCATGGACCTGTACACACTATTGCGTTTTTGGATGCGACCGTCTGATCAGCTGATCTAGTTCAGTTGCACTTTGTAGTTTACGTTGGAAACATGTCAGAAAACGTAGGTGTACCGGTTGTCGAAAATAAACCGAATTGGAGACATTTTGTAAAATAAAAAAATAAATTTTGCATCACTTTTTAAATCTCCAAACACGTTATGAAAACGTCCTTTCGTTCTCCTGCCCAACAAAAACTCGTCCGTATGCTTACTCATTTCTTTACGCCGTTTTTTCCTAATCAATAGGAGCGTCAGTAATAAATCCTCCTCAGGTGATGACATCTCGCCACAAATGCGAGTGCAACCACCATGCAACGTGGCAGGCGTCATTCCCCACCAACATGTAGCAATCTCACACCACTGCGTCTCAGAACACCGAATCGTAGACGCATATGCGTCCAAGTCGCGCAGTGTGTACAGGTTCTTATATTGTGTTATTTGCTAGTTTTGACCCGATGAATAGAACGGTTCAGTTTTGACACGGTAAAGTTTGGTAGAACGGAAGCGAGGCACAATGAATATACGGATCTGCGAGTCTAGATCTCTATTGGGCATGACAATCACATACCTTTATAAATTTGCCCTCTAGGTTATCATTCGGATGAAGAGAGTCGAACCGCTTATTTTTGTTGCGGGTGAAAAACCGGTCGCTATCAAAACCTATCACACGATTCGATGATATAATTTCAAATCATTAGGATTCGTATAGGGGCCTGAGAAACATGTAAAACGTGCATTTAAGTAGTGATATGAAAACAGATCATGTGACTGGAAACGGTTAAAACTAACTAACGAAAATAAAATATGGACGAACTTAACAAACAACGGGCACTTGTTGCAGCTTCGGCTGAACATAATTAACAATAGAAATAACTATTTAAAAATCTTCAGTAGAGGCAACTTCAACTGGCAGTAATTAATATTCACAACCAATTAATTGAATTGGACGCCCTCCCTCCCCCAACGACTGGACTGGGAATAGTTGCTTATTTTTAACCCCCGACGCAAAAAGATGAGTTTTATAAGTTTGACGTGTGCACCGGTATCGGTGCGGCTGGCATCGTAGCTCCCAAACGGGCGAACCGATTTTGATTTAGTTTGTTTTGTTTGAGAGGCGACTTGATCGAGAGTGTTCTTAGTTATGTTTTAAGAAAATGTTTTCAGCAGTTCGGGGGCTTAAAACAATTTAAATTTATCTGTTCTAAGGTTAGGAGAGAACATGGAATTTTCCTCTATTTTTATGCTTTAAAATGAAAATTTTACAAAATCCCTTCTTAGTATGCGTTTATAACCCATAAGAATATACCTTTCATTTTTTTTTCTTAGGCGGAAAAATGCATTTACGCAGACCTCTCGTTAGAGAAGGAACTGTGGGACTCAACCAGAACAAACCTGGCAATACCCACTAAAAGACCGTTCTTCCCCCAAGTAAGGAAGTCACTCTGGCTCCGAACCCAGGTACAAGAGTTTTTCAGCTGACCTCTCCTGAGATAGCGTTACAACATTCCTGTACCTGCGTAACGGACAGAGACAATCCGCATGCATCACTGGGGGGAGCGTCAGCAGCATCTAGGGACCGTTCCCTAATGACTGCTAAATCAATCTGAAACTCACTTAAATAGAAAAGAAGGCGAACAGGTTAGTGTCAATCATGAATGGAGTCGCAGCCTGAAGAAACCTATGGCGGGTCGTCCAGGATAGCGGCAGGCCGGGGCCAACCATTTTCTGGGATGTCGAGTCTCCTGCAGATCTCAGCTATATGAGGATAGCCTGAATTACGTGCATCCTGAAACAGTTTAGTGGCACATCTTGTAGCAAAAACTTCTAGGGTAGGGATACCAGCTGACCCTAGAATGGTAGAGTTCTTCACCTACCATGGCTGATACGTGAGTCTGCGAAGAGCAGTAGTCTGAAGAGTCTCCAATTTTTTCCTGCTGGATTTGCTGGCAAGCGCCCACCAAGCGGTAGACGCGTACATCAGCACTGAGCGAACTATTAACAGAAAAATCGTTAATTTAGCTTTTCCTGGCAGAGGGCTATGCCTCGCCAACAAGGGTGAGAGGAAGCCCTGGATTTTATTTCCTTCGGAGACCTTGTTCTGTACTTGTCGCCTGAAGTTGAGTCGACTGTCCAGCGTTATGCCGAGGTACTTGACAGTAGGCTTCCAAGGGATAGCCACCCCGTCAAGCTCCACTGCGGGAGGGATTCTGCGTTTCATTTTACGTCTTTTCCTGAAACAGATGGAATCAGATTTATCCGCATTTTTTCGTATTTGTATCTTAAGTAAGTAGTTTTTGCTCTTTGTTGATTCTATGCCAGTCAGTACAAAGCCGATGATATAAATAGATATTTTTGAACGGCAGCTATTTTCTCTCTGTTTGGTGCCACCAAAGCGTTTCATTAGTTTAGTGCAATTATAACCAAAATGGCTGAACCTGCATTGTTTGTGTTTTATCGCTCTTAAATTTATATATTTTTAAAATGTGACATTCAAAGTTTTGTTTTATAAAATCCTATACTCTAATACGAGCAATGTCTGTTTGTTTTAAGAACGCTTCGAGATCCAGCGGAAGGATTTTGCTGAAATTTTATAATTAGGGGCTTTTGGGTCTAAAAAAATCAATTGGTGAAAACTGCTACCTCAGGAAAACTCGTATTTTTCTAAACAACTCATTTGAAAATTGAAAATTTTTAACATTGGGCTTATGGAGTTTAAAATCATTACATATGTTTATTGACTATAATACTAACAGTATTCAGCTTTTTCCTATATTATTTCCATTATCAGCTGATTTCAAGCTTAAAACATTTTTTTTAAATTTCTAACCTTTAAGATAGGTTTTTGTGGAGAACGAAATCTGGTGAAGTATTTTTATTTCGTATTAGAGTATATGATAAACAGTTCATATGTACATAAGTTCGAAAAATATTCATATTTATTCAGTATGCGATTTGTATTTACTTACATTTTCCTAAAAAGAACAATAAAAAATACCGAGTAATGCTCGGTCGCCCAGGTACTTATTATTATGTTGAATTTTGTTAGGCCTACATTGTATTTTAATTTATGAAAAGAGGTGTTTTTGGAACATAATGCAGCGTTATTATTTTTTGGTGTTTATGGTTTTACAGCTTTATTATTGTGTTATTACTACTGGCATCAAGTTGTTTTAAGTGTTATTATGTTGTCGTTAAAGACAAATCCAAGTTTCTCTGAATGTGTTTTGTGAGTGTAAGTGTACAGTTGAACTTGCCGGTCATGGCGTTTATATTTCTCGCTGTTTAACCCCCGACGCATAAACTTAAAAGAGGGGTGTTATAAGTTTATCTGTCTGCGGCATCGTAGCTCCGAAACGGGTGAACTGATTTTGATTTATTTGTTTTGTTTGAAAGGTGACTTGATCGAGAGTGTTCTTAGCTATTATTTAAAAAAAAATCAGCCTTTCGGGGTTTTTAAAAAAAATTATCTGTTATGAGCTAATTAGTTGTAGAATTGTTTTCCACATTTCAACCCAAACAGGTTTTAACCTCGGGATGAATTGATACAGCAGGAAATATTTTTATATAAAGATACTAGCTGCCCGATCCAGCTTTGCACGGGTAGACAAATCAAAGTTAAATGTTTATTAACAAAAAAATATATGTCAATAAATACTATGTATTTCTTATGGGGATTTTTAGTAACTTTGACCCCCCAAACCCTCCCCCCTAAAATAATTTTTTTTTGAAAACCTTTCTTAGCGAGCACCTAGGGTCCTAGAGGAAGCTACATACCAAATTTCATTCCAATCCGTTTGGTGGAATGTTTAGTAACTTTGACCCCTCCAAATCCCCCCCTAAAATTAAAATTTATTTGAAAACCTTTCTAAGCGAGCACTAGGGTCCTAGAGGAAGCTACATACCAAATTGCATTCCAATGCGTTGATTAGTTTTTGAGAAATCGTGATGAGTCAGTGAGTGGTATTTGGTTTTTATATACATAGATTATGATTATTTGTTATTATTTTATATTTTGCACGTTGAATAGTCGTTTATTTCATTATTAAGATTACAAATGAAGTTTTTATTTTTTTGCAGTTTTGACGATGTATGCAAAGGGTAAAATAAATACATTTTCATTTCGTCCGGGAGAAACCGTGTACAGCAGCTGCTTAGTGTTATCACTTCATGTAGGCCTATACACCGACAATGACACGTTTGCGATAGAATCACATTTGTTTCTACTACAGTAGGAGCTTTAATTATAATAATCACAATCTAATTACGTTTAAATAACACATTCTCGCGCCACTTCCTTGAACAATGTAATAATACAAATTTGTTGCTGAAACACAGAATTCTTAGAAATTGCAACGATGAACTTCTTAAAAACGTTAATTCGTTAAATTCCTTATAAAGCCGGGTACACAAGCGCAAAATTGGAAACCTTATAGTGCCATGTCTTTCTATTCGTGTGTCGCAGTTGGTATCATCCTGTTTTTTGGTTTTCGTTTGTTTTTAGTATAAATGATAATACATCATCTAGTAATTTTCCTATATTATTACAACAATTAGTTGATTATAGCCATATGGCTACTTAAATAAACAATCATACTACTTTACCAGGTCCATAGGCTTAGTTCTCTGTAATCGCCTTGTCACATTTCGATCTTCCAACAATCTTCTACCCTCTCCTTGTCCTTGTGCAAGTCTTCGTTTCTTATGTTTCGGAGTCTTTTGAAATCTTTGTATAGTATTAGAATTATCCTTAGTGCAGCTCCAGAGTTCTGTATCGTAGGTCCGAACAGGTTTTATCACTTTCTGATGCAGCAGTAGCTTATTCTGACCGGATAGCTCAGGATTTCTCTCCAACAGCCAGTGCATTTTTCTGTATTTTACGTTTAGTTCATCTCTTTTTTTTACGCGTGCCTTCCATCTCAATTTAGAGTCAAGGGTCATTCCGAGGTACTTGGCTGTGTTAGCATAAAGAATTATCTGTGAATCAATTACTGCCGGCACAGTAGTGATTGTTCTATTCGTGAAATTAATATGAGTAGATTTCTTCTTGTTTAGTTTTATTCTCCAACTTTTCGTTCAGCTATTCACTGCATTATTGGAGCTTTGTAATATATTTGCGGCTTCTTCTACAGAATCCCCGGCAGCCATTATAGCAGTATCATCCGCAAACGCTGCCACATTAGCTTTGTCAGACACTGGAATATCTCCTGTAAAGAGCAGATACAGTACCGGTTCCAAGACACTTCCTTTAGGAACGCCAGCTGCAATTTTCTTCTTACCAGAATTAAATACTCCTCCTCACACTTAACACGAAAGTTACCAGCAAAACTTGGTTTTCTGTAAATAATCTTAAAATTAATTAATGCAAGACCGAATATAATAAAATTATGTAATTGTTATAATTAATTACCTTATTTTCTCCGTACAAAAATAACTAATAACCTTTTGGAACGGTTATTAGTAACTCATTATTATTAACTCGGATAACCTGTTTCGATGAGACTAAGTCACCATCATCAGATCTTCACAAAAATGCGTTACAATTCTTGCAAACATTCCAAGCATAACAGTTATTTACTCGTCAAAACATAAAAACAACAAACAGTACACAACAATTAAAACTTCACACTGGCAAATGTTAAAACACATGAAATAAAGGATCAAAATTGACCAGTTTCAATTTTGGTCTTTCACCTACATACACCGTAATTAGAATCACAACTGAAGTTGGTTGTTCACTGTTCGTTTAGGTCTGTTTAAATCTGCCTGCCGCTGGAAGAGGACGATTTTGTATCGAATATTTTGTTTCACATGGGGGAAATCAAAAATAAATTTGTAAGAATGGAAGTGTATACAAGCGATACTGTAGTCGCGCTCGAGCGCTTTACTACTGTACTACTGTAAGGCCAGCCTTCTCAAGGTCGACTCCGCTCACTGGATTCGATGCTTTTACTCGAACGGTATTTCACACCCTTAACGGCAATAAAGCACCTATTATTATTAATTTTATCACGTTTTGCGGAGCCATACATTTACACAGAGTTTGTTCGTATTAAAAAAAAAGTTAGCCTACATCTGACGTAAAATTGAATTTGCAACTGTTGGGAGTATTAGCAAAGTCAGGTCCGTCAATAGGGGGGGGGGGGATGAGCGGAGCTCCAGCAAAGTTGGAGAAAAGGTGCCGAAAGTTTAGTTACTTGAAAAAATTTAAAGTTTTAAAGTTGTATAATATTACCTAAATTTGTAAAAAAACTTTCTTTGCGACTACGTGCTGGATTTCGTTAAATTTTAAACATTCTAAATCCAGTGCGACGCTCATTTGGTCGGTAAAAAAAACATATTAAAAAACAAAATAGGCCTAGGCCTACATTTTTTATTTAATTATTTACCCGATGTACGAGGCCGTCGCGTCGGTTGTCGGGCTGTCCGGCTGTCGGACTTCGTTTATAGGTCCGAGCTCTCCAAACTGACTTTACGAGAACTCGGCGATTTTTATTATTGTTGTTGAACTGTACGCCCCCATAAAATCGGCAAAGCGGAATATTAATGCTGTATTATAATGTTCAACGTCATTGCGGTCACACTGTGGAGCAAATTTTGTGGTTCGTTTTTAAAGAATCGTGTAACTGAACACTTCCAACGATGTCGATGTTCATCGCGCGGCATCGTTAACGGTCTTTCATGAAATTCATAGAATCGTGTGTAACATCCATGATTCGCTTAAACACAAAGGTCATCCTCATCATTTATGTTATCAGTTCTTTCCTACAGTTAACTTCAGTAGAGAACTAGATGGGACCGGATTCTGTCCGGATCACGGAAGTCCGGTTTAAACGGGATTTGCATTAACATTGCGTAATACAAGTTTTAGATGGGCCAATTTATAAAAATCGATTTTTTTTCATAAAAACATTTTTTACTTAAGCTTAACTTTAGCATTTTAATATGTAGTAATAAATTACCTTATTTTTGCTCCGTCTTCTGATTTCATTTGTCTTTTTTCTAAAACGCGTTTCGGAGTCGGAACTCCATCTTCAGTTTATCCCTCCGTAAAGGTCGTTAAAACATACTAGTAAACGTATAAAACACTAAACACACTTATTTATAACGCTGAGTCACGTGCGTACTGCTGCATGGTAGACGAACTACTGACTGTTGCGGTTAGCCTAGGATTTCAGATTATTTGGTTGGTCTTATCAGTCTCTCGCATCTCAAAGGAGACTAAAAAGATAAATTTTCATTCAGTATGTTGTCTGGTAATTGTTTGAATGCTTTGTAAATATCAAATTCCTCAACTGCATTCATCGATCGTACAATATTTAGAATGTGGAGTGGTGTCATGTTGGTTTCGAAACCCGTGTATGAATGATTGCTACCAATTAGGCCTAGATGTTGCGCATAGCTGGATCTATTGGCATATTAGTTGTTTTGGGGCAAATGTTCTTTGAAGCGCTCCATGAAAGTTCTGCCCGTTTGTCCGATGTACAAATAATGTCCGATAAAAAGACAAATGGAGTCACATGACGGAGCAAAAATAAGGTAATTTATTACTACATATTAATTGTTAGTTAATAGTGACTCGGACACCGAACAATGAACTTAAGTTTAGTTTTATGCTTCCGTATTCGCAGTCCTAAGTGTTGACCTACGAACTGATGTAGGATTAACGAAACATAATAACTCTGTGAAATAAAATTAAAAATGTATTGATTTATTAACTGTTAATTAAGAATTTTAAAAAGGAAAGAAACGTTTAATTTTGAATCGGACTATAAAATAAAATTACATTGTTTAAACAAATC
>JAGFPH010000410.1:360692-370813 GCA_018207615.1 Philaenus spumarius | reverse complement strand
GCTGCAAGAAACTACACTGTTTGTATACCGCTATAGGATGAAGCGCTAGAATCGCCGGTCGCTTTCACGACACAAGTCAAACTCAATGTAGAATCAAGCTTAAACATATATGGATACAGTAGTTTCAATTTTGATACCTTGCATGTCTGATAACTATGTTTTAGATAAGTTTAAACAAATGTATTTTTCTCAACGTCTTCACTTTAAGGCAGTTGAACTAAGACGGGGTGGGGGGGGTCGATAGCCAGTAACTCGGTTTGAACATACAAGGTTTCAACTGTAGCCGACTGGGTTAAAGCCTTTAGCCTCCGTCCACCCCACTTCCCCACAAAATCAATATCGAGCATTGCCTAAGAAACCGTACTCATTTTTCAGTTCCAAAAGCAGCGAAGAACATTTACGCTCGCTTTTTTGTTGTTATTTATATGTGCAATATACATATTTTTAAAACCGACACTCGAATTGACTGAAAAGCCACTCTGCATTTGTGATTGAAGAAAAACTGCTCGAATATTTGTTTTAGTTATGTTTATTTATTTTCTATACTAATAGTATAAAGAGGTCAAATTTGTTTGTTTGTATGTTGCGGGTAATGTCTGGAAATACGGAACCAATTGAAAGATTTTTTTTAATAAAAAGCTACACTATCACCGAGTAACATAGGCTAGAATTTATTTTGATAAAAACATTTTTTATTTAAATATTTGTAAATTTAGTCGGAAAAAATTCACAGGATGAAGTTGGGCGTGAAGTACACAGCTATAATAATTATCTAACAGCTGTAACACCAACTAATAAACAACATAATGAAAAACTAAAAAACAATTGAAAGATGAAACTTACATCATTCAAAACGTACTGTGCCAAAGATATGCACAAAACTATAAATGATGTGTGTATGTTGCCGTTAAAGTCGGTAAAATAAATTAAACATAATTTTAGGTTGAGCCTAGACCGATCAACCAACACATATTTCTTGAATGTATTTACATTCATTACCATAGCAACCAATTGAATAAAGAAACAGTTGGTTCGGATGTCCAGCTTAGTACAAAATAATATTTTAAGTTTGGCCTAGACTGAACCAACTCATGCTTCAACACACACAAACCAATAAAAACTTGCGTTATGGAATTTAAAAATAAGAAACTACTGTGTTACATCCTAATTAAAAATAAATAAGACATATTAGAATTTAATAGTAGGCCTATTTATTGATAATATACGGTAATTGATAGTGAGCAACAAATATGAAAACATTATTGTAAGTGTAGATCTGAGCCTTACTGGTTCTTTTAACCTTCATTATAACTGCTGATATAAAATATACGGAATAATTTGATTTTTAAATTTAACATTATTTTTACCATCTTAGTTTTGAGGTTATTATTAATCCTACACCTTTATTATAAATAAAACATATTGTATGTTTTTAGAAGGCTCCATTGGGGGTTGGCGTGCGGAGCACGCAGGGGTCTGCCCTAGTTTTTTTTTATAAAATAAAAACATTTTTCCTTTTTTAAAAGTTGAGAATGGGAACCAAATATGGAATAGCATTTTTTAAATTTTATACAGTTTATGTATTTTATTTAAATAGAATCGAAAAACAATTAAAATGCGTAGTTTTTAATGTTACAAATGAGATTTAGAAATGTCAGCAGCTCTTTCCTTTATGAAATATTAATGCGTAGAAATTGTGCACTTTTTTTTAATGAGTCCTACAACTAGGCATGAGATCTTACCTAGTAATATACATTTATATTAACTGTCACTATTTGCTGGAATATCACCCGCCGATGCACTCCTCATAAGTATATACCCTGTCCATGTGTAATTAATTCGTAAAGTTCTAAAATCTTCGTCCTCTTCAACCGGCGTATGTCACCAGAGAAGTTGAGTAGGCAATTCTTTTCAGCATTTTCGTGACGAAGAAGTCTGTGTTTGTGTTTCTCTGCATACCTATTGATTTCTTCTTGAGATCACGATGAAGACTGTCATTGCGGATTAACCATGGCGAGAGGGTTCCACTTCCAGCCCTATAACATGTAAGACAGCTGATTTGAATCGAAAGCTTAGCAACACAATTATATGTGACCTATACTGCACCAACACACGTTTGGTGAATGCATTTACATTCATTAGACCTACCATAGCAACCAACTTTGAAAATTTAGAATCAGTTAATTATTTTTCACATCAAAATTTTTTTAGGTTAGGTTAACAAAATAAAACAACACAAACAAAAAATAATCGATAAAGGCTTACTGTATTACAATTCAAACATCTGTTGTTACATGTTACAAATAAAACAGCTGATTTGGATGGTAAGCTTAACACAATTTTAGGTCAGGCCTATACACAACCAACACACGTTTCTTGAATGCTTTCGGATGTATTACCATAGCAACCAAATTGGCAAATGTAGAATTAACTAATTATATAATAAAGTACAATAACTTTTATTTTCCGTCCGTGAACCTCTTAGTTTAAAGTTTTTGACGCGTTTCGAGAATGTATCTCATCATCAGAAAGTCCCTCTATACATGGAGGTCGTCAAAACGTTAAATATTCATACACAAACTACACATAACACACAACACATTTCAAAAACACAGTATGTAGATGCGCATCTTACGACTCCCTGGTATCGTATCGACTGGTTGTGAATTCATTACAAAAAAAAAAAAAAATTCATTACAACTAATTATTATTCACAACCGACAGTTTTTTTAGCTTAGGTAATAGCAAACACAAAAAACGAAAAAAAGGCTTACTATATCGTAATTCAAATATCTATCGTTTATTAAAATTATGCTAACTTTATTATTTACTAGGTCTGACCGGTTTGAAATACTGCTTAACTTGAAATGGTCTCTATTCTACCTAAAATACAAAATCTCTGTCCTAATCAATCGTCATTAACGTGAAAATATCATAATATACATTAATCTGTTTGCATTTACTCCTTGCATTGCTATGTTCTTTGCTTGTCCTTCGTAAGTTACGTATTTAGTGTAGGATAGGTTTTAATTTAGTTCTTTATAGTTAAGTTTAAATCATTTACTTATTATAATGTGTTTATGTTATTTATTGTTTATGTTCTATAAGTCGCTAATGTTTGTAAAACGACTTTGTTTATTTATTCTTGTTTCTCAGTTTGTATGTGGAAAATAAGATCCTGCAGTTTTGGAACTGTTGGTTTTCGATTACCCTGTGCAGCTTATTATGACGATTTACTTAAATTCGGTTAAAATGTCAGCGAAATTGCTATTAGCTATTGTTTACACCAAATAAAGTAATTGAAATGTGTGCTTTCAGGAGATACGGTACGAAATGCAACGGTTGTGCCCAAGGGATCTCCCCAAGCGATTTGGTCCGCAAAGCTAGGGACAAAGTATTTCACCTCAACTGTTTTACCTGCATGGTGTGCCGAAAGCAGCTGTCTACCGGCGAGGAACTGTATGTCCTGGACGACAATAAGTTTATCTGCAAGGAAGACTATATTACGGGGAAGAGTAGTCAAGGTAAGTGACAAGAGATGATATTTTTATGATAAGCGCGTGATGGTGTTGCGGTTGTGGTGTGAAACTAGACCACGCGGGGGTTGATGCGTGATCAGAAGGCGAGAGAGATAGATAGAAAAATCTTTATTTTGGGCGAAGTTAGGACCATCAGGTCCTCTCTTACACTTAACCCACCCACAATTACATTTTTTTATAGATTGAAACACTTATCTTAAGCCTAAAACAAAACAAAAATACACAATGAAGACAAAGACAAATTGTATATAAAAACACAAAAATTAAAAATGAAGAAAATCATAAACTAATACAGTTTTTAAATCTTATAAAATAAAGTAGCCCAATTTAATCATATTTGTTCACGTAAAAGAATAAACAACATTCACGCACACATTCATACATCATAAAATATATTTAAAAAACTAATTCCCTTTTCTTCCCACCACAAGCAAAGATATCTGTCCACGTCCATACTATTCATCAAATGAAGTTTTAATGATTTTGCGAATTGAGCACGGCTGAGTTCAATAGTTATAGTATTGAGTTTTAATAGTTTTAAGGGAATCTGGTAGTGAATTCCATAAGTGGAATGCCGTTACGGTAAAAGATTGGCTATACATCACAGTTATGTGCTTGGGACCATTGTCGACAATTTTCTTGTACTTATATCCGAGGCAAAAACAAACCTATTTGCCAAGTAAGTAGGCACTTTAATTTGAAGGACAGCATGCGATGCAGTTCAGTGTAATGAAGAGATAGATTTGGATGTCTTTGGGGTGAAGTCGTTTCCTGGCTCGTACAACCAATACATAATATTAAATAACCATTATCAAATTTAATATATGCCGTATTTGCAAAGTATTATATTTGTAACAAGGTACAATACATTTGATTTACCCACCGAAGGTAAGTTTATGAATGCTGTTTAAGAGTTTGAAATTTATAAGGTACATGTATTTGAAGAAATAAAAACAATAAACACCAGTTATTAAATGGCCATCTGAATTTCGACTCGAACGTTACAGTGATAAGAATGCAGGAAGCCAGCGGGAAACACTAGTTTTGAGCGCGTACAGATAACAGACCGACAGTCGATGTCCGGTAACCACAAGGTGGGCACATTCTATCTAACTGTGCCTTTTAAATTTGTTTACGTTTTTATCTTAATGTTTTGACAACCACTGCGAGCAGGAGGGATTTTATTCTGGCGATGGTATACCGAAACGTAAAAAAAGAACAAAAGATGGATCTTTATTACAAACAATTAACGACCTGGATACTAAGGAAAAATGAATTTATTATTATTGGTACCAGAACCAATTTCATCAGAAACCAACATAGGCCTATTGAAAAGAACTTGCATCCTCTGCGTCAGTTCTTTACCTTAAGCAAGATCTCAATGTTTTTTTTAAATTATTTGTATTTTTTTATCGTAATACATACAAAAGAAAAATATAGCTCACTTTAATAACAACTAATTAAAACATTACATATTTAAAAATGAAATTATAATACTTGGGCTGAAACAACGAAAAAAAAGAAACAATATTTTATATCATAATTACTAAAGATTAAAGATTACAAAAACAAAACAACAATAAATGATATAAAGAAAAAAAGGAATAAAATAATGCAGCCTCCATGGGCTGCCCGTTTTAAGAATGCACATTTCAAAGGTTAAAGTAATGTGGCAAAAACTGGGGTCTTCGGGAACAGTTAAATTCTATATACAGTAAATTAAAAACTAAATTTTTTTATAAATATGAGGCATAGTTAAAAGTTCTGTGACAATTAAATATTAAATATGGAAAAAATAAATATATACTAGTTAAATTTTCACATATTTAATATACGTTCTCTCATACACATACCTAGCTAAAGTTTTAACACATTAAAACAAACTTCCTTTTATCACGTCTCTTACACTCACTTTCTATACATCAAAAAAATGACGTCGTCCAATAACAGCAGCCATACTTTAAACCTGAAACCGATTTCGGATCTGACAGACTTTATAATGGTCGGAATTGTGTTAAATAATTTAGGTGCTAAGAAGTTATAAGGTTTTGTTAAATTTTGAATCATAGAAATCAGTAATTTCATAGTCTCGTTTTTCCTTTGAAGGTACGGAAAACCGAATAAATACAAGAATGAATGTCCAAGAAAACAAATTATTCGTTATGACAGCGTAGAGTGTGTTACTCTGCAGGTTAATAGTGTAGAGATATCGACTGCGCATGAATCTTGATCTAATCGAATCTAAATGCATTTTCAACGCAGGCGGCGTAATTTCGGGCAGATGCTATACTTCGATACCGATTCCGAATTGAAACGTCTTCGTTTTGTTTTCACCATCTTGCATTCGTTCTACGCGTGTATTCGGGCGTTTGACGTGCTCTAATCCTTTTCATATCTGATTTGTTTTGTAATTATTTCCCGTTTTGCCGAGACTCCATCTTGTTCCACTGTTTCACTGCCAGCTTGTAACCCGTCGACAGCTGTTGTTGTACGGCTAAATATTAATAGGAAGGCTGTGGCTGAAAGCTGAAAGGTTGCGTCCACTGAAATATATGAAAGTGTAATTTCATAGAAGTTACTGCGTACTGACATACACGAAGGTCTGTTCGTCCGTTGTGCTGCGATGGTGGGCGGGGGGACGGAGACGGTCGCTGAGAGAATATCTAATACCTTGTAATGTGTTTCGGGTTTCTTTCTATATTTTGAGTAGCTCTTTAGAGTGTGTTTGTTTATTGCCCGTTAGTCGCGATAAATATTTTGGGTTCTCCTATTTGAAAGTCTGTAGATTGTACCTCCCAACAAATACTACCTACTAGCTGTCGTACCAGAGTTCGTCTGTGTTAGAAATAAACAATCATCTTCAGCTTTTCCAAAACTTAATTTGACTAAACAAAAATAAATATTCAAATTTCATTCACCTGTTTTCAACTCATAGACTCTGTATCACTTCGACTTCCTTCTGTCTGAAAGTTCAGTGTTTTTACGCTACTAAATTTAAGATTTTTTTATAGATTAAAATGAGTGAGAAAGCCTATCTCCGTAATGTTAATATAATGCACCTTTTCTCTAAAACTAACCAACCAATTCTTGTGAAACCTTTTCCACGCAATATTTGGAATTAGTAACTTACTTTAAAATATTTTTGAATCTACTTCGATAAGTGTAAGTGTATATAGCTGGCTTTATATAAATAAAACAATTATTTTGTTTGGACAAAAAAGGTGCTGGAAGTTTTCGAGAATATGTGCATTATGTGACAGAAAAAGTAAATTTTTAGGAAACCAAAAAATTACAATATCAGTACAATCCAGCAGGTTATTACACTTTGTATTACTTGCCAGCTGATGCAATACTCATAAACAGGTGTACCAACTGTGCTGAGCTAAATTGTATAGTAAAAAAAGAAGAAAATTGGGTCTGCGTCGGACCAGACGGTGGTAGTTATACTTCTTTGGCCATTCGTATATTCGTATACTTTCCTATAATTTTTAAAAAAATTCCAGCCGGGTGGTCCAACCAGGGATTCTAGCGTGGAAGTCGAGTGCGTTAACCACTCACTTACCGAGGCTCTTGAGGTATCTCTTGTAGAGAAAAGGTATAAAAAGGCACTTTCCGGATTTTACTCCTAACGCGTGACGCGGTTTCTCGAGCGACACCCCATCCCGATTACAACGGGCGCAAAGAAGTATAACTTCAAAAAGTAAAAATACCATCTATGAAAATAAGAATATATAATGAAAATGATTGATTTTGTCTACTAAGAATATCATGCTCAACTTGAATCTCATTTTTAAATTTGTGACACGAACTTTATCAATCTGTGCTTGTCTCGTATAGTACGGATGAGATGTTTTTGGGAATATATAATGATGATTGTAATTTAATTAATAATTCGATTACCCAGCTGAACCGCTGACGTGAGTTGAGCGAATTTTTAAAATTTATATGTTTTAGGGTTTCAACTAACTATTTGGGAAATTGGTCTACTCACGAAGGCGCTGAATAGGTCAATAGACCACCGTGTACTAGTCGAATTGGTTTGTACTTCAGCCTCCAGCCCCGGCTCACGCGCAGCTTCGTTCCGCTCGCTGTGGAAAGACTCGCTTTGTGAGTTTGCACCTCGACCTTGAGGCCTCGTATTATGGACTGCTTCGCGAGTTTGCATCGCGGATTTCGGTCTCGGATCAGAAGCTGGATTTGAACCGGTTAAATTACAGAATTTTACGTTTGGATCGATTTTGGGGGAACCATACGGGCTATAAGGTTGTGTAAAACAACAAAACGTGCAGAATAATCTCATATTTATTTTTTTAGATGAAATCCCAAAAAGTTCCATTCTATTATAAAAAATCTCGAAACATTTTTACTTTCTGTCAAAAAAAAAAAACGTGCTTGAGGTTGTTGGGTTTTTTGGATAACGAACTCGTCCGAACGACTTAGAAAACCAACGGACATACCAAGTTTGAATCAAATCGGACGTAAAATGCGGCCGTTAGAGTGTGAATACATATATACATATCATTTTTAATTACACCCCAAAACGAGTTCTGAGGACCATGATCGAGCTTAGGTCTGACCATAAGAGTCACTGCAATAGCTCATCTCTCCTATGAAAATTCTATAATTTTAGGCCTAATAGTTTTCTTGCACAAAGCTGCCTTACTGTTAATTCATCCATTTCATTAAACAAGCAGTCTATAGGGTATTATTTGATTCTTCCTAAGAAGCTTTAATAATAGCCTTCTGTGATGTGATGAAGGGTTTGAATACAGTCTAATATGACCCGCCCTATGCTATTATACCTCCCTGCTTAAGCGATTGATCATAAGTTAAATAAGTCTTTCTGATTTCTGCCAAATTTAGTATATTTTTCGGAATATATAATAAACGAATTTTTCCATTAATGGAAGTAATATGGTCTGACCGGTTCATTCTACTAATCAAAGAAACACCTAAGTAGTTACAATTGTGTAGGTTCTATCTAGATCTAGATCGTAGTACACGCACAATAATTAGGAAACAGCTGCCAAACGTAAGCAACCTTGATGATGAACGATCCGCTGTTTAGGCCTATCTTTGTTTGAATAATATATTCAGGATGATTCTAAAATGCGTTGAGATAACTCAGGGGGTTATAACTAGGGTCGAATAAAGAAAAAAGTTCCTGAAAACGTATGTACTGAAACGCTTCTTGGCGTAAATTTACTTTACGACCCTCAGCTGATGTAACGACCTTTTTTTAAGAAATGGAGTAGTGCTGCCAACTTAAGCACATTCTACTATTGAATGTTGAATGCAGGTTAAAAATGCTGTGACTAAAGACTATAAGTTAAAACTTCTGGCTATTTTAAAAAAAAAAAATGAACGCTTAGGCCAACATTTCTATTATATAAAGCAACTTAATTGATGTTACTAATTTATATATGTTTAAAAAGTGGAAACATACTGTGATACTGTGACTAGAGATTCTACGATAGAACTTCAGGCTTTTTTTTTCATCGATTCAAAATACATCGATATAACGAATACATTTGGGTCCTTGTTATACACATAGGATCGATTCAACGTATCGAATCGTGAACATCGATTTATATCGAATATCCGTAGTTTGTAGTTTGATCTGAAGTATGGTAAACATTAAGTTCTTACGCATTACAGAATTTTATAAAGTGAAAATTGAGTGTGTTCCTGTTTTGTTATATATGCATTTTATTAAGTGATAGTAGTGTTGTAGTAATAGCGGAATCCGACAATCGTGTTTATTTAGTTCGTATGTGCAGTCCGATGCCATTAAAAGATACGTCTAATATTTTCTGAATTAGGCCTAAATGAGTTGTGAATTGAGTTTTAGTTTAAAGCTTTTCATTTTGTTTGTAAATAATTACATTAAATATTGTAAATTATATTTTCTGCTTTCATTTATTTAAGGGGATTCTATACTGAAAAATTATCATTAAAAAAAATGTTTCTTTTTTTCCTGATTCTATAGTTTATAAGGTTTAATAAAAACATAAAATATTCAACAAAAGTTCTTTATTTCAGTGTGAAAAATTTATTCAAAGCATTGCGTGCACCTACTTTTGGTCGAGTTGAACTTCTTTATGTTTGCTACTTGAACTAATAAGATATTTATTTTTTTTAAAGTAATTGCAAAGAAAGACAATAATGTTTATTATTAGGCTTTCAATAAGTAAGTAAAACATATCTTGACTACAAATACTGGTTGCTCAAGTTATACCCCTCTATGGCTGATAAAATAACTAATGTAATCTTTAACACGATTTCCCGCAACTTTTCAATTTTGATATTTTTTACATAAAAGTTCTTATAACTTTTTAACTGCTAAAGCTACAGTGATGAAATTTTCAGTAGCTTATAGTGCAACGTTTTGGATATTTTTATCCTCTAGAATAAATGCAAGATTATTTAAAAAAAAGTAAACACAAATTAAAATTTTTATTTTGTTTGAAAGGTTATAACTACTAAACTTTTGATGGTAAGAATATGACTATACCCAAAACGTTAGTGCTTTTTGTCTACTTTAAAACAAGATATCAAACGGCCAAGTTGTTTCGGTAGTAA
>JAGFPH010000410.1:344642-356736 GCA_018207615.1 Philaenus spumarius | reverse complement strand
TACAGCTCATCAGATGGATGTATTTTTGGTTCACGGAGCGCCGTCTTCATAACCAAAGGGAGCCGTCTGTGAATGACTAAGGGAGCCAGAATGGAGTAGCAAGCGCATCCCCGAACTATTCTCCCACCAAAAGCAAAGATTGGCAATATGCAAAGTACAACTGTCTTATTTCTCAAAAGTACGGTATAATATTTCATTTAAAAATACTCGAGTGTTTTACTCCATTATAAAAAGACACGAAACGCGCGACAAATCGAAGCCAAGCTGTGAACACGAACGCCAAATAAGGGCAACACGATCGGAGTAATGTCGGAAAAGCGGCTCGGTGACAAATTAATGGCAATTTTATGAGCCGAGCGCGCTGGTTTTGGTGCGTTTTACGGCCTGTGTGAAAATTAGCATGACGCTGTTATACGCTAACGGAACGGTATCGTTTAGCTCACGTATTTACCCTAACCTAACACTTCCTCTCTCTCTCCCCCCCCCCGCCTCTGTCTCTCTCTACACCCCCCAGCCACCCCGGGTTATAAATGTTATAAAATGTTTATTCGTGTTATTATTTTATCGTTCGAGTCTGTCGAGGATTGGGTGACGGGGCGATGGTTAACACACCGAAGCAGCGGTCGGAGCACGGACCCGCGAACCTTGACGAACTTGACGCAGACAGACCAAGACGCTGGGCTAGGTTAGGTACATTGTTGCGTAACGATCGAGCTGATTCTGTCAGCGTCAGCGTACTTATATGACGCGATTAACGTGTCATCCCGTGGACGGGACTGATATCGGACATACAGTGACTTTAGCGCTGGTTTCGTCGTATATGACGCGATTAATGTGTCATCCCAGGGACGGGACTGATTAAACCGAAGAAGGTTATGCGTCGCTTCAAGAAAACTTCCATGACATTCCAATGGTTATCAGTGGCGACTTTAATATTAATCGGCCGTTGAAAATGTCTAATGACAAAAGTCAAAGCACGACGAGGTATAGAACAACGATTGACGCGGTATTTGCGAAATATTTAGATAATTTTCAATCGAAATATTTGATACTTACTTCAGTTACCATAAGCCGATAGTGTCTTTTTTTACTATCTTGCTTAATTATTACGCAATTAAGTTATATTTATACTTTGTAATTGGCTTATGCGCAGTCCATCGTATGTTTCGATTAATAAATAAACCATATAAAAATGCGTATAATTGTTGCTCGGAGTGCCGATAGGTGTGAAAATGTTAATGATAAATAAGTTCAGATTAGTAGAGTCGGAAATTGTGAGGACTGCGGGGAAGTGGACACTGCATTATCATGCAATATATGAATGCAGTAAGTATAAGGAAGTGAGGAGGAAGTTCTAGGTGAAATGTGAGGAGATTGGAGTGGAATATTGGAGAAGGGCAATAGTGGAGAATAAAGAATGTTTTATAATTTTCAAAGAAGTATGCAAGACAGTGGGAAAGGGAAGAGAAAGCAGGAATTGAAAAGAGGAAAGAGAATAGCACACGGACGAGACGGATGAGGTGGAAGCCCGATGATTCCTGTAATGGGATGAGGGGACACTTGTTTGGAAGAATATGGTAACAGGACACCGAGAGTGTCTGGCAAGGAAATAAAGGAGAATAAGAAGTTTAAGAGAATAAAGTATAAGACGAAGACCTGATGAAATAAGTCCAGGGCTTCGTGGGGGCTTCCCCAAACAAGTGTCTATCTGTCTGTCAGTCTGTCTAACAGACCCCCCCCGGGTCAGTCTGTCTGTTTATTTGTCCCGGCTAATCTCTGGAATGGTTGAACCAATTTCGCAAAACTTTCATTTGCATGTCGAGGAATGTTCAGAGATTAAGCTAGGCTACTTTTTATCCAGGAAATATTTAGAGTTCCTATTTAAAAAATTGAAAAATTAAGGGCAAAATTAGGAGTTTTGCGAACGGACGTGACACGAGACCGTTATAAATAAATAAAACCACCGTTTTGGATCAAAAGATCAACGCTTTGACAAGATTGTATGTTTTAATTTACTGTATACACTGATTTAACCGTTAAATATGTATCAAAACAGTATGCAATAATGTGAAATGTACTCTTGGATATTAGATACACCTCAAAACCTGATTTGTAATTTTTATGTTCGTTAGGGAGTTATAAGTAACAAATGGGTGGAAAGCGGGATTTTTAGCGTTCATCGGTGCATAGCTAATAATTTACGTACGCCTAAAAGGAAAGCACTGATCGATTTGGGCGAAACTCACTGTGCGTTTTTGGGACATAGGACCCGGATCTAAAATCGCTTTTTTTATTGCGTGTAATTTCAAGGCACAATATTTACCCGATCATCCTTTTATTTATTTAATCAAATATTCGCGCAAATCCGCAGGTACCAGCTATTACACCTAGCATTCGGCAAAGAAAATCCTTAAATAATCTGTAGTAACCCTGTCTTAGCAAGGTTTGTCTGTTAAATAAATTCAAGACGCACCCTTTATTAGGGAATGTCTATAGGAAAAATTAGCTATCACAGGGACCCTTATGGTGAGACCTAAGGTCGGTAATAGTAAGTGAGCACCGATCATGGTCCACAGAACGCGTTTTCGGGTGTCGTTAAAAGCTTTATTTATATTTTGCACTCTAACGGCCGCAATTTACGTCAGATTCGTTCCAAATTTGGTACACACGTTGGTCGTCTAAGCGGCTCGGACGAGTTCGTTAGGCAAAAATATCCAACAACCGGATGCGATTTGTTTTACCCTAAGTAATGTTTTTTTGCGATTTTTCGTACTAAAATGAAAAGTTTTTGGGTAATTATGAAAAATATAAATATAGTTGATTAGTCTACACATTTTGTTTTTTTAAACGATCCTATAGCTCGTCTGATTCGCCCAAAATCGATCAAAAAGTAAAATGCCGTAACAGTACTTGTTTCAAATCCACTAGGGGGATTTTATCGTCGGTCGGCTGATGTTACGAGGCCGACGACCGGGGACACTGCGAGCGAAGAAAAGCAGTAAAACATTCGAGGCCACATGGTCACGAAGCAAGTTTTTCCGCTGCGAGCGGAACGAAGGAGCGCTGAGCCGGGGTTGGAGGCTAAGTTACAAATGAATTCTGCTAATACATTTCGTACACGGAGGCAGCTGTTCAACGTCTTCGTGAGTAGGCCAATTTCCCGAATTGTTGGTTGAAACCCTAAAATCGTATGAAATAAATTTTGGAAATTTTCCCAACTCACGTTAGCGGTCGGCTGCGTGCTCGAATTATTTATATTTTTTTCACCCAATATTTAATTTTTTTTTTTAAGGCGAAAAACCTGGGTGGATATCAACGCCTGAACCCAACATTTTAGTAAAACGAAATATTTCGTAGCGAGATAATCTTTCATCGTTCATTTCCTTTTGCTGCCTACAAACGTAATTATTAGCGAATTTGCACTGTAGTTAATCTTATGGTGAGACCTAATGTCCCAGAACACGTTTTAGGGTGTCATTAAACATTATACATATATATATATATATGTGTTCGCACTCTAATGGCCGCATTTTACGTCGTATTTGGTACACGCGTTGGTTTTGTAAGTAGCTAGGACGAGTTCGTTCACCAAACATTCCAACAATCGGAAGCATTTTTTTTAATTCCAAGTATTTTTTTTAGATTTTTCTTATGGACGAAATTTTTTTGGTTTTATCCAAAAATGTAAATATAGGGTTTTACCGTGGGGCCGCTTCTGATCCAAGTCCTACTGCCGGGATGCAAACTGGGGAAGCACGTATTAATATTAACACGCGAATGTTAATTTTCTGGTCCCTCGTTTACATAGGCTCTAATTAAAATCACAACTCAATTGAAGCTGGTCAATTTTTAAAATTTTTTTTGGTGAGTTTCTTAGTTTTAACGTGTGCCCGTATAAAGCTTTAAGTGTTGTGTACTGTTTGTTGTTTTAATGTTTTTACAAGTAAATAACTTTTATCCTTGGAATGTGCCTTTAGGGGAGCCGGGTGTTTCTTCTTTGTTTTTGTTTTTTCTCTTCCAGAGTAATGTGGGTTTTGTTTCTTTGAAGTGTATTATATATATATTTTTTAAAATTCTGTTTTATTTAAGTAAATGTGTTTTTACTTTGAGTTAAATAATACAATGTTATTGTAATAAGCTATGTATATTAGTGGTATGTATAGGTGTGTAAGTGCGATTGGGAGAAAGTGTTTATTTTTTAGAATATGATACAAGTCAAGGTTCACTTTATGTCTGTTGTTCAATTTATTTTTTGTTTTCTTTCACTGTTTCCTAATGTATAAAATAGCTTTAATAGATGTGTTCACATTTTGTATTATGTACTGCTTCTGGAGGGAGTTAATAAATAATAAATAATAAAAAAAAATTCCTAATGGAAAGTTAAATTAAAAAAAAACTATTAAAATTTATTAAAAAAAAAAATGTGTGAAAGAATTGTAATTCTTTTTTGTAAAGCTCTGATGATGGTGGCTTAGTTTCATCTAAACCGGTTATGTGTGTTAATAATGAGGATTGTTTGTCGGAGAAAATGAGGTAGTTAATTATAATTACACAACTTTAGCGTTTTAGCTTTAGGTTATTAGTTTGTTAATATTAGGAATAAGTTGGTTGTTGAGGGTACTAATTTTTGTAAAAAAGCTTATCAATGTTTTTATATCTAGATTTAAAAATGTCATTACAATTTAAAAATCTTACCGAGACAGGATAGCGTATTAGTTACATTTAAAAGACATTTTCTAAAAACTACTACAGCAAATGATTAAAACTTTCGTAAATAGTCAGAACTGAGTGCTGTAACAACAAATATCAGGAACAAAATGATGGAGGTATTGCTATCCCATCAGTTCTTGAAAAGTGGTGCTTATCAGTTACGCATACAGTAGAGAAAGCCAGGAGCAAATGGTTGTATTCCCGGTTCCATTTATATGAACAATATTTTCCAACGTTTTTCAAGTACACATAGAAATTCAGATAAATTACTGGTAACGTACTACATTTATTTGCAGTTTTTTTTAAATGTACATTTAACCTCAACAACCTATTTGTTCATAATAGGCCTATTAACAAATTAATAACCTGCTTTAATGTTAAAATACAAATATCATTTTCCGTAACTTTGATTGTCCATTACTTTGAAACGAAGCAAGATACTAAGCTCTAGTTTGCGCCATTCTGTTTCTCTTTTAATAAGCTTTACAATGGTGTATTATACGACCTACCTTTACATTTGAAATTGTTAACCCCCCCCTTCCCCCTAAGCCCCCAAAAATCATAGAGGGTCAGGTATGCCAAAAGATTTGTCCTGCTATGCAACACAAGGTATATACAAAGTTTTGTTAAGCTATTTTCAGTAACAAAAATAATGAAGGGGGTTAAAGGCACTTAATGAACACTCTGTATGTACAGGCTGTCCAAAACTTTACGTTGTTTTTGTCACCTAAACAAAAGCTAATAATACGATATAAAATGTGTCATATTTCGATCTCTTTTCTGTCTGTCCGTCTGTATGTGCTTTTTACAAATACCTTAATATCTCAGAAACGGTTTAAGATATAATCTTGAAACTGGGTACGAATATTGATCTAAATGGGGTATTTTTTACAATTGGTTTTCCTAAAACATTCCGTTTCAAAATTGCAGTACAGTATTTAAAACTTTTCAATGTAAAATATCTAGAAAATTATACATAAAAAAAAAAAAATTTGGACTATTTTATGCGAAATCCAACGATATATCGTTTTTAATAATTGGGTCATAAATAACAGAGGAAACTCAAATTTATTGGTCGAATATAGGACTTTTTATTACTATTTCATTAATATGGCCACCTTCAGCACCCGGCTAGCCCTACATGCGACAGCTAAATTTGAGTTTTCCCTGTTATTTATGACTCAATTATTAAAAACGATAAATCGTTGGATTTGTCTTAAAGTAGTCTAAACATTTATAGTTTTCTAGATATTTAACATTGAAAATGTTTAAATGCTACAATTTTGAAACGGATTGTTGCAGGAAAACCAATTTTGTAAGTAAAATGTACCCTGTTTAGATCAATATTCATACTCGGTTTCATGGTTATTTCTTAAACCGTTTCTGAGATATTAAGGTATTTGTAAAAATCACACACAGACGGACAGACGGAAAACATATTGAGATAGGTAGGACTTATGTTACATTGTATTATTTGGCTTTTTTAGCTGACAAATAACCCCGTCAAGTTTCGGACAGTCGAAACTGGGCACTCTGTATAAACATAGGCCTACATGAATGACCAAATTTCTCTAGGGACCCTGATTGTGCAAACAGTAAACGTGTAAATTAAGATTACATTTTTTTTTAATTAATAATATCAGGTTTTTCATAAATACGTAGGCCTAAGTTAGAAAACCAAACGACGAATTCAGTGTTAACGTTCAATGTGTTTCAACCGTTCATACTGTTGTAAAGTCTAGAGTCCGGCAGCAAGCGGTATCGCTGGGAGTCGAGTACACTGACATGACGCTGGCTGGAGATAGCCTATTCCACGCTCCATACATTTCACCTTTGCTAAACCAGTTCCCGACTTGTTCGGCTCTCGACCCAACTCGGAACCCGGCTTAGTGCTAGCAGCTTAAACTGTAGCGTTTTAAAACTTTTTTTTGCGGTCGAGCGGAATTGCAACGCACGATATTCTTGCGCAGTAAAACAAAGGAAAGCAAAAGAAATTTAAAAAAACTGCTTCGTTTATAAATCGCTAGCTGCCCGATCCGGCCTTGAACGGATAAACAAATCAAAGTTAAATGCATATTAAAAAAATATATCAATAAATATGTCACACTATGTACTTCTTATGGGGATTTTTAGTAACTTTGACACCCCCAAACCCCTATAAAATTTAGATTTTTTTTGTAAAACTGTCTTAGCGAGCATCTAGGGCCCTAGAGGAAGCTACATACCATCTTTAATTCCAATCCATTCGGTGGTTTTTTGGTTTTTTTAATAACTTTGACCCCCCCCAACCCTCCCTAAAATTTCAAATTTTTGTATTCCTTTCTTAGAGAGCACCCTAGATGCCCTAGAAGAAGCTACATACCAAATTTCGTTCCAATCCGTTTGGTAGTTTTGGAGAAATCGTGATTTAGTAAATTTGATCCCCCCAAACCCCCCTAAGATTTCGAATTTTTTGAAACCCTTACTTAGTGAGCACCTATGGCCCCAGAGGAAGCTACATACCAAATTTTGTTCCAATCTGTTCAGTAGTTTTTGAGATTTCGTGATGAGTCAGTGAGTGAGTGAGCGAGTGAGTATATATATATATATGTATATATAGATTTGACTACGCATCTTAACCGCTGACGTGAGTTGAGAGAATTTCCAAAATAAAGTTTTTAAGTTTTCGGTTTCAACCAACTATTTGGGAAATTGGTCCACTCACGTAAGTGCTGAATAGCTGCCTGCGTGCACGAAATAATATACTAGTAGAATTTGTTCCAACCTCGCAGTAGAACTCGAACTTGCTGCCTTGGATATGGAATAATTCGCTTCGCTTGCAGCGGACAAACCCCCACGGTAAAATCCCTCACGTGGATTTGAACCCGATATTTTTATGGTATTAAACCCCAAAAAAGTTTCACTCTAGTTCGAAAGATCTCAAAAAAATTTTAATTTCCGTGTGTCGGATTTTTTACCAATAAACTCGTCCGAGCGGTTTAACACGTTCACTGCGGCCGGTATGAAATCGTCCCAGGCGCGCTCCACACCTCATGCGGACGGTACGAAATCATACCGTTTTGTATTGTAATACACAATGCATTGCGTGCTTCGCACGCCAACCCCCAGTATTGGAAATATTTTCAATAACAGTGCATTGCGTGCTTCGCACGCCAACCCCCAGTATTGGGAATATTTTAAATACACAGTGCATTGCGTGCTTCGCACGCCAACCCCTGTATTGGGAAAATTTTCAATACACAGTGCATTGCGTGCTTCGCACGCCAACCCCTGTATTAGGAAAATTTTCAATACACAATGCATTGCGTTCTTCGCACGCCAACCCCCGTATTGGGAAAATTTTCAATACACAACGCATTGCGTGCTTCGCACGCCAAAACCCGTATTAGGATGATTTTCAATACACAGTGTATTGCGACCCCTTTATTGGGAGAATTTTCAATACACAATGCATTGCGTGCTTCGCACGCCAATCCCCAGTATTGGGAATATTTTTAATACACAGTGCATTGCGTGCTTCGCACGCCAACCCCTGTATTGGGAAAATTTTCAATACAAAGTGCATTGCGTGCTTCGCACGCCAACCCCTGTATTGGGAAAAATTTCAATACACAATGCATTGCGTTCTTCGCACGCATACCCCCGTATTGGGAAAATTTTCAATAGGCTACACAACGCATTGCGTGCTTCGCACGCCAAAACCCGTATTAGGATAATTTTCAATACACAGTGTATTGCGACCCCTTTATTGGGAGAATTTCCAATACACAGAGCATTGCGTGCTTTGCACACCAATTTTAAGCCTCTGTGTTATGGACGCACAAGTGCATCGCTTTAAAATATTAGTGATTATTACGTAGAAAGGTTAAAAGGTAAAAAATAAAGTAATTTCTACTCATGGGCTATAAATATAATAAACGGTATCAGTTAACTGACACAAACTTTCTCCCAACTTACTGTAGTCAAAATAATATTGTTTTTAATCATTTTATTTACTACTTTGTAGAACAAAACAAAAAAATAATTTTCTACCTACGTCAATCGTATAAAAAAGTTATTGTCCCAGGCGGGATTCGATCGCGCGACCTTTGAATTACTGGCCGTCCTCGCTACCGTTCTGCTACCCCGTGCGGCCGTCGCCGTGATGCTAGATTGACAACATAAACTTGTTTATTTTTTAACATTTCCCCATAATTATGAAACGCCAAAGTTTTGATAAAAGCGGGTTATGTCATTTTGTTTGGCATCTTAAGCACTATAAATACTGAAAATTTGATCAAAATCGTTAGAGCCGTTTTTGAGAAATTTGCATTTTTGTAGTTTTTTATTGGTTTTTTGGGGTAAATTACCCTTAAAAATTAAAAATTCCAAAAAATGAAAAAAACGCCTGGAGATATTAGGGTTTAGTACCTACATACCAAATTTCATGAAAATCGGACCAATAGTGTCCCCTCTGGTCGTGTATACATACTGACACACTGACAGACAGACACCACGTTAAAAACACTTTTTTGGGTTCAGGGAGCACCAAAACAAAAAATTCCACTAAAAATATTTTTGGGTTCAGGTAGCACACACGCAGATAATTGCACTAAAAAATTTTTTGGGGTTCTGGGAGCACCAAAACAGATAATTCAACTGAAAATTCAAATTCGAACATTTTTACGAAAACAATACTTTCTCCATATACTACGTATAGGGTGGAGAAAGTAAAAAATAAAAGATCAGCTCCTAGCATAGGAAATACGAAATTTGCATAGCAGTGAACGTGTTAAAAACCCAACGTGTTGTCCAAATCGGACGTAAAATGGGGCCGTTAGACTGCGAACACACACACACACACACACACACATATATATATATATATATATATAATTTTTAATGAAACATGTTCTGGGTACCACGATTGGAGCTCATTGACCACTCCCGACCTTAGGTCGCACCATAAGCGTCACTTCAATAGCTCATCTTTCCCATGGAAATTCGCTAAAAAGGACATTTTAGGACAAATCAGTAATGCCGACAATTGAAAACAGCTGGTTAAAAGTTGTCTCGAAGTAAGCCTAAATACGTTAGCTTAATAAACTAATTTCTACTTGGAGACGTCGCTACGACAAATTTGTTGGGGGGGGGGGGGGGCGAAATCTAAAATTTCCCAACTTACTGGAGGGTCTTTATACGTAGTTTGTACGCCCCGGTAAAAAGGTTGGCCGGAGGCTCTCCCCTAAAAATCTCTCTAAATAGCGTTTGTAAACTATTTTGAGTATAATGACATTAACAAATTTCTAATTTTTAAAACATGTTAGTGACATTAGTGCATTTATAAAATGGAAATAAAACACTATTTTATGACGACCATAATGGGCCGAATAGACAGTGAGTGCTGGTAGTGTTGAGCGATTGTTTCGATCGATTTTCGAGAGGTGTTTACAATCGAATGAATTCTCTCGATCGTTGCATTCGTTTCGAATAACCTCTATTTTAGCCCCTCATTTAATCGTTATTATTCGTTACCAAAAACTAATTATATAATTCGTCACTAAAAAAAAACACACTATTCGGAACTCTATCGTGTTGTTTTGAACCAAATCCTGGGATAGAGTGAATGTAGAAAAACATAATGTCGCTTAAAAATTATCGAATATTTTCAAATATAATGTTTATCTGTTTAGAGAAATAATTATTGTATTCAATTTTATGCAATCGTTCTTTAAATCTAAACATATAAATACAATTGAAGTACTTGTCTGTGATTGCTAAATAGGCCTAAATACTTTTTCTTAGCTCATATGGTTATTCGCACTTTACCAAAACCTAAACATGCATTTGTTCTGTCTGTCTGGGCTAATCTACGAAACTTTCATTTGAACGTAGAGGACTTTTCAGAAATTAATCCAGGCTACTTTTTATCCAGAAAATATTTAGGGTTCCTGTTTAAAAATTGAAAAAAATAAAAAAATAATGGAACAAATTAGGGGTTTTCCGAACGGACGTGACCATCTATATATATAAAAGCCAAATCCACTGACTCACTGATCACCATTTCCCAAAAACTACTGAACGGATTGGAACGAAAATTGGTATGTAGCTTCCTCTAGCTACATGGGGGCGGTACGAAATCATACCGTTTTGTAAAATAATAGGCCGTAGGTGCTCATAAGAAAGGGTTTCAAAAAATTTGAAATCTTAGGGGGGGTTTGGGGGGTCAAAGTTACTAAATCACGATTTCTCGAAAACTATTGAACGGATTGGAATGAAATTTGGTATGTAGCTTCCCCTAGGACCATAAGTGCTCGCTAAGAAATGGTTTAAAAAAATTCGAAATTTTAGGGGAGGTTTAGGGCTGTTAAAGTTACTAAAAATTCCCTAAGAAATACATAATGTAATATATTTATTGATATAATATATTTTTTGTTAATATACATTTAACTTTGATTTTTCTATCCGTGCAAAGCCGGATCGGTCCAGCTAGTTATAAATTAAACAACTGATTTGGATCAAAAGCTTAACACTTTGACAAAATCGTCTGTGTTTTAATTTACTGTATACGCCGGATTAGCAGTTAAATATATATGAAAAAACTATGCAAAAATGTGAAATGTACTCAAGGATTTTAAATACACATCAAAACCTGATTTGTATTTATTATGTTCGTTCGGGAGTTATGAGTAACAAACCGGCGGAAATGGAGTTTTTAGCGTTTATTGGTGCATTGCTAATAACTAACGTAAGCCTAAAAGGGAAACATAGATCGATTTGGACGAAACTCACTGTGCGTTTTTGTGTAATGGTAAGGCATACTATTTACCCGATAGTCCTTTTTTATTTAATCACAACTGCTATCGAAGCCGCATAAAACAGCTAGTTTAAATATATAAACAAACATTTCTTAATTTTGGGTTCCTATTATGATGATATTGTTAGAAGGTCTACATTTTTATTTTATGTTTTAAATAAATGCATTCTTATTGTAACCTTATCAGACAACAGTGATAAGAGTGTTCTTTATTCTTTGTAAATAGCAAGCAAAAGTGCTCGTTGTTGAAATATTAGTTACAATTGTAACCTCTCGGTTGGCCAATACGATTGCGAAATGTCGCTCCAAATGATTTTCATAAATAGCTCGTAGCAGAACTTGCAGTCGATTGGGAGAATCACCCAGTCTACTGAATCTTTCGATTGTAAACGATTGCGTTCGAATATATCGAACGGTCCCAACAATCGAAACGTTTTGACTGTAACATCTCTCGATCGCGCATCACTACAGTGCTGCCACAGCGACAATAGTCGGAACTAAGTTATTCCCCGGAACAACAATTAAATAAACAAAATGGAAGAAAGCAGTCGTGGGACTGCCGACAGAAGCGAAAACTGTCATGAGTAT
>JAGFPH010000410.1:326753-341363 GCA_018207615.1 Philaenus spumarius | reverse complement strand
TCATGTTTAGAGTACCCAAATACTTAACGTTTTACAGGTCTCGTAGCTGTAGGAAAATTTTCTTTATATTTTCCTAATTTGAAGGGCTATAGCGCCGTGGTGCCACGGTGACCAGCTCGGCTCAAGATGTCTTTGTATTTGTTAAGATTGGTTCCGGCTCTCCAAGTATTTTAAATACATAGGAGTAGGACAACCTTATGATGCGTACCGAATCGATGCCCCGCGCTGCCCGGTCGCCTCGCTGCCTCGCTCCTCGCTGGTCAACTCATTTCCTTTCTAATTACAATGCAAGCCCGAGTTTTATAATCAAGAAATATTTATAATAATAATCATTATTTACGTGTTAGTAAATTATTACATAATATGCAATTTCTTGTTAAGGCTGACAATATAATTCCTAAATTATTTTCAACACTATAATATTTTTATAATAAATAATAGTAATCAACTCCTACAAAAGCGTTTGTAACAAAATAGTATAGCGCACGAGCATGGAGGTATAAAATAATTATTAGGCCTACTATGTTACGTTATTGAGCGGATGCTTTAACAATACCTAGCCTAGATTATATTTCGGGGTTATGTTTACAAGTATAGGCTACAACTTCAATTAACATAAAATTCTTGTAATCTCTGGATGTTAATTGATTTGTATGGTAGTTATTATATAGGCTATAGTATGCTGTACGATCGGCTTTTAGGTTAGAAATCATTGAAAATGTATTTTTTACAATCATTTTTGTTCACTTCGGTCTTGACAGCCTAAAAAAAATTAGGCCTACGAACGTAAAATTGTATTTTAAAATATGACTATTTTGGGCTGTCGCATGTCGGTCTGAATGACTGCTGTTTTAATAGAATCATACAAATTTGAGCTTCGGTTAGCCTACAAATACAGGCCTACTGTTGAAAAAAACTCAAGTGAATTTTAATGCGAATAATAATATAGTTTTGCCTAAACGGCTGTATTTAAAATATTTGGTGTTAAAATCGTTGATTTAAATAGGCGATTAAAATGTATGATTTTTAGTTCATAATAATAATAATAAAAGTGTGTTTATTATTACAATAATTTTTAAGTTTACAAAAAGAAAATGATTAAATACCTATTTAGGGCCTACATACGAAATAAACAAAATAACTACATAAAAATTAATAACATATATAAAGACACAAAATTAGAATAAAAGTAACCAAAATAAATACCACACTTTTTACAAGGTCGTCAGCCAGGCAGACAACTTCAATAGATTTAATTATTAAAATGGTAAGTTAAAGGGTCAAAACTAGATAAATAACAAAAGTAACACGTAAAGAAAAATTCAAGTACTTACTAAAAGATGTAATACAACTAAATACATTTTTAATATATACTTATTTAAAAAAACTTAAAATTACACCAATATAGGCTACTATTGTGAATATCAAAAGAGATAGGTCTAATATTACAGAAAAAATTAAATCAACATTTAGGCCTACTAAAAATTAAATTAAAAATATGCTGCTGTCGTACAAAATTTACCAGCCCTGACCAATCGCAGTTGTAGTTAAGTAAATAAAAGGACTATCAGGTAAATATTGTGTCATACCATTAAACGCAATAAAATAAAACAATTTTAGATCCAAGTTCCATGGCCCAAAAACGCACAGTGAGTTTCGCCCAAATCAATCTATGTATCCCTTTTAGGCCTACGATAAATTATTAGGGTACAAATACACAGGTAGCGATGCGATGCGACTCGGCGCGACGCGATACTATCAAACACGTATTAACATATGGCATAAAACACGAAGGACGCGACAAGCTTTGAAACAAATCAGTTTGATTTTTCAAGCGACTAGAAGCGATAGCAATGTGTGTTCAGTAGCCGAGATGGATGGTGAGTTGTTAATTAATGAGGTGTTTTCAAAACACATACCCTACATCACAGGAACGGAGGCGTTGTAGACAAGATGTGGACTGAAGTAGCTGCTGCTCTCTCAAGTACAAGTTTAGTTTTACTTAACAAAAATGGATTTCTAGCGTTTGAAAACATTTTTTTCAAAAATTCTCCAGATATAGTAAATGAGCCCCAATCCCAAAGTATTCCATAACGTTTTTGTAGAAAATGGTTCAAAGAATTTATATATGCCAGTAAAAAAATTATAGATGTATAATTTACAAAGTTATTAGCTCAAGAAACAAAAACGAGTCGCTCCGCGTCGCATCGCCCACTATGTCTTTGGATGTCGCGTCGGTGCCTGTGTATTTGTACCCAGCTATGCACCAGTAAACGCTAAAAATCCCGTTTTCCGCCAGTTTGTTACTCATAACACAAAAAACTACATCTATGAGAACATTTCAAATTATTGCACAGGGCCTACTGTTTCGATGTATAGCCTATTTTATATTTAACGTTTAAACCAGCGAACACAGCAAATTAAAACACACACGATCTTGCCAAAGCGTTAAGCTTTTGATCCGAATCAGTTGTTTTATTTATAATGGTGGCGTGTCACGTCCGTTCGCAAAACCCCTAATTTTGTCGATAATTAAAAAAAATTTTAAATAGGAACCCTAAATATTTCCGGGATAAAAAGTAGCCTAGATTAACCTCTGAAAAGTCCTCTACATGCAAATGAAAGTGTCGTCGAAATTGGTTCCGGAGATTAGCCCGGACAATCAGATAGACAGTCAGGCAAAAAATAAAAAGCTGCATGTTTATGTTTTAGTAAAGTATGAATAACCATATGAGCTTAGAAAAAGAATTTATTTCGAAATCACAGACAGGCAGACACTTCAATTTTATTCATATGTAGGCCTATAGATTATTTGTCACATAGCCTACAATCGGCATGATTGAGGTCGTCTGCGGGAGTAACGAGTATTACATTATCATTTAATAATGATATTTACCAAGTGTAATCTTTCTATTATAATATTAATAAATGTAATTTATGCGAAAACTCTGACCCTACGACGCATGTGTCAAGGCTCACGGCGATGCCGCTAGTGACCCCTGGAGTTGGTGAGCGAAGCCAGAGGGGGGGGGGGGGGCTCTAGTGTTTGTAATTTGGGTTTAGTAGTTATGGGCCAAAATTGATGACGGTAAGCAAAACAGTCACGAAAATGTCGTTTCCCTGCGAAGGCTTTAAAACTTTAAACCGACAGCAGTGTAGGCCTATAATTATAAATTAGTTGTATCGATTGGAGGGTAAAAACGAAATGTATAATTTCCAGAATATGGGAGAACCGGAAATGACATAGGCTACGTGTCTCTTTAAGGGGAAAAATAAACGAAAACCTAATAGAATCCGGCTTGAGACCTCGACGATTATAGGCCTACACTTGATGCGTGCGTGCGTGCTGACGACAGACAGAACAGTGTCATTTGTAGTCATGCGAACTGCGAAGTCGAACAAACAACTACCGACAGTAAAAAAACTGCACCGATAATTTACCTAATATAGATATTTACTCGTGCCGGGTTCGTTTAGGTTTTTATGACTTCCGCCCGAACAGTAATTTTTGATTTTCAGTTCTTTAGGTTAATTGTCGTATTACGCTAAAATTGGTCGGAGGTAAATTCCGCAGAACTACTTCGGAGGAGGAGTTATAAAAGGACCTTTCGAATAGGATAATTCCGCAACGTCCCGATCCGGATAAATAACTCGAAGTGGACAGATCCAAATTAAAAGCGTCTCAGACTGCGGGAAACCTGAAAAAGAAAACATCCGCATTCGTAAGTTCATATTAGAGATGAAAAAATTCGACGTAAAATGTGTTAACTTGGTTAAAGTAAGGTTAGGTTAGTCTAAATTTAAATTAGGGTTAGATTAGGCTAAAGGAAGGTTAAGTTAGTCTAAAGTAAGGCTAGGTTAGTCCAAAGTAAGGTTAGGTTAGTCTAAAGTAGGATAGGTTAGGCTAAAGTAAGGTTAGGTTAGCCTGAAGTAAGGTTAGGTTGTCTCAGCTAAGATTAGGTTATTCTAAAGTAAGGTTAGGTTAGTCTAAACTCAAACTAGGTCAGTAAAAAGTATAGTTAGGTTAGTCTAAAGTAATTTTAAGTTAGGCTAAAGTAAGGTTAGGTTAGTCCAAATTAAGGTTAATTTACTCTTAAGTGAAGTTACTTTAGTTGAAAGTAAGGTTAGGTTAGTCCGAATTAAGGTTAGGCTAGTTCAAAGTAAGGTTACTTTAGTCCAAGTAAGGTTAGGTGAGGCTAAAGTAAGCCCTAACCAAACGATAATTTATTTTGAGCCGCCAACTTAAATTGTCATATAATTTGCAAGACTGAATTTTATGGTTTGACGATTTCTTTAAGAACTGCCAAACTGGAGCGTTATGTTGGTTAGGTAAGCCTAAATTAAGGTTAGGTTAACTAAAGTCAATTTAGGTTAGTGTACAGCAAGGCTACCTTAGTCTAAAAGTAAGTAAATTTAGGTACCTTAAGGTTATGTTAAGCTAGGCTAAAGTAAGGTTAGGCTAGTCTAAAGTAAAGTTAAGTTAGTCTAAAGTAAGGTTAGGCTAGCCTAAAGTAAGGTTAGTTTAGGATAAAGTAAATTTAGGTAGGCTAAGTCTAAAGTGAGGTTAAGTTAGGCTAAAGATGATTAGGTTAGTCTAAAGTACGGTTAGGTTAGTCTAAAAAGCTAAAGTAAATTTAGGTTAGTCTAAAGTAAGGTTAGGTTATTCTAAAGTAAGGTTAGTTTAGTCTAAAGTAAGGTTATAACAGTCTTTTACGTAGGCCCCTCAAAAATCATAGTGGGCCCTTTTATACATGTATATATATGTATATTAGTTTACAGTATTGTGCTAATAACTAAGATGCAGATCAGTGTTAAGTAGGCAATTGAATGAAACAAGTAGGCCTAAGCTAAAAAAGCATTATTTGAAGTGAAAATCTCATTAACTTTAATGTTTATGTTTCATTTTCTACACTTAACAAACTAGCATAGACAGCCTTTCTTGAGACATAGAACTTCGCAGATAGTTTTTTTACTAGTTCGACTTACTTTTCTAGGTAGGCCTATATTAAATGTTAATCTATGCACGTTTATTTGTTTAGTTCTTTAGTCAAAACTTAATTTGCTCACGGTAGTAAAGGGCACCCTAGGTATGTATCCCTCGTATTGCGGGCTCTGCGGGCCCGTCTGTTACGCCACCGGTTAGGTTACTTTATGCCGTCAGATTCGCATAATCGTGTCATTTACACACTGTGTCTATCTTTAAACTTTGTCGATAAGAGGTTTCAAAACTCCAACAAACCCGTTTCTATTTATTGTTTCCCCATTTGAACGTGTACGTTGAATTTATCGCCGCCAAAGGTTTCTTCTCCGCGATGCTTTGAGAAAACCTGATGAATAGACTGGGCGAGATACGCAAGACGGACGACGAAACGTTTAAGGTGATGTCAGGCCGACGGGCGTGTGGGAACGCGTTATCTAGGGCTGAATGCAATTACGGTAATCGTGGGTGCGGTCACCGGTCACCGGGTCCATGCAATCCGAGTGTTTCGCAACTACCTTTGTTCCGTTCCGTCCGGAAGATAGCGATTACCCTGATAACAACAGTAGGTACTCCGGTATGTAGCCGGGAGCTTGCGAAACTGTCAAACTGTTCAGAAGGTCGGAGGCGAAGGTCATCCGTAAATCTGGGGTTTGGGAATATTCTTAAAGTGGTAGTCTAAGGGTTCATGTTAGTGGCCCACATTTTAGATTGAGATAACAGATAAATAACAAATTTTAAATAGCCCCGAACGGCTAAACAGATTTTCTTGAATCGTAGCTAAGAACACTCTCGATCAACTCACCTATAAAAAAAAAAAAAACTAAGTCAAAATTGGTTTATCCGTTTGTGAGCTACGATGCTACAAAGAGATGCACACATTAAACTTATAACACCCTTCTGTTTGCGTCGGGAGTTAAAAAATAAGTAGGCGAATAAATTGTGTAATAGAAATCCAAACAGATTCTATACAAACTAGCAAACATTTTAAAGTTAAAAATCTTCGGTAATAATGCTGCAGGTGTTTTATAAAATTCTTTTCATCACACTGTATCGAAAATAGTCACTTTCAATATCAGCTGTGAATAGTGAAAATAGCGATTTCTCGGCCTAGATCGGCAAAATCGGCTGGAGATTTTCGCTGATCTCTAAATTAGTTATAAATTATAACACCAGTTGCACTATCAATAATAATTATGATTTGAAGCGCCGTCTTATTAATTTATTTTAGATATAATAACGATTTTAACAAAGGAACAAACGTGAGTAACAATAAAAACTACATATTGATCCTATTTACAAGCAGGGCCGCATTTACCAATATCAGGCCTATAGGCAACTTTGGTGGTGACCTACTTAAGGAAATCCATTTTCAATAATTTTTTTTCATATGATTAAAATAAAAACAAAGGACACATATTTTTAATAATTTTTACTCATATACAAAAGATATGAATAGCCTACGTACAATCTTTAAATCTTAAAACCTTCAAGTTCGAAATAATATAACAATATTTAGGCCTACTACATATTTTTTTAGAAATTACCTTGAATAAACTTAAAATAAGTTTCTTATTAAAAAACAATTTTAGTTTCTGTATTGTTATCGTATGTTGCAATATACCCCTGAATATACTGAAGATGCATAAAAGTAAACATTTTTTTAAAACTTTTTAAACAATTTCGCAAATTTCATGGCTCAATTAGAATCGAACTTTGCGCGATTTTCTTTCAGCAAATTCATCTATGATGTTAGAAAAATCAATCTGTCTTATTAAATCACTTTCTATACTCATGAGAGATAAACTACTTAATTTATTTAAAAAGATTCCCTAGTTTATCAAACTCAAAACTAGATTTAAATAAAATTTTAATATTTGTTTTATTTATTAGTAGAAATTTATCTTTGTAATAAGTTCAATTCCAATAAATAAATTCGGAAACAATTTGGTTACTCTCCACGTATTATTATACTTTTTAAACCAAAAACTAATAATCGGAACACTGAGTTTACAGTTTACACACAAATATCACCAAAAAACAATACGACCAACTGAACAAGGGGAACTCACGTTATACCAAAGTTGATGTATTTCTTCAAGTTAAAAAAATATTCACGTTAGTAGTGGCAAGGTATTAGCTATAAGCTATAACATTTATAAGTTATTCATACTAAAATAAAGGTGTAACTCATTCTCACCTGAAAACTGTAAATTTTCTGAACCGATGGGGCGATGCGATGCAAATGGAAAAGTAAGAAACTCTGCGTAGGATGACTCAGATATTGTCAACTAGTCCAGGATGTGGAATAGGCTTCTTACTTCCTTTACACCTTCAATGAATGAATTTGGTTTTATGAATTTGGCCAATGAAGTCGATAAAGTAGTAGTCTGTTTAATCTTGTCTATCAGCGCTTGTCTTTGTCTAGCTTGTCTTTGTAAAGAAAACGGTACACCGCATCGCTATCGTGATAAATAAAATGTTTAAAAGAATAATTGCACAATAATGTACATTTCAAATTTGAAAATTTCTATTCTTTATTTATTTTATTATTATTTTTTTTAATAATATAATTTTTTTTTCATCATTGGTGGTGGCCTTTTTTTTGGAGGCGTCCCTTAGGCCATAGTTTGCCTATGCCTTAGTTCGGCCCTGTTTACAAAGTATTAAATAAATAAACTTTTAACTTATTATTTAAACAAGTACATCAGTACGTTTATTCATGTAGGCCTACCGTTATTCGTGTATTCAGTATCGTTAGTAGTGTATTGTGCCTATTAATATTACTCGAGGATTTAATATCAGCTGTTCCAATTAATATAGTGAACTTAAACAACGTATTTTTGCCATTGTAAGCAATATTTCTGAGCAGTTGTGATCAAAATGATAACATAAGGACAGAATAAAACAGCGAAGACAAGATAAACTTTTCCTTAAAAACCAATGCCTATAAATTCTTAAAATTAAGGAAGGTTTTTATTTGTATCGCTATTGATATTAAAATCAGCTGATCTCAATAATTTAGTTTAACAAAGGTAAACTATGTTCTCGTTGTACTTCAGGAATGTTCAGGAGAGTATAGGTTATTTTGGAGAAAAAAAATATTAAATGTATTATTAATATTATTAATCACAGTGTGATGAAAAGTATCGTTCATCACACGGGGTAAAAGTGGCTTTTTGATCCTCGCTTATTTTCCGACCCCGACTTCGCCTCGGTCGTTAAACTTGAGCTAGTATTGAAAAGCATGCGCATGGTTATATTGACAGTTGTACTTTGCTTATTGCCAATCTTTGCTTTTGGGGTGGGATAATAGTCAGGGGATGCGCCTGCAAATCCATACTGGCTCCCTTAGGTGTCATCCAGAGATCTGTTATGAAGATGGCGCTGCGTAAACCAAAAAGACATCCATCTGACGAGCTGTATGACTGTTTATCAGACAACTTTTTATAAAAACTCTTTTTTAACTTTTTTGCATAAATATTCCAATTTCATTTTTTATATTTCGAGTCATTTTCATTATACATGTCATTCTCAAGCAGTGGGTATAGGAACAGATAGGCTTTATATATCTGTATCCACTTCTAACTCATATTACGTTTTACTGATGATTTTCCGTAATATTTCAAAAAACCTGAGACTTTTTCAAAATTATACAGTTAAGGCCTATAAAAAGCAAGTTTATTTATGGTTAGGGGAGGTAGGGAGGGATTATTGTGAGACCGTCATTTTTTCGGAGTACGTAGCCTATAAAGTTATGTTTAGCCTATATGACGCTCTTTTTATGTCTTTATTTTTTATCTCGAGTTCTATTCTGATGATTTATAGGGGAATTTGTGGTGTAGGCACAGGAGTGACGTTGTTGTTCTGGTGATGACCTATTTATGATTTCTTGTACATTTTAAAACCGTTTTTTTATCTTCTCTCTTTTTCCATAATTTTAATTGTGAAGTTATGTTGTGCTCGAATCGTGGCCACGCACAGGCCTCGTGCCTATGTGGGCACTAAATCCATAGACGATAATTTGTAAATTGCTGTAATTTTATTTATGGAATAAATAAATAAAAAAATTAATAAATATTGTTTGATTTATTCGTCCATCAGCTGTATAACTTCAACAACTATGTGTACCATTTAAGGTTATGTTCACAACTTTTGCGGTGTTATTGTAGAAATAATAATGTACATTGTTACATCTGATTAACACAAAACCAAGCCTAGAATATACTTAAAGTTTATTTTTACAACTATGACCAAAACCTTTGACAAGGATTTTAATGTATTCCCACTAAGTAAGAGGAATCTAACAATACAACCGCGTGCGTGCGCTATACACTTTAGTTCACCGTGAAGTATAAGCTATGTACATTAAAATCCCTGAAGTAATAGTAAAGGTGACATAAAGTTTGTTGTTTGTAGGCCGAAATAGTTTCTGCCTCAAGAACGAAATAAACAAAAAGGATTGTCAAAAATTTACATTTTCGAAGACTTATAACCTCATAACATAGCACACGGACTACATTAGTTAATATAAATGGCAGTTTGAAAATATCTATACATTTTCAACGTGAGTAGGCAAATTAAATTAAAAATGTTATTATTACTAAAAAGTTATTACACTATAGTATAATCCTTATAACTGCACAGATTTACCGAGTTAAAATCCCCACAGCGTAGTAAGGTAGGCCTAGAAAATGTACGTTGTTTTAAATAGTAGGCTATTTTTTTAAATTATGTTTTTCTGGTGTGTATCTGCCTGTGATTTTTCATGTGAGCTTAATAGTTTCTTAATAATGGGAAGCACTCGCCTCAAGGCCGTAGCCAGGGGTCAACCCCCCCCCCCCGAAATCCCGAAATGTAGTAGTAAAAATAAATTCTAGGTTTAAAAAGTACAAATTAAATTATAAAACAGACAACACAACAGAGGATCCAGCAACTTATTTTACATCATTGTACTTAGCATGCATATTCATATTTAGATTTATTTGATTAAACTACAACCTACAACGTACTAGCACATGGACGCAGTAGGTAGCCTTATTCTCTTGTGAGCTTGATCTGATCTATTAAATAAGAAAACTATGAAGGTTCAACAAAAATACTTTACTCTAACAAAACACGCAATGCATTGTGTATTGAAAATACTCCCAATAGGGGGGTTGGCGTGCGAAGCACGCTATGCTCTGTGTAGGGAAAATTTTCCCAATACGTTGGTTGGCGTGCGAAGCACGCAATGCATCGTGTATTGAAAATACTCCCAATACGGGGGTTGGAGTGCGAAGCACGCAATGCTATGTGTAGTGAAAATCTTCCCAATACGTTGGTTGGCGTGCGAAGCACGCAATGCATTGTGTATTGAAAATTTTCCCAATACGGGGGTTGGAGTGCGAAGCACGCAATGCTGTGTATTGAAAATTCTCCCAATACGGGGTTTGGCGTGCGAAGCACGCAATGCTGTGTGTTGAAAGTTCTCCCAATATGGGTGATGGCGTGCAATGCACTGTGCGTCGGCCGTTTCTCATAGTGTTTAGTGTCAAGCTCACATGTGCGTCCTTAGCAGTGAACGTGTTAAAAGGGTTTAAATTCAAATCCCCCCCCCCCGAAAAGTTTTCCTGGCTACGGCCTTGACTCGCCTTATTTTTTAACAAAGTCTGCTCTTTCCACTCCATAAATTATAAAATATACCCACTATAATATTATCTAGTGCGTTTTAAAAATGTCGAATTATAATTCACCAACTAGTTAATTGCATTATTCACAGTAAAACGTCCAATAATCATATGTGCTAAAATGATACGTTTTCCGCTCAGCCGCCATTTTGTTTTTCTACTATAGTATATTCCATCAGTATATACAGTTCCGACAGTGGTCGATTAAGGACCGGAATAACACTTTAGGTGCGAGTTATGAACGATACTTTTCATCACAGTGTAAATAAAAAAAAAATCAGTCGTAGAAAGTGAAAACTGTCATCAATATAAATCGGTATTGGTTTAATCCGAAATTTGATCAACATAATTTTAGGTTAGGCATATACTGAACCAACACACGTTTCTTTGATGCATTTACGTTCATTACCATAGCAACCAAGTTAGCAAATTTAGACATTTAAAAACAATAGACAATTATTTTGCTATTTCAGTAGGGTTATATATTTTCAACTTGAAATTTCCATGTTTAGGTTTGAATTACAAAAAGTTATAGTTTGACTATAGCAGCTCGTACATCACTGAAGATGGCGACTTTGTCGTTGAAACGCGTTTGAGTTAATAAACGTATTACTTGCGCCACATCCTGTGTTCGAGTTTTATTTGATCAATTGTTACTTATGTTTATTCCTTTGTCGGGCAATTTATTCTGTAGGTCGTTTGCGACTACTGAGTTTTAATTTCAGTCGCTTTGTTGCTATAGGTCGTGCCAACCTAAAGGGGTCCACAGACGATCAACTTGGTCGCCAACCTTGATGCCAACATGCATTGTTGACGACAATGTTGAACGTCTGTGGGCAGGTTGGTGTTTGATATTCCATGTTGTTGTCAATGCTGAGATAAGATCAAATAGGTTTGATATTCGGTGGGCGGAGCCAAATATAATATCAAAATAATGATGTTAACAACTTGGTTGACGACCAAGTTGATCGGGCACATCCAAATCGAGCCAATCCCTCAGGTCATTTTCGATGGGTCGTAAAATGTCCCCCTTCCACCCAGTCAAATCGAGCCAGCTCCAGCCAGCCGTGTTAAAAGAATTCTGCCAGGTACAAAAATTATCACTTTACAGGTACCGTCTTATCACTTTATATAATTAGAATTAAAAAAAAACTAGAGGACTTACCTAAACTGTTTAGTCACAGTATTTTTCCGATAACAGTATGATTATAATATTTGTATAATTATAATATTTCGTCGTATTATAACTTTATATAATTAGAATAAAAAAAAAAAAAACTAGAGGACTTACCTAAACTGTTTAGTCACAGTATTTTGTCAATAACAGTATGATTATAATATTTGTATAATTATAATATTTCGTCGTATTATAATTACGAGAAAGGTGGATGCTCTTTAATAATGTTTAATGTTGTCTAAATACGCCTTACTGAAAATATGGAATAGTCTACAAAACTTCTGCTTCAGTGATTTCAAGGGTTGAATAGCTGGCTCGATTTGGATGTGGTCCGAGGGTCACCCTTAAGCCTCTGGCTCCATTTGGATGTTTTTGGGTAGGCGGAGCAGGTAGACTGGCTCGATTTGCCAGAGCCCAGTTGATCGTCTGTGGGCCCTATAATGCGAGGCTGCCCAAACTGACCCGGAGGGTTTATAATACCGAAGTACCGGAGGGTTTTACGGTTTTAATAGAGGAAGTTTGAAATTTTAGATTTATTGCACTGCAGTAAAAGATGTCCGATTGAAATGGGACAAAAACAGAAATGTTTGTTGCATCGTTGTTCTTAATATGAACTCGTGAATCAGTATAGCACATTAAAATTAGTTTCGTTTTAATATTAAACTAGGGCGTTCAAGGAATCGTCGCTAATTTGATTGTAAAAGGATCTATCGCGGACGGGTGGCCATTAACCCTCCAGGTCAGTTTGGGCTACCTCAGGTAAGGGTGGCGCGACATGTAGGTGCTGATGACGTTTCTGTACAGTTTTTGAGACACCTCTACTTTATCTGATTCTTCTATGCACCCTTATGCCTCGAAATAATGACAACAAACGTGTTTGCATTGTTTTTACGTTTATACTGCTCGTGAAATTATTAAGAACAGCTGATTTCAAATACATAACTATTACAGATATAAGCAACGTGCTACTAGCGTAACTGGCGTTAGAAGCATAACTACATAGCAGTAGGCTTGCGGGAAAACTCTCCAACTGTTTCTCCCGGACTAGAGCGGGAAATATCTCTTTCAATATTCACAGCTGTAATGGAAAATTATTAACTTCGATACAGTGTGTTGAAAAATAATGTTTATCTCTAGAAACGGTGTAACCGTTTGATTGCACACTCGACACAGCTCTTAATTACGCCAAGACCTAGGCAATGTAAAATAACCAACTTAATCAAAAAATTCTTCCATTAGGCTAGTTTGAACAAATCCACTGTGTTGAAGCGATCGCTATTTTATACCGGACTTTTAATATTCCTCGGAATGAGTTTGTCGAGACGTAGCGAACTAGAGTTATGACGCAAAGATCCACCTCGAGTTTTCAAAATGGTTTTTGTTTTTTGTTGTTTTTAATGAATATTTAACTATTTGCAGGGTAGTTTGTAATTGTTTGTGTTCGCAACGCATTACCAATTCGAGTTGGCCTAATCTACTTTAGTGGTTAATCATAATTAGTCTGTCTTTTATTTATTACAAACAATTCAGTTTATGTAACAAGTTAGTCAACATTGTTTCATTAGGATTTTAAGTTTACTAATAAAGACCAGTAATTATTATTTAGGTTTTTACAATATTTTGTATGTTGTGGTTTGAAACTTTAACACAACTATTGATAACCTGAAAACCAATGCACTTTTTAAATGGCAGTATTTGACAGATATTTTTTTGTAGTTTTTATTTGTATGTGTTTGAAGTGTTTTCTAATTAATTATTTATTTATATTGATATATATATACTTTAGTTATTAATGATAATTATTCGTTTATGACAATGAATCATTTAATTTAACAGCTTTGTAAAATTTTCCAAGTTGTTAAACAGACGATGCTATATTTTAAAAAGATTAAATTTGTTTTAATAATACCGTTTTAAAAACTCCGGATTAATTAAGTTCGAAAAACATATAACATAAGATCCTGAATTCTGCTCCGTTGTTTTTACTAGAAGAAATAATGATAATTGATTCTCCATTTATAATTTTACATAGCGTTACAGGAATTGTGTAATATTATCTTACTCGGCAATATTTTTGATCACATTATCAGTTAGTTGTGAACAGATTAATAAACAAAGTAAAAATACAAATATCTTTTTAAAATACTAGGCTACTACAAACATGATTGTAAAATGTTCAACTAAACTTACAATCGCATAGAGCTCACCTTCTCCTGTAGGTTACACATTAGAGCCTACGTGAAGATCTTAGCATCACAAACGAACTTAATTTAATAATTCACACAAAACTTACTTGTTAAAACTACATTAATCGAAAACTAGCATCACAAACCAGTTTAATTTAATAATTCAAACAAAACTTACTTTTAAACACTACATTAACCGAAAACTAGCATCACAAACCAGCTTAATTTAATAATTCAAACAAAACTTACATTTTAAAAGTAAATTAACCGAAAACTAGCATCACAAACCAGTTTAATTTAATAATTCAAACAAAACTTACTTTTAAACACTACATTAACCGAAAACTAGCATCACAAACCAGCTTAATTTAATAATTAAAAAAAAACTTACTTTTTAAAACTACATTAACCGAAAACTAGCATCACAAACCAGCTTAATTTAATAATTCAAAAAAAACTTACTTTTTAAAACTACATTAACCGAAAACTAGCATCACAAACCAGCTTAATTTAATAATTCAAACAAAACTTACATTTTAAAACTACATTAACAGAAAACTAGCACCACAAACCAGTTTAATTTAATAATTCAAACAAAAC
>JAGFPH010000410.1:293386-314690 GCA_018207615.1 Philaenus spumarius | reverse complement strand
CGGGTTTTAAATGGATTTAGGATGAGCAATGTCCGCGTAACCTACCGCCGCTACGCTGGAGTCGCAGGTTGCTTTCTGTTTTACTAGAGCCGACCCTTAATAGCGAATTTCCATGAAAAGACGAGCTATTTCGGAGACAATTTTAGTGAGACCTAAGGTCGAAAGTGCTCAGTGAGTACCGATCATGGTCCCCAGAATACGTTTTGGGTGTCAATAAAAATAAATGTATATATATTTGGTCCAAATTAAGTACATACGTTTGGTTTTCAAAGTAGTTTGGACGAGTTCGCTAAAACAAATCGAACAACTGGAAGCAACATTTTTTTGAGATTTTTCGTACTAGAATGAAAATTTTTGGGGTTTTACTTAAACAAATAAATGTAGAAAATTATTCTTCAGATTTTGTTTTTTACACGATTTTATAGCTCGTCTAGTTTCCCCAAAATCAACGAAAACTTAAAATACCACAGAAGTAGGCTACCCGGTTAAAATCTACGAGAGGTAGCTTCTGACCCGAGGCCGACCAAAGGCTGAGGCGGAGCGAGTTAATCTGAGAGCGCGAGGTCTAGGTGCTAACTTTGTAAAGCGCAGCCCATAATCCCAGTCCGCAAAGTCGGTTTGCAAACTCGAACGAACTAGCGCGTTGAGCCGTGGCCGGAGGCTGTGGTGCAAACAAATTCTACTAATATTTTTCGTACACGTAGCAGCTATTCAGCGCCTTCGTGAGTAGCCCAATTTCCAAAAAAGTTGGTTGAAACCCTGATACATATAAACTTAATTTTGGAAATTCGCTCAACTCACGTCAGCTGTCCAGCTGGGCGATCGAATTATGTTATTGAACTTGTGGTTTTTTCTATCCAAGTTCTGCCTTTGTGATTTTTTTCTGCCCTTTATTCAAACCCCTGCCAGGCTGCCACGTCCATTCTCATGAGAACTGCAGACTTGCTGCATGCTGTATACCCAAAGAAGATAAGATAGTGAAATACCCCCCTCCCCTCCAAAACGCATCCGTATTTGCTAGCGTGCTCGACTATAACCCACACAGTTGATCCTGGGTTCGTACTACGATGGCTGGTCAAGGCATTCCACCTTTACGTCGGCCTGCATAACTCCCATCGATATTAGGTACAAGTATTGCAATCTATAGTTAGGCTATTACCACATAGTCAGTGTGATTGTATAGTAGCTACGGGTAAGTAGGCAGGTAAACGCTGTAATCGGTTGCTCCGTGTGTAATGTATGCCCGCAGCTTCGGGGTGTGAACAAAGTACTTTGTTTTGCGCGATAAGTTAAGCAAATAGACTTTGGTATATCTGTAGTAGTCTCGCGGTGGGGAAAACAGTATGTACGTTAAGGTTAGGAATAATGTAAATTAGTATAGCCTACAGAGTGTCTCAAAAGTATGTGAACGGCGTTATATTGTTGTAACCATTGCAGATTACCCAAACAAACTTGGTACATCGTTTGTCTACAAAAAAAATTATTTTTGGATAATTTTTTCATCGCCTTGGGAGGACGGCCCGCAGGGAGTCGGAGGAAAAGCTTGAATATGAGCATAGGTCGAGTTGTACTTCAAATTAAAGGTATACCTGAGGAGAACAAAATCCCGCAAATCAGACATAAAAAGGTTCACCCTACACAAAATTGCGGTCGTTTAAAGTTAAAATATTGAATTTTTTGAAATTCAACTTTTTGAATGCCTAATTTTACTTATTGGCATTAGCTTTAAAGTAAAACTCCGCACAATCTGCACTAGCAGTAGGGCCATTTTTTGTAGATAGTGAGTGACTTCACTGGGAACGGTCTACGAGGAGGATGAGGTACAATTTTTATTTCAAACTATAAGCTGGCCCGATCCGGCTTTGCACCGTTAGACGAATCAAAGTTAAAGGTTTATTAACAAAAAAATAAATATATTATACTATGTATTTCTTATGGGGATTTTAGTAACTTTGACCTCCCCCCCACAAACCCCCTAAAATGTCGAATTTATTTAAAACCTTTCTTAGCGAGCACCTAGGGCCCTAGAGGAAGCTACATACCAAATTTCATTCCAATCCATTCGGTAGTTTTGGAGAAATCGTGATTTAGTAACTTTGACATCCCCAAACCTCCCATAAAATTTTCAATTTTTTTAAACCTTTTCTTAGCGAGCACCTATGGCCCTAGAGGAAGCTACATACCAAATTTCATTCCAATCCGTTCAGTAGTTTTAGAGAAACGTGATTTAGTAACTTTGACACCCCCAAACCCTCCCCCTAAAATTTCCAATTTTTTTAAAACCTTTCTTAGTCAGCACCTAGAGGAAGCTACATACCAAATTTCGATACAATCCGTTCAGTAGTTTTTGAGAAGTCGTGATCAGTGAATCAGTGGGTTTGGCTTTTATATAATAATATAGATTATAAATGTTTACTTCATGTTAAAAAATAACAATTACCAATAAACTTTCATAACAGCTTAAATTGTTTACAATAAATGCTCAAACTGTTTTCCTTCTGCAGTTTGGCTGTGAGCTAGGAGGTGTAGTAGCCATTCATAAAGCTCTGTAGCATCTCTGCAGGTATTTCTAGTGTGGATTGTCGGAGTTTTGCTTTTAAAGTTGGTGCCAATAAGTAAAATTGAACGTACAATATTACTTCAAAAATATACGTAATAGGAAGTGTCAATGTTCCTAGCTCCCGAAAAGCATTTCTACATGACCCAAAATTATTTAATGGTGTGCCTATACACACCCGTCACGTCACGTCACGTCACGTTATTTTTTCCAGAGGTATGCTCCCTGTGTAATCAAATGGAGGTGGATATACACACCCGTCACGTCACGTTACGTCACGGTGGGAAAATATTTGAATGCTTCAGAGATCATACCGTGCCGTGACGTGAAGTGACGTGACGGGTGTTTATATCCATGGGTCCCGTCGAACAATGTCTTTTAATCTCATTAGCTTTTTCCGCGTACATTCGGGAAACATCGTTGGATGCAATGTATGATGACTATATTTTGTTGGCTCCGTAGCAGAGCTAATACAAAAATGCTGATTTCTTTTCATCATAATAACACTTTTTATCTGTACTTGATTATATAGATGATTTTTCTGAAACATAAATAAACAAGAGTCCGTAGCAATATATATTTCAATATTAGTGACTACATTTTAATTTCCTGTGGCAGGAAACATCTGTACAGGATCTTTAGGAAGTGGTATTGCCAAGTATAACAATTATGTATTAAATCAACAACTACTTCTTACGGTAAAATTAAACTTAAATTATTTCTTACTACTGGTACTAAACTTGGTTGCAACCTCTACAATGACATTTTGTTGTGAAACTTTACTGTCCAATACATAGTAATTTCTGAAATTTCTTAATGTGAGAATTCCAGAGCAAATGGTTTTGCAAATACTGTCTTATATGACATTTCCAAATTAGTCGGATATCATTGACCAAGCACAAGAATTTAGCAGAACCTAACTCTTCTATTATAAACATTCTGTGTTCAAGTTTTTATTATATCGAGTACATATTTTTTCACAAGTCGTGCCTAGTATTTGTTAGAACGTCTAAGCCCTCCCCAAAAAAAGTAAGAGGGTTCGGTTCTAATTTTTCCCGTACACGGTTATAATTGAAACAATTTGCACATAATCTCGGAGCCGCTCCAGTTTTGAGTTCGACCAGAAATATATAAAACGTGAGCGAGCGACGGAATAAAGTCGTGTCCGCTGTTCCGCGTCTTTCCGAAGATTTTTTAAACGTCTTCATTATAATCAAGGGAACGGATAACAGACTAGTAGAAGGGGATAGAAGAGTAAAGACGTGAAAGAAGGCAGGTCGAATGTGTGCTGGCGTTATGAATATTTCATGGCGGTATAATGTGATGGCTGACATCGACTCTAGGTTAACGAGTTCCCTTTGAGCCTCAGCCTCAGCCTCCACTCTGCCTTCCTTCACCCGGTCTCGACGTATTCTGGAATCGTATCCTCGTTTATTTTTTGTTTTTGTTTCGATGCGATGGTGCGAAGGGGTTTTAATTGATGTTCGGTCAGCGTGTTTACTAGACTACGTGTTACGTGAAAATAAAGCCCGGGTTCTAGGAGCTCGATCTTTACGCGGTAGTTGCGCATTTCGTCAAACGAAAAGCAGGATTGAAGAGAAATAGAAATCAAACAATTTCCATCGAATTTGGTAATGTTTAATACATCGTTTTAGTGTTCTTCGCCGTACCTACAAAGTGGAACCTTTGTAGGACCACCGTTTTTCCGTACGTATGTAATGTTTCTACAGAACGGTCCTTAAAATCCTGGAGTGGTGGCGTCAAGTCTCACAGACCCATAGGCCTATAACTGTTTTATACATAACATAACAAAAGTTTATTATTTAATTTGAAATCATACTTATATACTTTATAGACTATTTTTAACAGGTTTGCATAAAAATTACACTGTTATTATATAATTTACAGTTTAACTACACTTATTTATAAAAATTTGAATAAAAATGTACAGTTAACAAAACATTTAATGATCAAAGAATATATTTTTTTTTGTAATTTGTCCATTACAAAATAAATGCTATGTGAACAGTGAAAACATTACTAGTCCATTTGTATGTTTGTAGACGTATAACTTTTTAATACAAGTTTATCCTTAAAATTAACGATTTAATTGGACAGTTTTTGCAAATAAATTCATAATGGATAAGACAAATGAATTTGTGGCACTTTAATCTCAATTTCACTGTTATCACATTCCTGTTCTGTTTCAGTACCATCAAAAAATTCCTACAAAAAGTCTTCTTCTTCTGAATCCGAATTATCAATAGGAAAATCCTAAGATATCGCATTAAAAAGCTCTCTTATTCGAATGCAGTCTGTTTCATTAGCCATCACGCACAAAGCTAGTCATATAAAATTATTTTTTGGAGATTTAAAATTGAAGTATTACGATAAAATAATTGAAAATTCAAAATAATTACTTCTAAGAAAAAATAACACAAACAGTAGCGCCAAGTCTCGCAGACCCGAATAGCAATTTTCACCGACAAATCACTAAGTCAATTTTTGACAATTGAGAGTAAAAAAGTTAGCTACTGTGAAAAACAGGTTTTCGTTACAATCCTACCAAATTTCACTCGCGAAAATATCTCTTGCGGGTCTATGAGACTTGGCGCCACCACTCCAGGGTTGCCTTTGAATATATCCGTTTTTATAGGTTCCGGCGACATTGCATTCAAGACGGAACTAAGCATTCCTGCGTCATGACAGATTTCTATACATTATCGAGGAAAACTTGTGTTATTTTATTATCTTTTATTACGTAAAAAACATTCCAGTCATTCGTGCAAAGATTCCGGTACTGCACCCTGTCCCTAATCAAGTGCCTCTGTCCTAATCAGTTGTCATTTCGGTGAAAATATTAGAGTTTACAGTAATCTGTTTTCAATTGCTCCGCCGCGAACGCAAATGGGGAGCCAGCGGCGAAACCGATCGTCGTCGCTATAGGGTTATCAATTTGGCTTACAGTAGTTTGTGTATTGTGTCTCGTGCATAACTGAAGATGGCGACTTTGTCGTTGAAACGCGTTTGAGTTAATAAACGTATTAGTTGTGAGATCCTGTGTTCAAGTTTTTTCTTGTTGTCGAGGTAATCTGATAAAAATAAATGTTGCAAATAAAACTATGTAACAAAATAATGTATTCAGTTTAGATCCCAGACAAACGTTTCTTGGACAAAGCTCACTTCCTCCCCGTCTGGCTAGCCTTGTTGTCACTGTTGAATCTACACTGTATTTGTCTAATTCTCCGAACTAACGGACATCGTTTTACTGTCGTAAATCTGTTTGGCTAGTACTTCAGCGAGTGTTCGACAAGCGCTTGGCCGGTCGTTTATGTGTGTTTAAAATTACGTAAGCAGTACTGTAAACGAATGTATTGTTTTAATACGAGTGATTTTCTTTCCAGGTGAAACCATACCTTTCTCCGCATCCGCGTCCGAGGACGACGATGACGACGACACCAGTTCTTCGACGGCGGGAATGATGAAGCACCATCACATCCACGGGCCGATCCACCCTGGCACGCCCGAGGCCAATAATAACTCCTTGTCGGCGGGCGACTTACAGGGACCTCTAGGACATGCCGGTGCCGGCGATAGTAAGACGGGCCAGGACGACTCCGAGGACCAAGGTAACAGCGTTTTTTTTTAAATCTGGTCCGAAAGGGTTAAGAGTAAAGACATTGTTTATGGAATCTTTTAATTCTGGATCTTTTGTTGTAGCGATAATATTTAGATACTAGATAGTACCTGCGGCTTCGATCGCAGATGTGATTGAATGAATAAAAGGACTATGGGTAAATATTGCGCCTTACCATTAAACGCTATTAAAAAAAAATATTTTGTATTTTGAGTTCCATGGTCCAAAAACACACAGTGAGTTTTGCCCATGTCCCTTTTAGGCCCCGTAAATTATTAGCTATGCACCAATAAACGTTACAAACTCGTTTTCGTCCAGTTTGTTACTCATAACTCCCGAACTAACATCAAAATTACAAATCAGGTTTTGACGTGTGTTTAACATCTATGAGTAGGCTACATTTCACATTGTTGCATACTGTTTTGATATATATTTAACCGTTAAACCAGCGTATACAGTTAACTAAAACAGACGATCTTGTCAAAGCTTTTGATCCAAATCAGTTGTTTTATTTATAATGGTCGCGTGTCACGTCCGTTTGCAAAAATCCTGATTTTTCCCATAATTTTTACTACTTTTAAATTTTTAAATTGGAACCATAAATAATTCCGGGATAAAAAGGTAGCCTAGATAAATCTCTGGAAAGTAGTCTACTCTACATGCAAATGAAAGTTTGGTCGAAATTGGTTCAGTCATTCCGGAGATTAGCTCCGACAAACAAACGCAGACAAAAATGAAACATGCATGTTTAGATTTTTGTAAAGTGTAAATAAACATATGAGCTTAGAAAAAAGTATTTATTTTGAAATCACAGACAGACTCTTCAAATTTATTTAAATGTATAGATTTCAAACTCATTTATTTTACTAAAGCTCAACTTTTGAAAATTTGAAAAATAATTACGCGATTAAAAACTGCAATCACATGGTTTGTGTTTAATTTTGGCCTGCTTAACAAAAACAAACTATTTTCACCTAAAATAATAAATTCGAAAGCCGCTGTTTTCCTGTGATATATTTTTATTAACTGATTTAAAAAAATGAAAATAACTAATTGAAGAAAATTTAAACTCGAACTGGACCTATGAAAAATCTAAGTAATTAAATATTAAGCTTGATTTGTGTGAAGATATGTTGACAGAATAAAATTTGAACACAGAATCTCACAAATAATACGTTTATTAACTCAAACGCGTTTTAACAACAAAGTCACCATCTTCAGTGATTCATGAGCTACAATAATCAAACTATAACTAACCTAACAGTTTTTCATGCTCCACACAAAACTAAAAGGGGCGTGGCTTAAGACTACGTTACATTCGTAAGGCGTTAACAAATGCCTAGCGTTATTATAACTTACATATACAACTAGTTTTCTATAAATAAGGGGCAAGAAACTCTGTTAGGTTAGTTATAGTTTGATTATTGTAGCTCATGCATCATTGAAGATGGCGACTTTGTTGCTGAAACGCGTATGAGTCAATAAACGTATTAGTTGTGAGATTCTGTGTTCAAATTGTATTCTGTCAAAATTGAAGTGTCTGCCTGTGATTTTGAAATAAGTCCTTTTTTCTAAGCTCATACAGTTACTCGCACGTTACCAAAACTTAAACATGAATTTTTTATTTTTATCCGTCAGTTTGTCGGGGCTAATCTTCGGAACGGCTGAACCAATTTCGACCAAACATTCGTTTACATGTAAAGGACTTTTCAGAGCTAGGCTACTTTTTATCCGGGAAAAAAGTTGCCGTTTATGAAAATTTACAATTTGTTTCATGAAAATATAATTTTTACCTTTCAAGATAAACCGAATGGAAAAGGCGTACGGTCTACTACGATTTGACAAAAGAGCCCGTAACCCTAAACGTAAAAAGATTTTGTAAATAATAAAATCGTATGTCTGTTTCACTCCGTTCCGATATTTCCTTCCGTGCCCACACGATGCGAGTTGATGCGGTTGAGCCAGTCACAGTTGAAAGCTTAATATATTGAAGTTTTAATAAGATTGTGTTCCGAATCCACTTTGAAGCCGGTGCCAAATTAATTATACATTTATAAAACGCTCTATGATTTTTTGTTCAGCACCTATTCATTAGGTCCGACGTATTTGCTCAGGTGCCAAGTCGGAGCACTTTGTTTTTTGTACTTTGCTAGGAAGAAACCCTTGCGCGCTTTCCAAGCCGACCCCAGTGCTCCTTCGGCTCCCGCGAGTGAGTCTTCCTTCAAACGCCGATGTATGTTGTGTAATTTGTATGTTTATAGTGTTTTTTTATTTTGATGTTTAAACGACCTCTATTTAGCGAGGATTCTGAGGATGGGACATAAGTTCTGAAACGCTTCAAAAGGAAACAACTAATAACATAATATTTTTTTAAATCTTCACACTCGTCTGAAATTTTACAATAATTCGACCACGCAGCTGAACCATTTTCGTAAGTTTAGCGAATTTCCAAAATTAAATTTATATATGTTAAGGTTTCAACCAACAATTTGGGAAATGTTTCTACTTATGAAGGCGCTAAATAGAATTTGTTTGCAAATAAGCCTCAAGCTTCGACTCACGCCCTGCTTCGCTCGTTCGCACCTCGACACTGCGACCTCGGGTTATAGACTGCTTCACGTCGCTACCAGCGTACCAACTCGGCCGTCGGCCTCGGATTAGGAGATGCCCCATGATAAAATCCCCCACGTGGATTTGAACAGGGTGCTTTTATGGTATTTTACGTTTAGATTGATTTTGGGGGAACCAAGCGAGCTGTAAGGTCGTGCAAAAAAACCAAATGTGCAGAATAATATCCTTCATTTATTTATTTTTTACGCCACCCCTTAAAAAGTTTCATTCTAATTCGAAAGTAAAAATCTCAATAAATAGTTACTTTCGCTTACAAAAACGTGTGGTTATTGGATTTTTTTGGCTAACGAATCCGCCCGAGCGACTTATACAACCAACTTGTGTACCAAAATTGGACCAAATCGGACTTGCGAAACAAATATATATTTTTAATGACACCCCAAAACGGTCTTGGGACCATGATCGGTGCTCATTTACTACTCCCGACCTTAGGTATTTCCATAAGATTCACTGCAATAGCTCATCTTTCCTATGAAAATTCGCTAATAATGATTGGAAACTCTACCAGTCAACGCAATCAGTTAGGCCTATAGGTGATTGGTTTTAATCAGTTATTTTGGTAATATCACTCATGCGGTGCCACTGAGGCTTTTTGTGGTTAGCATCTAACACTATTAATACATACAATACAAAACTTAATAGTAGTAATAATAATAGTATAATAGTAATACACAATTAGACCTACAAAACAATAGTAATACAGATTTACAAAATACAGAAAAATAGATTAAAAGAAACACACACAAAAACTAATTACAAAAAAATAAAAAAAATAAAAAAAATAAAAAAAAAACAGAAGTGCTGCGTATGTATGCGAAGAAGACAAATCTCAGCTCCTTCCTCAAATCCACAAAGTACAAAGAAAACTCCTATGTTTTTCTACCACCGTTCGTACACTCTTAACAAGTCATCAGTGGCACTGAATAGAATATGAACAAGAAATTTTTCATTTTTCTTTATTCGAAGCGGTAGGTGGTTATATACTTTGGGACCGACAGACAAAAAAGAACCTCGGAACCGGGTTATTACTTTTAGGTCTTCTGGCAAAACCTAATGCGTGACATCTAGTCCTGCGATATCGTGTGGTTGCATTATTTCCGCTTCTTTTATAAAAACGTTCTTAGTATCTTATAAACGAACTAAACGGGTGTCTTGGCTGGAGTATTTTATATCTGACGAAGAGAGGAAAAGTGAAATAAGTGAACCTATTATAATGTAATACATATTTTAAATTGTTCTTCAAACCACTTTTAATCTTTAAATTCAAAAAACAAAGTAGTTATCAATTTCTAATAACAGCATATGTAGTACCCACCATATTGTTGTATTTTCTGTACTGATATGGGATGCCCGGTTCAACAAACCAATGATTAGAAATAACTGAACTATTATCCTCCATCCGATTGTTTAGACAGTTAAAGCATCCGATTGGGAATTAAAAGGACTACAAAAAAGATGTCTTGACATTTTTCGTTAAATGTACGGTTTGTGGGTAATTCAGGTTTGAAATTTTCAAACAGCCGCAATTTTGAAACTCACGATTGGATATAATCGATTGTTTTCTTAAAATAGATCATTGTAAGGTTAAACTTCGTGTCAAGTTTGAACTCAATCGGTCGAACCGTTCTCTAGATATGAATTATTTTATAAAAAACACATTCAGACAGACGAAAAAGTAAACACCCATGTTTATATTGTGAAATATGTCTCGATCAGAGGAACAAATCCACAAAAGGGGACCAAAGTTCATAGACAACCTATATTTGTGCACCTTACATTTTCTTGAACATGGTGATCTCCTCAGCAGACTCCAATTTTGAATTCTTCTACTTTGTATGAAAAGTTAAGATGCAACGTTTGTTATGTAGTATCAGTTCTGATTTTAGTATTGTAGGTATGTTTAGAGTGTAGCCTCGCAATATTTAATTTTTGTTACTTTATCGTAAATATTTATTGTATTTGTATTGTTATATTTTTAATATTGTTATAACCTAACCGCAGAAATTTGTTTAATTTATTACTAATAGTGTTAAAATGTAAAAAGTAATTTATGTAATTTTTTAATATTTTATAGATAGTGTTTTAGGTTTTGATAGTAGCCAATTTAACTGATTAGACAAAAAATTAATTCGTTGTATTGATCTAAATTATTATTAAAATTATTTTAAATTTATATCATGACTGTGGCCATACAAATGAAATTTTTGTTAACGGCTAAAATAAAAATGAAATGGGAAAAGAAATTTTACGAAAAAATCTTGAAAAGTTAAAGAACAAACGTAAATTATTTTAAAATTTTAAATTGAGATAACGATGTGCATACAACATCATACCGTCATTTAGATCCACCACTCCCAAATACTTTACGAAACCGTGACGTTTTCATTATTTCCATACCACGATCTCCCTAAGTAAGTGGAAGGCCCCTAAGTAAATATATTTTCAGTGAACACACAAAAAGCAGTGAGCAGGAACGTTCAAGAGCAATCGCAACTGCTGTCTGCCCAGTACAAAATAATGGTGTTCTTAGTAGCAGTGATCGCAATCGCAGTCTCACTTCTAAACACACAAATAACGGTGAGCAGGTACGTTCAAGAGCAATCGCAACTGCTCTCTATTCGGTACAAATAATGGTGTTTTTAGTAGCAGTTATCGCAATCGCAGTCTCACCTCTAAACACACAAAGAGCAGTGAGCAGGAACGTTCAAGAGCAATCGCAACTGCTCTCTGCTCAGTACAAAGAACGGTGTTTTTAGTAGCAGTGATCGCAATCGCAGTCTCACCTCTAAAAAAACAAAGAGCAGTGAGCAGGAACGTTCAAGAGCAATCGCAACTGCTCTCTGCTCAGTACAAAGAATGGTGTTCTTAGTAGCAGTGATTGCAATCGCAGTCTCACCTCTAAACACACAATGAACAGTGAGCAGGAACGTTCAAGAGCAATCGCAACTGCTCTCTGCTCAGTAGAAAGAACAGTGTTCTTAGTAGCAGTAATCACATCGCAGTCTCCCCTCTAAACACTAAAAGAGCAGTGAGCAGACGCGTTCAAGAGCAATCGCAACTGCTCTCTGCCCAGTACAAAATAATGGTGTTCTTAGTAGCAGTGATCGCAATCGCAGTCTCTAAATACACAATGAACAGTGAACAGGAACGTTCAAGAGCAATCGCAACTGCTCTCTGTTCAGTACAAAGAATGGTGTTCTTAGTAGCAGTGATCGCAATCGCAGACTCACCTCTAAACACACAATGAACAGTGAGCAGGAACGTTCAAGAGCAATCGCAACTGCTCTCTGCTCAGTACAAAGAATGGATTTCTTAGTAGCAGTGATCGCAATCGTAGTCTCACCTCTAAACACACAATGAACAGTGAACAGGAACGTTCAAGAGCAATCGCAACTGCTCTCTGCTCAGTACAAAGAATGGTGTTCATAGTAGCAGTGATCGCAATCGCAGTCTCTAAATACACAATGAACAGTGAACAGGAACGTTCAAGAGCAATCGCAACTGCTCTCTGTTCAGTACAAAGAATGGTGTTCTTAGTAGCAGTGATCGCAATCGCAGACTCACCTCTAAACACACAATGAACAGTGAACAGGAACGTTCAAGAGTAATCGCAACTTCTCTCTGCTCAGTACAAAGAATGGTGTTCTTAGTAGCAGTGATCTCAATCGCAGTCTCACGTACTACGTTCAGACACACACACACACACACACGGTCATACACGTTAGGTTTAACATTATTGTATGTAGAATAGACACGTAATGGCGCCCAACCGCTACAACGCTTTAAACCTACAAGCGAATCCCAAATCCAATTTCCATGATGTTGATTGTTGAACCTTCTGTGTGCCTACATTTCTGATAGTGCGGGCTTCCTACTAATGGGCAGCCTGCCGATGGGGCGGCATAATTTCCCCGACCCTACCGTCAGCTGATCTATCGCAGTGGGCGTAAAGCTCGCCAAGTTATTATAATACACCAGCGTTTTATTAATTTATATTTATAACTTTTTTATACGAAATATTAATTACTCGTCCGTTGTAGGAAATTAGACGGGCGGTAGGGACGTGATTAATATTCAGTATTTGTATCGGTCGGAATGAATCGGTAGGCTTATTTAACAGTTTCTTTGCTACGGTGAATTTGCTAGGGGATTTTCCTGGACGCTTCGTTCGCAGAACATGGCGTGACGGCGTATTCGCTGACAGCGCTAAATACAATAAATAATTTATTGTAACAAGAAAATTGAATTATTTACATTTTTCTTAATTTAATTAAATTTTTAAGAGCAAAAATCCATGGTGGTTATCATCGCCAACAAAAATATCGAAACAACCTGGTTGAGTTTTAAAATCTGTGTTGCTTCGATTCATTTTGCTTTGTTTTTGTTATGTTTTACTGAATTACACTTAGTAATGCATTTCAAACTAGGCCTATCCCGCACGGGAGGGACTAGCTGCACCTATTAAGAGGGGTTTGGTGTCCCTCGCGGTCTCAAGTCAAACATACACATACTACTGTACTTACAACACACAAAAAAAAATTAATAGATTTCCATGATTGTTGAAGAAAAAATATGCTTGTAATAACTAAAAATAAAATAACAAATAAGTACAACTTTTTCACTTCACATAGTATTAACGGTGCTTCACCGTGGTATTTACGACCCGCGAAATTCTCCCCATTTTGTAATTGAGAAATAAAATTCTGGAATTTCTGTTTTCGGTAGTGCATGCTTTATTTAGGACTCCTATTTGATACTAAGACTCCACATAAATACTTGAAGGTCGCAGAGTTTTTTTAGAAAGTAATTTTTCGTTTTTCTAAACCTCGATAGGTCCCTTCTAGAAACAGCGAATTGGCATGAAAATAATTAACCACAGCACATTCTGCGGGTGCAAACGGTTGCGAAATTTTTTTAAACATTCAAACATTTTTACCTAACATTCGCTGCGTATCCAGGCGAATCTTGTAATTTTCACCCTTACAAAGTTTCAAATTATAAGAAACTGGCTGACCGTGCGAATATTTCGCAAGTTACGAATAGGCCTATACTTACCTGATTTAACACGTTGATTTAATTCAGTTAATTACGTTAATTTATTTACGTTGGTTTATAAATAACAGTTTCCATATAGAATCATAGAATGTAAACACTCTAACAACTGTCATGCTAGTTAAAAAGATTGTTAATAGATGGCACCTTTCATTAGGAACCATTTGGAGTATAATATTGAAAAAATTAATCGATTTTTGTAATAAAAACATGAATTTTAAGCTGTTTGTCTATTTTTTTCAATTGTAGGGAACATAAGGATTAAAATGATGTTTGAATAATTAATTTTGATGATGAATTAAGGGAGATATCGGTTAGTGACAAACACATTTGAGAAATAATATATAAGGATTTGTTTACTAGTGAAGATTTAATATTTTTTAAATCGTTAAATAAATACAGTTATTGTTTTTACTTACTAGTGCAGTATAAGGTGCATACAAGCTACTGATGCCTAAATATTAGATCAAACTGTAATGTTCCTCCGACAGGCGATGATTACCATTCAGGGTTTTCGCTTTAAAAACTGTTCCTCCAACACAACGTCACAATTGCAATTGATAAACGGTTCCAACTCATAACTGTTATTTATTTATCTCTGCAGGAATAAGCTTTTAGGAGGCGATGCGGTATTTGTTTACAATGTTAACAAAATCAGTAGCCAAAAGTGACCTTCGTGTTTTACTTTTGCACTCCTGACACCATTGTTTTCCCTCACCGTGCGACGCACAGTGTGTTATTCTAGCAATCTAGGGGGATTTTAATAAAATTCTGAAGGCAAAATAAACGCTTTGAAATTGTCATCTCTAGATAAAAAACATCTTAAATTACTAGAAAATATTATATTTGTGTATGTTAGCCACTCAATTGATGATGGGGCATTATTTTATCTTATCTGATTTAGATACAATTGCACATTCTTCCACCGCTTCGATTGGAAATCAGTTTACAGGTTCGTCTCAAACTGTGCAGTTTACCATTGACTGGCCAGCCACTTGTCAGTTTATTCTGTCGTGTTTTTGGGAAGTTTTGCTATTTTTTCTTGTTAATGGGTTAATTTTCTTTTATTGCAGTGAGTGTTTCAGGTTGTTTGTGAATTAAGTGTAAATTTCTTTAAATTTGTATATTTATCAAGGAAAATCTTTACTATATGGTAAAATATGGTGAACAGGTTAGTCGTGTGTTAAAATATAAACGTTTCTTTAGTAGAATATACCAAATTTGGCTGCCTATACTTGCCTTTATGTGAATTGTAGTTATTTTTTAAATGGATCACATCATCCCAAAATTGGAGTTCTTCGACATTTGGTGTCAAAACAATAAAGAAAACAGATTTGACGCTTTATTTTCATATGTAATAAACTTATATGGTGATTTCTGAGGAGACGCAAGCATCACGAAACAAGGACAACAAGAAGTATCGGGAGTTGTTCACGAGAAAATCCTCCAGAATTGCTACGAATACAGATCTCGTCCATCGACTCCTCATATCATCAGACCCATTCATTGCAGCAAAAAGAAACGCCCCTAGAAGAGGTTCTAAGAAAGTTCTCTCACGGGATGTAAAACCTTTGCTTCGATCAGAACTTTTGGAATGCGGCTCCGACGATGATGATACCGAAGGAGAATCCTCACCTGAAAGTGATTGACTCACCACCTCAGCCGATGGATATTTCAGTACGTTATGTAGACGCCAACAAATACATTTGTTATTTAAGTTTTTCACTTCATTAATCCCTTTTAGCTATTTCTTTCAGACACATTATGTATTACAACAGGTAGAGCTAAACATTAATATACGTATACTATCGGATGTACGTAGTACAATCCGTACAATAACAATGCTCACATAAAGTCATGACAAACACTTTATAACTAATTATTTAAGCTGTATAAATTACTGTTTTCTTTTATTTTTATTAATGGTTATAGTTTGTTATCAATTTTCTATGGTTAAAAAAAGTGTGTTTTAAAATTTCCTTAATTATTTTGTAATTTAGTATTTTTTAAGTCATGCATTGTTTTAAAAGTATCAAGTTTTATAAAATATTAAACTGTATCAACAATTTATTTTTCGTTTGAAACGTTTAAGTTTTGTATAATTATATAAAATAAAAATAGAATAGCTAGGCCTACTGTAGTATCTATAGTTTTGTAATTATAAGGTTTGGCTTTCATTTAATTATCGCTCATTTAAAAAAAAACCGGCATATTTGTAATATTATATGCCATACTCGTGCTTTAAATCAACCAAATTACCACGTTCCACATTCTATTATCTTTAAGAACACTTATTTGAATAAAACTAATCAAATAACAATCAGTATTATCATAATATATGAATTTTGTCCTCCTAGATCCAACAAATATCACACTGTGCGACGGTTCCGCGTTTCTTACTGACTTTACTAAATCAGACCGCGTAGGAAATGTTTCGGCTACTCGAGCATGTACTAGGATCATGTGGGAACAAGACTAATACACGTTTTGTTACACCCGATAGACTCCCAGGCCCTGCGGGACAATCGGTCATGCCGCCACACCGCGCCGTGCCGCTTACTCTGCCGTCGATGTTCGCTGCCGTAGCATGTGTGTGTGCGTGTGTGTACGTGTTTTGTGCATTCGATCACGATGGAGAATAGAAGTCGCTGACAATGCTATTATTCGTCGGCTAGACAATAGAGAGCTTTTATTGTAAGACGATGCATGGAGACGGGAGACTCCGGAGCTATCCAATAGTATCGCTTCCTCGGCTAAACGACGCGGGTACTTTTAGGCCGGTAGAGTGGCTTTGTGATCGAACCTAATAATGTTTTCTCAGATTGAAATGTCTTCCTGGTTTTTAGACGAAACTTATATTTCATATGACAAATCTCTGTACGTCGTGGACTTAACCTCTCTACGTTTGTAATTTGAGAACCGCCGAACCGATGTTAACGCCGCGCCGGATTGACCGAATGTCCTTGAACGTTGTAAGATATGTTTCATCAACATCTGTATAATACTTCTCGGGGAAGTGTTCGTTATTTTTTGAGTTACGCGTTTTAAAAAGAAGAAAAGCTGCTTTTATAGAAACACTCGTTTGTATGACAGTACGTCTGTCTGTCGCTTTTGATTTTATCCGGAATGGAATCAGATCTCAGAAAATATTTCATTATAAAATTTGGGTGTCCTAAGTTCATTGCCCTACAAATTGTATATTTTAATGTAATGTCGTGTGGTGTATCGTTTTAATTGGTGTTGATTAAGAAAATCAAAGCTATTAGAACAAATCTAAACGTAAAACTGATTAAAAAGAAACCAGTCGTGGGACTGCCGACAGAAGTGAAAACTGTCATGAATGTACATTGTCGGTTATATTGGTTTAATACGAAATTTTACCATTACAAATATATTTTTGTCTCGTTTAAAATTGCAATCTAAAAAATAACATAAACATATTTCTAAGGTAGTCTATATGGACTGTAGACAATCATGTTTATGTTACTTTTTATGTTTTAGATTTCAATTTTAAATGGGACAAGATAAAAATAATGCCCAGTATTCGGATTAAACCAATATAACCAACGATTTACATGCATGACAGATTTAACTTCTGTACTGAAAAAACACAGGTTCCTCGAACGTCTTCGAGAAAATCTTGCTTTATTATAGTTTTAATAGGCCTATCTGTTGTTGAATATTAAAGTTAAACGGCTAATTTGTATTAAAAGTTTATTAAAACATAATTTCATGTTAGGCCCATCCCGAACCAATACAAGTTTCTTTAATGCATTTATATTCGTTACCATAGCAACCAAGATAGCAAATTTAAAAAAAAATTAGAAAGCACTACATCTATTTTAGAGATATCACCAAGTAAACTAATTTAACACAACCAACAAAATTAGGAAGTGCAATGTCCATTTCATCGGTAGCGTGACGTGACTAAACCCATACAGCTATTGAGTTTAATCGTTTGAATTTACCACTAAATATTTTATTTCGTCGATTTCTTCTTCTTTAACGATCAGCTGTTACGTTAAACTTCTGGTTTATATTAGTGCGTGTGTAAAACAATGAAGAAGAATAAATCATCGACGAAATCAAAAACGCAAAGTGTCTTACTTTAAGACGCGTATGTTCGTATATTTTACCTGATCCAAAAATTGTTCGGTGTGCTTAAAGAAGTTTTCAATTCAAACATAGTACATTGTTCCTCTCTCAAGGGAGGGGGGAGGGAGTGTGTAAACAGTCGGGGAACATTCTTTCACATCATTGAGTCCCCGAAGGTTGAAAAATGTGAATGGTTTTTCTTTGCTCCATCATGATGTAACAAAAAATGAGGAAACTGGTTTTTCCTCATTATAACACCTCCAGTAGTAGACTATGTTAAAAAATATAAAAATGTACTGTAACTATTTTCAACCGACTTAAAAAAAGGAGGAGGTTCTATGTAGACGCGTATACATTGTTTTCTCGGAAAAGGCTCAACCGATTTGGATAATTTAAATTGTTTTCTGTTAAAAGGTAGATCCCGAGGTGTTCCTATATAATTATCAATAATATGAAAGATACAATTTTCCAGAAAATCAGTAGAAAAACGTATCTATAATATTGTCATTGATGTATCTTCTCGCCGATTTTGTGCTATTTCTCGAAAAACGCGACAACTGATTTAGGTTTTTTACAACTAGCTTCGCTCGCAGATGTGATTAAATAAATAAAAAGGCTATCGAGTAAATATTATGTAAACAATTTTAGATCCGCGTTCCATGGCTCAAAAACTCACATTGAGTTTCGCCCAAATCAATCTATGTATATCCCTTTTAGGACTACGTAAATTATTAACTATGCACCAATAAACGCCAGTTTCGAACATAAAAATTACAAATCAGTTTATGAGTAGTATTTAACATCTATGAGTACACTTCACATTATTGTATACTGTTTTCATGTATATTTAACGGTTAAACCAGCGTATGCAGTAAGTTAAAACACAGACGGTCTTGTCAAAGTGTTAAGATTTTGATCCAGATCAGTTTTTTTTTTTTTTTATTTATAATTTTAGCGTTTCACGTTTGTTCACAAAACCTCTAATTCTGTACATAATGTTTGCATTTTTTCAATTTTTAAGTAGGAACTTAAATAATTCCGGGATAAAATGTAGCCTAGATTAATCTCTGAAAATTCCTCTACATGCAAATGAAAGTTTCGTCAAAATTGGTTCAGCCTTGCCGGGCATTAGCCTGGACAAACAAACAGACAGAAAGATAGACAGACAAAAACGTTTGTTTAGGTTTTGGTAAAGTGTGAATTACAATGTGAGCTTAGAAAACAATATTTATTTCAAAATCACAGACACACAGTTCAGTTTTATGTATATGTATAGATTACGACCCGCTTTATTATTGGTTAGAATCAGGGGTGCCCAAACTTTTTTGATCATGACCCTAATTTAAAATTGCAAATGCCTTCGTGACCCTAAAAATAATTTCCCCCACAATGTACAAAGTAGTCTATAAACGAGGTTTTGAGTAAAAAATGCAGCAATTCAAATTTAAGGGTCTGCTCCAGTAAACGAGAAAGCAACAGGAAACGCACTTCCGGTATCACTGTATCCCTATCTAAGCAGTGCAATTTCTTGCAGCTGAACGGCCTCATTTCAAACCATTTTATAAGTCTATCTTTTGTAATTGCGTGTTGAAAAAAAAAACTGAATATTCTTTATAAAATTTCAGATCCTGCTTGAAAATTATTTTTTCATTATTAATTTTTTATTGTGTTTGGAAAAAAAATCTAACTTTGTACTTAAAAAATGTCAGTTACTTGACAAATGAAAGAAATTTTTAAAAATGTAAATTGCAAGAAGGATGCGTATTGTGACTGTGCTTAAAATGAGACATTGCAAACGATTTTATGATAAAAAGTAAACGAAATAAATGGTATGAAATTTAACATTGCTCTTATGGGATAAAAATCGATTTTATTTTTACTGGAGCAGACCCTTAAGTACAAAAAGTGCAGTAAAAGTATTACAGAAATTAAAACTGAAAGAAAATTAGTTGCCTTTGCGACAAGTAGAAAAAAAAAATCAGAGGGAGAACAGGGCACTAAAAGAAATGAAATAATTAAACAAATGATAAAAGCTAATTTAGATCACCGCGTTCGGTTTTGTACCACGGTAATGCGCCATCTTATCCACCAATTCAGCGATCTCGGGCGAAAGTTTTTAGTTAAAGCACATCGCAAATCATGCTGCGGATCCAATAGGTTTGGTTTTGGCCACAACTAAAATTAAGAAGCCTTGCTCACATAGATACGAGCATTTTAAATGAAATTACGATTGCTTAGGACAAGATGCGGTAGGGTGTTGGGATGCGGTATCCTAGATCTTGACGCATGAGCAGTAGGACAGAAATTTTGTGTTGTTTTTTATAATACATTGAAAAAAAATATACTTAAATTAAATATTTATATACTTAAAGATTTATAAGCAAATTTACTTAATGTTGTAAAATGCTACACAGAAGAACGTTACTTCTCGTGTCACGTCCGTCAGCAAAACTTCTAATTTTGTCCATAATTTTGTACATTTAAAAAATTCTGACCTATATTTTCGGGATAAAAAGTAGCCTAGATAAGTATCTGAAGAGTCCTCTACGTGGAAATGAAATTTGGTCAAAATTGTTTCAGCCATTCCCAGACAAACAGACAGACAGTAAATAAAAAAAATAAGGTTTAGGTTCTGGTAACGCGTGAATAACCATATGAGCTTACAGACATGCTACAATTTCATTTATATGTAGTCTAAAGATAAGCATTTTTGTCCTGACTGAATGCTTGACATAGAATCAACATGGAGCAAAACATCCTTAAGAAACAAATACGAAAATTTAAAGGTAGCCTATACTGTTATGGGGACATAGACGCACACTAAGAAAGGATTTTTCAAAATATTTATTTTAAAGCGTAAAAATAATGAAAATTCGTGGGTTCACTCCCAGCCCTATAACAGATAAAACAGCTGTTCATATCAAAAGCTTAGCAACACATGCTTACTTACATTCATTACCATAGTAATTCTAACTTAGCCAATTTATAATCAGTTTATTATTCTTCAAACCCCACAGCATTTTTAGGTTAGATTTACAAACTGAAAGCAAAGAAACAAATATCCACGAAAAGCGCTTACTGTATTATAATTCAATTCAAACATCCGTTGTTACATATTATAAATAAAACGGCCGATTTGGATCAAACACTGAACATAATTTTAGGTTAGGTCTACAATGAACCAAAAGATGTTTACTTGCAACCAATTTGGCAAATTTAGAATCTATATCGGGTAAAAGCAGCACAAACAACGAAAATGACTTGCTATATCATAATTCAAACATTTGGTGTTAGTTATTATATTGTTTCCCTTGGTTGGTAATATCAAAATT
>JAGFPH010000410.1:268436-288713 GCA_018207615.1 Philaenus spumarius | reverse complement strand
GACTAAGTGAATGTTTGACTGGTACTTTTTGACGGAATTGTTAACTGCTATAACAGTAACGGAAATATTCATTTACTTTTTAACGGTGGATGACTAAATGTTTGACCGGATTATCTCGACTGACTGAATAGATTTGACTGGTACTTTTTGACGAAACTATTAACTGACATAACAGTAACGGAAATATTCATTTATTTTTAAACGGTGAACGACTAAATGTTTGACCGGTTTATCTCGACTGACTTAATAGACGACTGATTGGTCTTGGATGAATGTTTGGCCGATTTAATAGTTACTAAATAGTTCTTTCGGTTTTCTTTGCAGTTGAAAAAACCTTCAAATCACTGTTGACAAATAAAAATAGACGTTAAAAATGATTACAAAATATTGCCTACTTACGAGCTAAATATTATCTTATTAAAATAAATAAATTAAACTTTACTAAATCCCGAAACAATATTGAAATAGTTTTAGGCGGCCGTTCAGAACCCCAAATAAATTGAATTAGTTAACGCGCCAGCGCGAGCCTTGTTTCCGCGATGCTCTGATCCGTCGTACCGCGGCGTGGGCCCCTCGCTAGGCCTACAATTGTGTAGTTTTCACACGGCCTTTTGTTTGAAAATAAAAAACACTAATTTAAATAAAACAACATAAATCAACGGTTGTCAATGTAAATTTTCAAGTGTGCGTGAGTGCGCGCGCGTGTTTCACAAATTGAGTTTGATACTGCGCGCATGATCACGGAAACATTTGAGTTACATAAATTCCGAACGTGTCATTTCCAATTAGGCCGGATTGTTTATAGTTTTTGTCTTATATTTAGAGGATTTTAACTGTGTAAACGAGCAGGTGGGTTAAACGTGATTGCAATGAATTTGTTTTTTTTTTTGCCATTGTCTTGTTTTTTTGAAATTATAAGCAGTTCTGTTGAAAGCGTTTGTGATGAGATTTTACAGAAAGTTTTCATACCTAGGAACCGAATAATTGAGGCAATTTTCTTGGTACTCGTCTCGTACACGGAACGTAGAAACGGAATTGTTTTTTTCCTTTTCCCGATCGGGTTTGATAAAGTTAAACAGGTTTTTAGGGCAAAATTGGGAAAAAATAGGAAAAATGAAAGAAATGTTTCCTGCAGCTATGAGTCCTGTAAAATGTAAAGTATTTGGGTTCTCTAAACATGATTTTCATCCCCCGAAGTTCTAAAAATAGGGTGGGTTTTGAGAAATATATATTGATTTTATCGTTTTTTCGCCGTTTCCTATTTAATAAAAATTGCATTTTTGTGAAAAATATCAAGAGAGCAAGGTTGTACAGAATAAAATTTTCTACAAAAATTTCGTCCCCATATGTGTTTTTCGAATTTCGCATAGTTTTACCGCTAGAGGGCGAAACAAAAATACATAAAGATTTTTGCGCCTTTTTTAGAGATTTCCGTAGGAAAGGTGAGCGATGAGCTATTGCAGTGACTCCTATGATGAGACCTAAGGTCGGGAGTAGTCAATGAGCATCGATCTTGGTCCCCAGAATACGATTTGGGTTGTCAGTAAAAATTGTATATAGCCTGTATGCGTTCGCACTCTAAAAGGCCGCAGTTTACGTCCGATTTGGTTCAAAACTGTTACATACGTTTGTTTTCCAAGTAGATCGAACGAGTTCGTTAGCCTAAAAATCAAACAACGTTAGAAAAAACGTAGAGACAAAATTTGTAGGAAATTGTATGCTGTACAACTTCGCTCTCTTGATATTTTTTACCAAAATGCACAGTTTTTCCTTAAAGTACAAAAAAGGCGAAAAACGCTAAAGTTAATATACATATATTTTTTAAAAACCATCCTATTTTAGAACTGCGGGGGGGGGTTCATCATGTTTAGAGATCCCAAATACTTAACTTCTTACAGGTCTCATATAGCTGTAGGAGAACATTCTATGAAACAGCGATTTTTTACTAATTTGAAGGGACTAAAATGGAAAACGGAAAGAATTATATATCACTCATTTGCTCTTCCACCACAGTCGTAGGCTATATCTTGTTAAAATTATCGAGCTGAAATTGTAGACTACACAGTTTTATTCGTGTATTGTCAGGGAAGATTTTACGGCATTATCGAAAAACTTGCTGCAGGCCTGTAATATTTAACAACGTTATCATTGTAACAGATAAAAACAGCTGATTTACGTTTAAAATTGATTTTTGGTAAGGTTAATTACCTGGACTAAGATTAATTATTTACACTTAAATGTATTTCAAACTAGGCCTACCTCCCACTATCTGCGCCTATTAAGAGGGGTTTGATGTCCGTCGCTGTCCCGAGCCAAACATAGGCCCTACATAAAAATAATAATAATATTTATTTTCCTACAATTATTTACATATACATATATGTATTTTACTGGTTTGGAAATATCTAACCATCACTTCCTGTATTCCATGAGTAGCCTATGTGAAAGAAAACTCAACTAAATTCAAAATAATAAAAGTAATAAAAAACAGAAATAAATTCAAAGTAATTACAGTAAAACTCCAATTATACGAACTTCAACCCTCCGAATCGCTGATTATCCAAATCGCTTTCAGAATTTCAGAGAAAAAAAATTAAGACAGGAACGTATTGCGATTTGCAAAATAATGATTCTGTCTACGCGCGCTATTGCACTTAGGCTTAAAATTTGCGTGCGAAGCACGCAACGCTCTGTTTATCGAAAATACTCCCACTATGCGGGTTGGCGCGCGAAGCACGCAATGCATCGTGTATTGAAAACACTCCGAATACGGGGGTTGGCGTGCGAAGCACGCAATGCATTGTTCATTGAAAATACCTCCAATATGCGGGTTGGCATGCGAAGCAAGCAAGCACTGTGCGTCGGCCGCTTCTCATAGTGTTCAGTGTCAAGCTCACATGTGCGTCCTTAGAAGTGAACGCGATGATAGTACTCAAAAGATAAAGTTATAAAACGTGTATACGGGTCCGTAGTATGTGCGGATAGTTTATTCCAGTCGTGTATACGCGAAGCCAATCCCGAAAAGTTAAAAATAAACCCTTTTTTCGGAAAAAAATCCAGTTATCCGAATTGTTTACTATCCGAATGGGGTCCGGTCCCAGTTGATTCGGATAACTGGAGTTCTACCGTAGTCTACCTTTATACTTGACTTTTAACATAATGCGGCTACCCTCGCGATGGTACATCTTAGCAGGCCTCTTCATACATAATCAAGTAAAACAAACTATACCCAAAGCACAATTGCTTACACACATACTCACATACACTCAGACTTCTATAAAATACCGTAAATATAAACACATGCATTCCAACTTAAAAATTGATAAAACATTCACAACAGCAGATAGGACTCGAAATACCAAAGCCAACCCTTCACTCACGACATATACTTTACCATCTTTGGTTCTTTCCTGATCTGTAAATGCAACGTATAAACTATTTTTGTACCAATATATAAAAAAGAATTTTTGAAGCAAATTCTGTTCACTTTTATGTGCATCTGGGCAGTACTTCTTGTTACATAATAAAGTTTTTCCGCTTCTGTTATAAGCAAACTGTAGGACTTTATATATAAATAAATGTTTCATAGGCAATATATTTAGTTGTTTAAATGCGGGGAAATAATGATGGCGCTTACTCTTGAAAAGTAGAATTCAGATAAAATGTTTTTGGGCGACAATTAGAGTGTAGTCGCGGCCACCCCGAGCACTCTATTCCGTATTGTAGTCTGGAATGTATGAACGCATGATATAATATTCGTAGTACTTTTACTTTCTTCCCCTTATACGTAGTATATGGAGAAATTATTGTTTTCGTAAAAATTTTAAAATTTGAATTTTTAGTGGAATTATCTGTTTTGGTGCTCCCTGAACCCCAAAAAATTGTTTAGTGGAATTATCTGTGTTGGTGCTCCCTGAACCCAAAAATATTTTTAGTGGAATTATTTGTTTTGGTGCTCCCTGAACCCAAAAAAGTGTTTTTTTGGTGATGTCTGTCCGTGTGTCTGTTAGGATGTGTACAGAGCTGGAGACCACACCAACGGTCCGATTTGGTATGTAGGTGTAGTTCTGGAATATCTCCAAGCGTTTTTTAATTTTTTTATTTTTAAGGGGGCACTCCACCTTTGAAAACATTTTCTTTATTTTTAAAGCAATCCTAATTATTTTATGTTTTATAATCTGAGTGTTATTTATAGTGCCTTTTCCATAAGTTTTGGCCCCCCACCCCCTACCCCTACGTTGGGGGGGGGGGGGGTAATTTTACGGATTTAACTAGGCTTCACTGTGGCAGACATAACTCAAGTTGTATTTGAGATAGCCTCATTTTTTTTATATATTTTGAAGAGAGCATTCCATCCTACAACCTGTAGTATGGATATTAAATTATATAAAATATTTCTGTAACAAATATATTATTTAATTTTTTTTTAAATTTTAGTAAAATCTTTTTTTAATCATTTCTTAAAATCTTTATTATAGGAACTAATGTATATCCATACTGCAGGTTGTACAATAAAATGTCCTCTTCAAATAAAAAAAAAAAATATTATGCTATCTCAAATACAACTTGAGTTATGTCTGCCACAGTAAATTAAAACGTGAGAAACAAAACTTTCGGAAAACGGCCTAGAAAAAGACTCAGTTATTTGGAGAATATACATGTACGCGTTTCGTTTTTAGATAAAATTAACTAATTATAAGCATATTATCTATACTTATTATATATCAAATTGTGCAGAAAATTACAGGGAACAAAACTACGTGAACAAAAAAATTTTAAATTTTTTGTCATTTTTATCAATATTAAGGTGGAGTGCCCCCTAAAACGGTTTTTTTTTTTTTAAACGGTGCCCTATTAAACGGGTTTTACCCCCCAAAAATTGCCAAAAAACGAGAAAAATCAAAATTTCTCAAAAACGGCTCTAACGATTTTAATAAAATTTATCTTATTTGTAGCCCTTAATGTACTTTACCATATGCAAAAAACCGCATCTTTCTAAAAATTTTCGTTTAGGTAATAATAATAACTTTTTTGGGGGTGGGTTTGGCCAAAAAGGCGGTTGTTTTTCAAAATCTTTTTTCGTGCATCTCTACAGGCTTAATTGACATGTTTGGTGAAAATTTGTTCGAAATCTATTGAATAGTTTTAATAATAATAATAATATAATATGGATGTGTGTTACATGCAATATTTTCCATGGTACGTCCTGCTTTTGCAATTCTAAATAACCATCTCCTATGCTACTCTTGGGAAGGTATAAAGTTTCAACTGGGAGAAAGTATGTGGCAGTTATCTGGCACCGTTTATTTTAAGTTACAGATGTTTCACAAATAATATAATTTCCTTATATATGAACGTAATTTAGAGTTTAACTTAACTGTCGAATGTGTTTCTTCCATGTAATTTTGCTGTCGAGATAAATGCCTAAAAACTTTAAATCATCCATTTGCTGGTCTGTAAAAATGTTAAGTCAGTAATCATGTTCTGTCTTACCGATTCCCGTATTACATATTACTAGTATAAGAGCCATTATGTTTTTTTTGCGTGTTGACAATCAGTCTGATACATATATAGGCCTACATCTACCACATTGGAGCTCTTACCCAGAGTTTGAAAGCCGTACGCCGGGGACTGTCGGGTGGAGGCAGCTACGAAATAAACCGCAAGTTGAATGTCTCAGTACTGTTTGATTCTAGGTCAGTCCTGTCGGAAATGTAATTTTTAGTTAATGCACAACGATTCAGACCTTTCTATTGGGGCAACGGTAAATTATGCGAATATTAAAAATTTGTCTATTCGAACTTTCTGAAAAAAATCAATCATAACTTTGAACGTTTCTGAACTGCATCACACATGCTTTCCCGTGATCTGTTAAGCTAAAGAAGACAGACAAATATAGAATCAGACATTTCTGTTGGGGCAACAACTTTTTACTAACGATTTTTAGCGAGCGCGAGGCTTTTTACTTGAGGTAAAATTAAAAAAAAATCATGGTAGAACCCACCCAAACTGTTCGGGTTTTCATCTACAGTTCCTTAGAACTTTTACCACAATATACTGTGTAGTACTCACGAGTGTGGACCTGAGATTTACAGGCGCTAAGACTTGTGCCGTTGGCCACGGCTGTACTAGCTATGCCACTAATATGTTTTGCGGAACTATCAACCCTCCGATTTCTCAGAAATGCCGACTTTCAAATCCTAGTGGATTACCTCGATAACACACTTGCTAATTTGTAATAAAGAGAACTTCCGTGTTTTCAAGAGAAGAGATGCAGACCGATGTTTTTAGAAATGCATTTAAAATAAGTGACAGGGCAAAACCAATGCAATGTGCCTTGCGGATTGCGTTCTTTCCAGGTCCACACGCGTGAGTACAGCACAGTATCTAGCCATCAGACTGTTTGGCACATACCGCCCTCCTTTTCCACCCCTTCAAAGGAAACCTCTTTCCATCGAAGGGACCCCATTTGCGAGCGGAGCGAGGATTTCCCTGGTCAATAAGTTGACGGTTTTATAAATTTCACGTTTGTTGTAGGGTAGTAGACTACGATGCTTACTAGTTACAACGAGCTGGTGGACAAATAGTTGACTTTGAAAAGTGAACCTTATTCATGGCGGTTGTTGTAGTGAGTTGTAAAGGTTTGGCGGAGGGGAAGGTAATAATGAAACCTTAATACCTTGAACATTCACTAACACCTAATTTTTCGATCTATTAAAACAATTGCGTTCGATGATGTTTGCGTTTTGAAATTTTTTACTTTTAAACAATTAATTAAGGTTTTATCAATTTTTTCTAAACAAACCTCAGCTTTTGAGCAACGATAGGTGTTAAACGTACCGACACTGTTTGAGGGGTTATATTTGTTTGACCCCCTCCCCTCACTCCCCTAGGTACAAAGTATGTGGACAAACGAAGACAAGTTTATTACATACAATGCGGAGGTACAAAAGAGACCCTAGCATAGGGTAAACAAAGTCCGGCGAGCCAATGGACGCTTGGCGATCCTTCAAAGACCATCGCACAGTGGTAGAAATTTCCGAAAAACGGGAAAACCACCTGGTAGGCTTCATTTGGAGGAAAAACTGTTCTTTTCCTCCAGCTAGTACTTTAAGATGTATTTTCTGATTCATTATAAGGGTAGAAAGATCAACTTATCCTGCAGGCGGGCCTTCGCAGCACTCGTGCGGCAACATTTTCTTTCGGGGCGACAAAGCGATACTTTCCTCCCTTAAGACACAAATAACTATTGTCCATGTTTTTTGGGACGCTGAATCGATCAAAACTATTACCAAGACCGTACGATTGCTCGTTTCTAGCTAAATCTATTATATCAGCCCATGAAATAATGATTTACTCAAAATAATTTATTAGTTTTCATGATGCATTTTTCCCCCTATGACAAGGCGAAAAGGTATATAATAGGGTAACCCGTAACATATGCGAGGGTTCATCTCTTTTAGGTGAACGGATTTATAAATAAATTACGAAAATAACAAGGTTAGAATCATTTCACGTGTGGACCATGACAAACGGTAACCTGGTAGGTAATCAGTGATGGAAGGCAATCAGAATACTAAAAGAACAAAGTTCATATCAAAGGACGATTTTGTTCAATGTTTTTGCGGTAAAAGGAAGAGTCACTGGTTCTTTATGTTTTCGTTTCTGTAGACCTGAATGAGTATTTCTAAACCAATCGCACGTTGGTGCATCTTAGTTATTCATTTTTGAATTATTTCTAATTTTACACTGTACCTAATTAATTTTACGTTAAATATAAACCTGAAAATGTATAAAACCGTTCTTTAGGCATATTTGTTTTAGTACTGTACCTTAAACGTAGTAACAAATAATAAATCTCGAAACAAATTATTCTGTGGCGCTAAAATTTAATTCTATAGTCACTCAAATTGTTATTTTTATTGTGGGATCGCCCAAAGTAAAAAACGGGCTATAGACTGTATTTCCGACTCTACAAGCCTATAAATCCTAGAAATGATTCAGTTGTCACCTCTGAACGTCAGAAATATAATGAATTTGCTCTTTCTAGCCAAGTGAAAAATTGGGGGTGTTGCCCGTCTCCGACCATTGTGCGTCGTGGCGCCAGCTAAACCAATAGTTTTGGCTCCATTACCGACGGAAGATTTACTCGCGGTAATTTGGCGGACATTGCCTAAAGGTGTAGGATTTAATCGATATGCCGACAAAATTTCATTCATTTTTTAATGTACTATATAATATATCGACTTGTATGTTTAACAGGGCGACACAAGGATTTGAATAAAACCGTTCGTCGAGCGCGGGCGGTCGTATCATAGTTAGTGTTGGGGTGTTTTATAGTGTTCGCTCGGTCGTTTAAGCCTCGTAAAAACCTCGGTCACTAACATGTCGAACCGGGTATTAGCTTGAATCTGCTATCGTAGTTTTTTATTACAAATCTTTGACTTTATGTTGCCGTGAAAGACAAAATATGAACCGCTTCGTTTGGTTTTTCATTTTGTTCCGAAACAAAAAAAAAAATTGAGTAGTTGTTATTAATTAGCGGAGCAATTAAATCAAGTTAACAACTCTTAACACCCTTACCGGGACGTATTCAGTCTTTTATGGTACGGAGTTGTTTTCAAGCTTTTCCTAAAAATATTAGCTGCGTCTATTAAAAGGGCTTCGACGTCCCTCGCTGTCCCCAGTCAAACATACATGTTACCACTTACAACACACAAAGAAAACATATATATACATACAAATTTACTTACACGTACATACATTAAAAACATTTCGTACACTATCACCTTAACTTCAGGGTAACATTTTTACTGAACTTTAGGTTTTTAAAAAATCTTTCTATTTTTTTTTAAGTGAAACATCTATGGTGAGACTTTAAACTTTTCCGAAAAAGGATGTGATGGAGAATCTCTCTCGTCTCTGATTTTATAGTCGATTAGAGGTGCAGTAAAGCCGTTATTTACTTACAAAGAATATTCGCATATTTATTTTTATTTATTTATTTTTATTTTCCACAGACACATGACATAACTTCATTAACATATAAAATATTACACTTAAAAACAAAACTAAAAATCAATCTTTAAATAATGAAATTACCATACCTTATAAAACAATGAAATTAAGATTTCTTACAAAATAATGAACTTACAATAATTATAAAATAATATTACCATAGCTTATTATATAATATTAACATAACAATCAATTATATATTCAAAACTAAATTAAAATACTGTGGAAAACATACACGCACACAGAAAGGCAATAAAATACCCTTAAATGTGTGTGGGAGTTATCTTAAATATTAATTACTATACATTCATGCATACATTCATACATCCAGACACACAAACAGACGGACGGACTATGATTTAAAAAAAAAAAAGTTTTTGACTCTACATTAAAATACATTTCCTTGGCCTATACATACTAATCCATATATTTAGGTTCAGTCACACTATATAGTCAGACCTTGCACCTCTGTTTCATCATTGAAGAGAGTTAAACATGTTTTCCAAAGCCTCAGGAGAAAGAGAAAATAACCAGTGTCTAAGTTTGTCCTTAAAAGCCCTCATATCGGACATATTCCTTAAATATAAAGGCAATATGTTAAAGAATTTTGGCCCAAGAAAGAAGAAGGTTCTTTGAATAAACGTTTTATTACATTTGGTTAACTTTACAAATCCCTTGCTTACCTGCCTTATGGGTACACCGTGATTTATCCGAGCCCCTTCATTGCCACTTACCCTATAAAATAGTTCTAACACTTTAAAAACATATAGATACCGAAGAGGAAGAATTTTTTTGCAATAAAGTATGGGAAGGAACTTTGAAGCCGTCCTTTTTTGCACATCAATCTAGCGAATGTTTTTTGAAGCCTAATCAATGGAGTTAAGTGTGAATTATAAGTACCCCCCAAATAGATAAACCATATGCCAACTTAGAATGAACAAATGCAAAGTAAACCTGCCGCTGTACTCGTACAGGCAGATATGCTTTTATAAATGAAAACTTTCTTAAAAACATAAACACATATTTTTTTAAACTGGATATATGATCTCGAAACGATAGTTTTTCATCCAATTGCATGCCAAGATATTTAGTGCATTTACTAAATGACTTCATATGACAATGCATATGACTTCGGGGCTCGGATGTTCGCATTAGTAACGGTTACATCAGACGGGTGAAGGCTGATAGTGGATAGCGGAGAGTCTCTCTGGTCTCTGGTTTTATAGTAGATATAGAGGTGCTGTAAAGCCGTTATTTACTCACTTAGGTAGGATATTTGCATATGACTTCGGGCCTCGGGTGTTCGCATTAGTAACGGTTACATCAGACGGGTGAAGGCTGATAGTGGATAGCGGAGAGTCTCTCTGGTCTCTGGTTTTATAGTCGAAGTTCTATAGCTTTGTTTTCCTTCGGTCCCTATTCCAGCGAGTTAATAAAAACTTTTATTTTCGGTTCGGTCAGTTAAACAAAAAATATGATTTACGACACAAGGCCTCTCGTGATGTAAATTCGAGTGAAATAAACTTCTACACGGCTCCGAGCTCGAACGCCGAGGCTTGAAGCGTGAACGAATCGGACGTCTCCCTTCTAGGCTCTCGCAACGTCTTCTGTGCAAATGCTTTTCTGACCTGAAAATCTTGCTACACGATAAAATATACAAATTATTGCAATGTAAATTAATACACTGGATATATTTGAGGAAAGGGTATAATGTATATATTCTAAATTGAAAACCTTAATAGTAACGTTAAAAATATTTCATTTAAACTGTGCGATAGATTCACTGAAATTAGTTTCAAATTCAAATATTTTTTTAAATAAGTGTAAACCCATACTTTTATCGGTGTTAAATGTGCGCAGTTTACTGCTTGATAAACATGAGTGTGGAGGTCCGATTTTATAAAAGTAGATGGAATTTCCACATTCAAATCATTAACTTGTTACATATTGTAGATATAATATTAGTATTAATGCTTTATAAGTTTGTGGTAAACATTTTTTTGGAGCAGAGTGGCGGATAGGTTAAAGGCGCTTACTTACATCTGGCTGATTTTCGTGCGATTTTGAAAGAAAATGCTGTCAATATTATCAAAAAATTATGAAACGTATGTTATAATCTAGTATACTAATAGGGGCACATTTAGTTTTTTTGTTTTTTTTTATGCTACAATCTTATTTGTTTATATTTCTGAAGATCTACCTGGCCGATTTTGGTGGAATTAAAAGGATGTGATTATTATTAAAAACATTAAGAAATGTCGTTTTTATTTCATCGGTACTTTTCGTTTCTTGGTTTTAGGCTTCAACAGTATTTGTACATATTTCTGGATATCTACCTGGTCCGTTTTCGTGGAGTTTGTTTTAAAAGAAAATATTATTATTATACAAAAATTATGAAATGTAATTTTTATTTCATCGGTACATTTATAGGGACACTTTTTTCGTTTTTTTTTTTCAGGCTTTAACTCTATTTGTACATATTTCTGGAGATCTACCTGGTACATTTTCGTGGTTTTTGTTTTAAAAGAAAATGTTATATAATCAAGAAATTATTGACCGAGCGAAGCGAGGTCTCCGTTTTAACTCGACCGTTCGGCATTTCGTCTGTGTGTCTGTATGTCTGTGTGTCTGTCTCACGATTACGGCCAAACGCCTTGACCGATTTTGATGATTTTTTGCATGAATGTTCCTTATTCTTAGGCATGGCGGCCGAACCGTTTCTCTCATTGTAAGCTTTTTTCCAAAGCCAGTTTGTGGCTTAACCGTAATTCGAATTTAAAAACTAATAACATTTTGCTAGTAGCAAATTTGATTTTCAACAAAATTGTATTCTTGATTTTTTCCGTGTCTGTAACGGTAAGCTCACAAAATGGCCGTTAACTTCAAATTTGTTAAAAATCGTCCAAGTTTTTGTATTTCAACCATGTTTTTATACGTTTATTCTAAACCAATTCAAAAGGGTTCCATAGCTTTTTTGCAGATAAAGGTTCAAAAAATTCATATATGCCAGTAAAAAAATGATTGAAGTAAAATTAACAAAGTTATTAGCTCAAGAAACAAGCATGTTCAGTAACGAAAGGAAAAAGTTCAACTTTAAGCCTACATAAAAAGTAGTAACAATTATTGCAATTTTTTTCATAAATGTAAAAAAGTTTCGTAATTTAGTTCTAAATAGAATTGTATAAAAATATTTATCAATTTCAAATTTCTTATTTTGAAAACACCAGTTTTTATGTTCCTACTACAAGACTGCTAACAAAACTATTCTTGTTTTGAATAGTAATGAAAAATGTATCGTTTGCCTAAACATGACATATAATAATAAGAAAGTGTAGAGAATAAATCAAAGAATTAAACTGTGTACTTGTAAATTATCATTGTAAATTTCATAAAAGTATTTGACTTAGCTTTACTTGAATTACAAAATGAGATGAAACAAATGAAACCTCTCGGTGATAAAGGACATACAAAAAATGACCGTTGGACACCGTGGGAAGTGTTGGTACATGGGTAGAGATCACTATCACGACGTTTTAACATCGTTTGTTTTCATTATTTCTAATATTGGAATATGATATATGATATGGAAGTTATGAAACTGTAAATACATTGTTAAGTTTTAGTTATTTAGTATGTAAATATTTAATTCTAAGTAGTCACTCTATAACGCGATATTTAGCTATCTTATGCATTATTAACCTAAATAAAACACAATGCCTCTAAAAGAAAATCTTTAGCAGTTAAAGCTCAAGAAAAAAAAACGAGAACTAGAAATCCCGGAATCGCGGGAATTGCAAAATAATGTTTCACTGGCTAAACCTTGTGCTTCCTTCGTTACTGGCACACTATTTTTAACCTAAGCTCAAAAGCAAATTTGTTATTTCAACGAGCGCGGTCTACTGTTCACAGAACTACTAGTTAAATACCATTTTTATTTCATCGGTATGTTTATAAGGGCAAATTTGTATTTTTTTGGTTTTAGGTTTCAACTCTATTTATACAAATTTCTAGACATGTACCTGGTCCATTTTCGTAGAGTTTGTTTTAAAAGAAAATGTTATATTATCAAGAAATTATGAAATGTCATTTTTATTTCGTCGGTAGGCCTATGTTTATAGGGCCACGTTAGAACCTTAGTGATACCTGTTTCTGGACATTTATTTTGCCCTTGACCTTTTTTTTAGTAAACCATCTGAAACAGACGTCTTCGGGAGGCTTTTGTACCTAGTTTTATCCATATATAGTGGTAACTTCGGCTTTGAAACAATGATACAATTTGTATTTCTTAGAGTCGCAGTTGTACTGGCACAGTGAACATTAGAATTTCTACTTATTTTGTAAAAAATACGCACTCTCTTTTAATCACGTGTAAATTAATTAAACATGGTAAACTGACCGACCCATGACGGCTTAATTTTATTCCTCATTTTTATTCTTGTAATTTATTGTTGTTTTGTTTTTAGTAATTGGAATATAGAAATATTGTTAACATTTTCTTGTTTCCTTGTTTGCGTCTTCTAGTATCATTAAATCTCATATTTCAAGTTGTTTTGTTTTGTTTAGTTGTTATTTAGGTGCGTACAAGTTCTCGCCTTTGGTTTGTTGGAACTGTTTATTTCAATGAACCTCAGGCGATCCATAGGATTCGGTAATTATTTTGCAGTGAAGTTGTCAACCTGTTGTTAATAATATTTCAAAATAGGCTTAATTTTGTTAGCGGTCTTGTAGTAGAAACATAAAAAACTGGTGTTTACTGAAATTTTTTGAAATTGATATATACTTGTATGCACTTCTATTTAGAACTAAATTACAAAACTTTTGTATATTTTGAAAAAATTTCTAACAATTTTTACTACGTTTTATGTACTTTAGATTTTTTCGTTACTGGAAATGCTTTGCTTCCTTAGCTAATAACTTAAAAAACTTTACATCAGTAATTTTGTTACTTGCATATATGAATTCTTTTAACCTTTTTATACAAAAAAGCTATTGAAAACTTTTGGATAAATATAATTACTATATTTGGCGAATTTTTGAAAAAAAAAATGCTTGCAAATCGCAAAACATCCGGGCGAATTAAGAAGGCCAGTTCAGCCACTTTCAGGGTTAACTAATTTAACAATGACAATTAAAGAGATGTAAATAATATCTTATTTGATTAGCAACATATCTTATCCTGTTACCAGACTGCTATTCAACTAGATCTTCTCTTGACGGTACGAAGGCAGCAAACGTAATATTTTGTTTATGTACACTGGACAGCAAATACATTTATCCCTGCGGATATTTCTCGTCCAGCATCTGCTTTCGAATATTTAAAAAAATGATCACTATTCAGAGGATCCCAAAGAATGATTTGGTTTCTGTAGGAATCCATTAATTTCATTAAATTCGTTTCTGAACTATCCATATTTAATCACTGAAGATTAATATCTTCAAAAACAATAATCAAATGAGTTAAAAAAAAACGACAAAGCATTCACGCTCCCGTCCAAATATGAACGGCGAACATTCAAAGTGTTCGTTGAAAAAAAAACCGACAGGAGATGGATCGCTGCGAGTGGCTCGCGCGTCTTGTACAAATTCAATGCGCGCAAGTGTGTACACTATGTATTTGACTTTTTTTTTGTCTAAACGGGAACACGAACTGGAAGGTTCCAGGTAGTTTGTTCATTCCCTCGTCGTCATTATTCTTAGTGGATCATAGGCCTACAACTTCAAACAAATTATAAAGCAAATTAAAACTGGGGTCAGAAAAAATAAAACCTGGACAAACTTACCAAATAAAACTACTTACCCCTTGTTACAACTACGACTACGACTAAATAATTAACAATTGAAATAAGTCATTCAAATCTTAAAGTTAGGTAACAAGAAAAACCCAGAATAGCAACATAAACTTAAAACTATGTTTAACGAATAACAACGATACACTTTTGGGTATCATGTAAAACACAAATAAAGAACTCTGAAAGTAAAATATAACAATAAAATTTAAAATATAAACTAACATAAATTTAAAAGTTTGATTTAGTCATTAACTAGATTCTTTACAATTTTGTTTGCGAAGATAACCGCCAAAGTTTTTATTGCACTGATAAAAAATTGCATAATCTTCATCCTGTAGTGAAGGTAAAAATATAAAAAATTCTTTAATGTATGTGATGTGTGTAGGTATACATGTTTTTTTTGGGTGTTGTAAGTAGTAATATGTATGAACGACTCGGGACCGCGAAGGACACCAAATAGGTCCTAGCTAGCATAAAGACGTTAAGGCTCTGCTCCAGTAAAAGGGAAAGCAACCGAAGACTCCAGCGATTCACCCTATGGAGTATCCAAACAGTGAAGTTTCTCGCAGTTGAGCGCTTTGACATTGCCTCATTTAAAACAATTTTATAAATCTATCTTTTGTAATTGCGAGTTGAGAAAAAACTAAACATTCTTTATAAAATTGCTGATCCGGCTTGCGATTTACTTTGAATTATTCCTTTTTATTGTGTGTGGAAAAATTAAAACTTGGTACTTAAAAAAAATCAATTACTTAACAAATTAACGGGATTTAACAAACTTTTAAACGCAAAACGGATGCGTTTTGTGGTTGTGGTTAGAACCTTGCAAACAATTATATGATAAAAAATAAGCGAAATAAATGGGTTTAAATTTAGCATTGCTCTTACGGGATAAACATCCAAAAATCAACCACTACAGCAGACCCTTAAGCAATAAAAATACAGTAAAAGTGGTAAAACTTTAGGACTTGGTGACCAGGGGATTTAAAAAAATGTTGTTCATGTTCTGAAAGAACGCATTAAACTGACTATAAAAACACCAGAAACGTCTGTGGGAAAGAATTATTTTAGAAGATACGTGAGAAATAAAAGAAACAAATCACTTAACAGACAAAATGGGTAAACAATAATACTAAACAAATTAATGAAAAAAATGATACAAATATAACAAGTAAAATAATTTTACAAGAGATTTAATATTAAAACCTGAACACATATATAGACTACTACAATATTGAACGCTATGAAATAATAGAATAGAACCTCGAGTTGACTAACGTGGCCAAAATAAACATTTACGTCATAGTGAAAGATTACAGAATGCAACCCCATATATATATTTAAAAAAAACAAATATCCTAAAGTTCTAACTTACAGTTTCTGACCACAGTATGATTCCAGTTTGTAAACATACAGTAGGCCTACTAGTAAGTTAAGTTGGAAACACAAAGTAAGTTGTTTTGTTCTAACTTACAGTTTCTGGACCACAGTATGATTCCAGTTTTTAAAGATTATATAAGGTCTTAAATTCTTCAGCTGATGCTATACAACATACTGTATACGGGGGTGGTCTGGATAGGTTAAAATTTGTTTGGGTTAGAACAACATAAATTCAACTTAAATACACAATTCAAAAATTCTACTTAACACATCCACTTATTTAGAATTTATGGGATATTTCTAAACATTCGTCAAACTTTAATTCTACCCTCGTATTCTACATTAAATTTAAAGTAAGGACAAATAGAAATAGGTTTTAACGAGCAAGAAACTACATAACCACTTTAAATTAAATTCATTAGAACTGTATAATAATCATTTTCTTAAAAAAATGAAAAAAAAAATTGCATGAACAATTCTTTTAAAAAATTGCTAGAGAGTAGCAAATGCCATAAAACCCCGAAATATCCCATAAATTCTAAATTTTTGGGTAAAAGTACAGTTTAGAAAAAAAAATAAAAAAATTTTTAAGTGGATGTGTGAAGTTGATTTTTTTAATTGTGTATTTATGTTGTTCTATCACAAAAAAAAAAAAATAACGCTAGGTCCAGACCTCCCCGTACGTATAATAATACATTGGTAGCACTTCTGACTTTCGTACAAATCTAGTCCTAACAAATCTGGCAACCCAGTTAGCCTGTATCGCGATCGCGTGAAAAACATGGCTGAAGATTCTCTACGTTAAATCACACGAGCAGCTTTTGGTTTGGTAATTTGTTATGTTGTACTTGTTTTAGATTGTTTATAATTGATTTCCAGCTATGAGTGAAGTGTCTAATTTCATTACATATAAAGGAAAAGTGAAGTTTAGTAATTCTATTAAAACCTCTGGTCACCGCGTTCTGCACTAGATACTTTATGTGCCTAGTTATGATATTTAGGCTACGTTTTATTGTAGAATCAAATCTATAGTCAACAAGTTGGTAAAACGATTTAAGGGGGTTCGCTATTGGAAGTAATGACAATCTTCGTTACTTGAAGTATTAACTTCTTTTAAAATCTTGTTTTGGTCCAATTTAAACAAATATATTTGCTTAATATTATTTTTTCAATTTTTATATGCGAAAACAAATTATTCTTGTTAAACATGTTATGTTTAAAAAAAATATATCCCTCAAAATCTGTTTGACTAATTTTGATAAACTTGGTCTTAAATTAAAGCTAAACGGATGTTCTAAAATCTCCTGTACAACCAAGTACAGTATATACATAAAGGAAATCTGTGAAGTTCATGTAAATACAAGTTTTTGCGGTAACAAATTGCATCCAATATTTATTTATTTTTTCATAAAAAACCATTTATTATAATATCTTAAAAATACAATAAAATTTAGATAATTATGTAGAGAAAAGCCACACAAAATTTCAGCATCCAGTGACTTCTTATAAAAGTTATATAAAATTCTGTTCCGGAAAATCGCACAAACTCCTTACTTTTGGAAAGTGGCAGCCAAGTTTTGCAACGGTTCTAAAGCATAATTATTATGCCACAAACAAACAATAACTAAAATGTTATGTTTGTTAGTAGTAACTATGTTTTTACATTTTATAAACAATAATTTTTCTGTTGATTTTTACTGAGAAAATGTTATAAAAAATTTCGGCTCGGGCTCTGCAAAATCGCGAATTACACTACGTTTTTATTATTATTTTTTTTAATACGGAAAAATGATCAAAAAGGCCTAAATATTTGCACACATACTCAGAAAAGTATGTAGAATACAAAAATAAAATTTAAATAATAAAATTTTAAAAAATAGATTTTTGGTGGCGGATTCCCATAACTTATGGTATTTTTTCACAATCGTGTCCGGTGCTTGTCTTGTTAAAATACGTTTAATTCGCATTACTGTATTACAGCTTCGATCGTAAAATATCCGTAAAACCTAATAGGCCTTCACAAATAGCTTTCTTAGTGGTAAAATTTTGACGAATGTTACCGCATCCTAAAAACTACCTCCTGTCAATCTGAACGGGATGCTACTTACACGCGATGGTAAATGTCCGAATAATGCAATTTGTAAAGAAGAAATGCCCGACCCAACGCTCGAGTCGTAGTACAGCTGTTGATCGTAGAAAACATCTCGTCAATACACGCACACCTCGGCCGAAACCTAAGCCCATATCTCATCCTTCGTTTTGTTTAGCATATTGTTGAAATAAATTCACGGCTGTAAATTGTGTTCGAATCGTTCATTACGAGTCGGTCATAACAATGCGGTAGTGAATTATTTTGGCGGGCATGTTAATATAATAATGTCGGGCAGTTAATTTCCTCCGAGCCCGCCCCCAGCTCCCGCCAGCGAATGGGTCTTCGTACGTACTCGGTAGGCTGACAGCGGCCCATTCTTCCCCCCCCCCCCTTCACTCCGAGCCCTATTGTTTGAACACCCACCAGCTAGTGCGAGAATAATAAAACAAAAGATAAATCCTTACTTTTCACGGTCGGCCTGTCTTGCTTGCATAAAAATATCATCAACGTCTCGTGTTAAGTCATTAACACTGGAATGCAATCGTCTGCTCGTAGTTTTTTTTTACCTTTCGGCTTTTTTATACATATTTTCTGTTATTATTTATTAAAAGGGTAGGTCAACGGGACCGAAAAACTTAGACGTTCGTTATAACTCGACGATAGTGAAATGGGATCCGAGATCAGAGGCTGGACCGCTTTCTTTTCATCGTGGCCTGCGTTTCGTTTCGGAAACGCGATGGTCATTGAGCGATTATCGGCCGATTCGTACATTTTGTTGTCCGACGAAAATCGCCACCTGTCTTGTCTGTCCGTATTGGGCGAAAAAAATATCTACCGACATAGACTTCACTCCATTTGTTTAGTATTGGATTTGATTAACCGCTGGCTGTAGGTGTTGCCGCCGCATTTATTATTTTAAAAAAAGTCCCAAAAAGAAGACAACGATTGTGGATTTAGAAAATGTTTAAAACCAAGGTAATATTTTATAAATGTATTCACAGAACTTTTGTTAAATGACTAAATCAAACTTTGAACACTAACACATTTGCTCCGAAAATGTAATTCTATTTTTGTAGCGCCTCTCTTTCCTGAAGTGAAGTTAGCATTGATTCTACGGTATATTAGTGGTGATTCCTATACAAGTTTGATGTAGTCCTATTTGTTATGGTATCAATTGACGTGTTTAATAGATAATAATGTAATGTATTATTTCATTATAAAAAGTTCTGAAAATTTCAAAATTATTATGTTAATATTGTAAAAAATATATAAAGAATTTTGTGTAGTAAAATTAACTAAAATTTAGTCGTAGCTCAAATGTCACTGAAGATGACGACTTTGTCGTTGAAACGCGTTTGACCATTAAACGTATTTTTGTGAGAATGTTTGTGTTCTGTGTTTTTATTTTTAGAAATATTTTTTCTGTTCGATTATATTTATAACTAATCATCGCGCCTAAAGGTGTGAGCAAATTGTTTTCTAGGAAATGGCTGCGGCTAACGTACGCGGCGCCGGCGACGCTCTAAAAAAACTAAAAATGCACAGTGGTACATATTAAATGGAACTGACATTTCAAGAATTATTAATTACTTCTACAACCATTGTAATGTAATTATGTGTTTATTTGTCATTCTTAAAATCAACATACGCCAACTTTAGTTGCTATTTTTAATTTAAACGAACTTAAAGTTGTTAATTAAAATTTGATTTATCATTCAAATTTAAAATACGCAAACAATAGTAGTTAAATTTAAAATGTTTTCATTGTATGTACAAATCGAACAATTTTTACAAATCTGGAACGAAATCTCTCGACAACAACATAAGCTTTGTTTTTGGATAAAATGAATTTGGAAAACTCACAATAACAGAATGGCTGGCGGATAATCACCCAATGTGTACTTACCTTTGCGAAATATTAATAATGATCCATAAGATGTTTTTGTAAAACTAACAATAACAGCCTGACTGGCGGATAATCACCCAGTGTATACTTAC
>JAGFPH010000410.1:253194-263597 GCA_018207615.1 Philaenus spumarius | reverse complement strand
TTGACGACTGACGAAATGGTGTTTTTTTCGTTTCTGTAGGTCCAAATATAAACAAGAGACAAGATAATTATCTTTTTTGACGACTGACGAAAGGCGTTTTTGTCGTTTCTGTAGGTCCAAATATGACCGAGTTATTGACAAAAAATCTGAAAACATAATTTCTTGGTAATTGTCTACAGCGTTTAAAATTAGCCTACACCAACCAATTCAGAGCAATGGATTTTATACTATTTATTAAAACTATATGAATTCAGAAAGTGTTGGTTCGTGGATAATTTTTGATGTTGTAGACAATCACAAAGAAATGATATTTTCAATTTTTTCTCGATAACACGGTTATCTTTTGACTTACAGAAACGACAAAGCAACCAATTCGTTTGTCTCTTGTAAATGTTTTGTAAAGTTAGCGGTTTCCAATGTATTCCACGTTAAGAATTTATAACGGCCGCCATTTTGAAAATTATAAACATAAGTTCTTGGTGTTTGGTTCAGTTGTAAATCGTAACATACGAAATGCTTATACCAAAATACTCAATATCTTAGCTATTTCTGGAGTTACAGTGAGTGAGTAAAATGGCGGATTGCGACTAAACTAAGCCGAATAAGAAAAAAAAAACGTGACTGAACATTTTAAATGTATTGTAATGTAGACAATCCGATCCCGTATAGTCCGCAAAGGTTTTATGCGACTCCCTGTATATGTAAATAATTGGAAGAAAATTAATATTATTATTATTACCAATGCGCATGCCCAGGGTTTTAGCTGAGGCTTGAGATGTCCACCAACCTCAAGTCGATTTTCCGTCGGGACAGATTTTACTAAAGCCAAACTTTTCGGCTTGCACCAACTGGCTTGAGCGTGTAAACGGGCCTTTAACCACGAGAAAGGTATAAATTTAACTTATTTACTATTCATAGTTGCGGCTGAAGTAAACCATTAGCTCGAGTTCTGTCGACCTTAGCGATTTCTCAAAATAAAACGAGCGGATTAAGTGGAACCAGTATCGAATAAAAAAACTGGAATAAAATCTTGAAAACGCTTCCCTGAATACAATCGAACCCCGCGACCCCATGAAGCCCACGAATGCAAGCGCACCGCAGAGATAACAAAAGGGGATCGAGCCACGCCTCTCCCTCCCCGTTAATCGAACTGGGTGGGGGGAATCCCCGCACAAAAATATAGGCCTACGTCTTATCAGCCTAACCAGACCATATTATATGCGAGAGAGAGAGAGAGAGAGAACGTCCCCCTCGTACTGTAAGGATTTCAATCACGGGTGACTCCTTTGAATTGATTGTTGGGAAACGAGACGAGTGAAACTGGAAAAATTAAAAAGCGTAAGAACAAAATGCCAACCAGGAAAATGAATCCCTTCTGAAAGAGTGAAAGCTTCTGCTGTGGATTGCGTATTTACTTCGAAATATTTCGCCGTTTTGTTTGTTAGTTCGTGTCTTGATAGGTCAAATATTGGTCGCATAATCTGGTCCGATTCGACTGCGTTTGGTTTGATTATTACCGCCCTTAATTATGCCCTTGGAAGTAATAAAGAACGGGAAACGGAAGACACGATCGACTTTCGGAATCGAACGTACGACAAACCGAATCTAGCGTTTTGAGAACTAACTGATGCACCGAGTTGTGGTCGCCAACAACTGAAATAACGTAAGATCTGCTTAGAAATTTTGAAAATCAAGAATTTAATTGTAAGCAGAACATTTGTGGCGTCCATTTACATATTCACTGGAATTAACATTTAATGTCTGATTTTTGTAAGAAAAATATAATAATAATGAATTTTGAATGTGGAATTAATTGGTTTAATAAAAGTGACTCTAAGTGATCGAAACGTAAACTTTTAAACTACGAACGGGCATTTCCATTAGCACGAACTAAGTATTATAATAATCAAGTTGAGATTGGTCTCATAGACTACATGTAAAATTGTAAACAGATGGGTATAATCACAGTTTAATTTATAAAAATGACTATACACGGTCGAAACGTCAGTTTTGTACTGCTCATTTCCATTAGCCCGAAGTAAATACAATAATAATGAAGTTGAAATCTTGTTGGACATAGGCTACTGTTTTAAAATTGTATGCAGATGTGTAGAATCAGAATTTAATTCATAAAAATGAATCTATAAGGTCGAAACGTAATTTTTCTGCATACTCGCATTTTCATTAGAACGAAGTAATTTTAATAATGATGAAGTTGAAATCGTGCACGTACAGTTGGATCAACCGTTCTTGGCAATTGAGGTTTACGCACAGGCCTAGCTTGAGGCTATTAGCAAAGCGTAGTAAAACCCGGATAGAGGCTATAGTCCTGCGCAAAGCTCATTTTATCACTGTACTGAGTGCTGAGTAAGGGAGTAACAGAAACACGTCATTTATGGTGGGGTTGTAAACTAGGTATTCGCGCGTTGTCCCAAGTGCCAAGAACGAGCGATCCAACTGTAGTCTACTTGTAAAATTGTATAAAAAAGTGTAGAACCAGAATTTAGTTCATAAAAATGGCTCTAAACGGTCGGAATGTCCAGTTTCAACTGAGCATCGGCATTTCCGTTAGTACGAACTATAATAATAATACAGTTGAAATTGTGTACATACTTGTAAAATTGTATGTATAATAAGAATTTAGTTCATAAAAATGGCTCTAAACTTTCGGAACGTCCAGTTTTAACTGAGCATTGGCATTTCCTTTAGTACGAACTATAATAATAATGCAGTTGAAATTGTGTACATACTTGTAAAATTGTATGCAGATATGTGTAAAAAGAATTTAGTTCATAAAAATGGATCTAAACGGTCGGAACGTAAATTTTACTACGTACTTGCACTTCTATTAGGGCGAACTAAATATAATAATAATCAAGTGGAAATTGTGCACATACTTCTAAAACTGTATGCAGATGTGTCTTATCAGAATTTAATTAATAAAAATCGCTCTAACGGGTCGAAACGTCCATTTTTTACTGCTCATTTCCATAAGCCTAAACTAAATATAATAATAATCAAGTTGAAATTGGGCACTACTTGTAAAACTGTATGCAGATGTATCGAATCAGAATATAATTCATAAAAATGACTCTAAAAGGTCGAAACGTCAATTTCGTTAACTGCGGATGCGCATTTCCATTTAGCGGGAACTGAATATAATGAAGGTTGATGGGACTGCGATGACAATAATGAATTATTTTTTGTTTATGTTGCTTACCGTCTTTGTTTTATACGAGTAACTGTGTTGGAGGTTCCAACAATGTAGAAGACTGGACAAGCGCCTTTAACCGCGGTGCCACTCTGTATACGCGGTGATACTACAACTATACAGACTTGTTCACAGAGTATAACTTTTATTATAAAACAGACTCATTATCTTAACTGGGTATAAATAACTCAATGGTAAAAATATTAAATTCTCTTGTTTAGATGGTCTGCTTTCTTCTAACGTTTTTGCTATTTTTCAGGTCTGGTTCCAAAACAAAAGAAGCAAAGAAAGGCGACTGAAGCAGCTGACCTCGATGGGCAGAGGACCGTTCTTCGGAGGCTCGCGGAAAATGAGAGGCTTCCCGATGAATCTCAGTCCCGGTATCGACGAACCACCACCGGGATTCCCTTACTTCGCCTCGGCGGACGGAAAGTTCGAATTCGGTTACGGCGGTCCTGCTGGGTTCCACCATGAGTTCTTCCCCGGCCATCACGGTCACGGTCAGCCGTTACCTTTCAACCCTCAAGGTAAGCTATGGATAACGTTAAGTACAGTAGAAGTGCGTGCTCGATCAATAATGAAGGGTTAACACGGCGCACAGTGGTCGGCTTTATTTGGAGGAAAAGAGTACCGGTATAGGCCTACGTTTCCTCCAGCTAGTACTTTAAGAGGTATTTTCTGCCTCATAATAAGGGTAGAAAGAACAACTTATACGGCGGGCGGGCCCTCGCAGCGCTCGTGCGGTAACATTTCCTTTCGGGGCGACAAAGCGATACTTTCCTCCCTTAAGACAAAAATAACTTAAAGGGGGGGGGGTGTTTTTGGGACGTTGAATCGATCAAAACTACTACCAAGACCGTATGATTTCTCGTTTACTAGCTAAAGCTAAAATGTCAGCACATGAAATAACGATTTACTCAAAATAATTAGTTTTCATGATCCATTTTCCCCTTTGCAAAGCGAAACGGTATATAATAGGGTAACATATTATGCGAGGATTCATCTATTTTTTAGGTGAACTTATTTATAAATAAATTATAAAAATAACAAAGTTCGAATCATTTTATGTGCTGACCATGATAAACGGTAACCTTGTAAGTAATCAATGATGGAAGGCAATCAGAATACTAAAACAAAAAGTTCATATCAACGGACGATTTTGCTCAATGTTTTGGTACAAGCAAGACTCGCATGTTTACGCAGCTTATTCTTGCATTTTTCGGTATGTAGGCCGAATGGGTATTTCTAAACCAATCGCATGTTGGCGCACGTTAGCGCAAGTTAGTTATTCATTTTTTAATTTTTTCCTAATTTTACACTATAAATAATTAATTTTAAATTTAATCTAAATATCTTGAAAGTGTATAAAACTATTCTTTAAACATACTTTCTTAAGTACTTTAAAGGTAATAACTAATAAATCACGAAAAAATATTCTGGGGTCGCTAAAATTTTGATTCTGGTTTCGTTCAAAGTAAAAGCGGGCTATGGACTGTATGTCCGACTCTCCAAGCTTATAGATCCTATAAATGATTCAGTTGACACCTCTGAACGTCAGGAATGTAATGCATTTGCTCTTTCTAGCCAAGTGAAAAATTGAGACTGCTCCGAACACTGTGCGGCGTTCGATATAACGAACTATCCAATCTACAACGACAACCTAGAGGAAATCGATTTTACATTGGCGGTAGAGGAGAGTTAGAAGTATTTCAAGCACTACATGAATTGAAAACGGGTTTAAAATTACTTTTTCACAAAATTACCTCAACACTGAAGTTTAAAAAAATAAAGCTTCGTTGCTTTTGAAAATAAAGGGGGCTTTGGGTTTTAGCAACATTTCTTTGAAATATCTTTAAAACTGCATAGCTCAAAGTTCTTTAGAAATCTGTTTATTGCATACAAAATTTCTTCCATTCAAGCAAAACTATGGTCTACTGCTCATTCGTTAGTAACGTTTATGAAACAAATTTACCAAATTATAAATCTGTACCTTCGAGGGAATTAAATTAATAAATATTTATTGTTTTATTGGTCGGTATCTCCTTTTCATCCCTTAATCAAATTGCGAGGGATTAAAGTTTTGCATGAATCACGTAAGAAGCAATTGTGGAAAACGTCAGCTCTATGGGAGTTAATGGTGTGTTTTTCTAGGTTAGTTACCCCTTAAATGGAAGTAATCGAAAGATTTTTTTACGGCATCAGCTCCCTCTGTGCTAATTTATCTTTTACTAATTTTGGTAATGATCCGTCCAACAGTGTGTGCGTGAATAGCGAACATACAATATAAAAAATTTGTTTTTTTAAATATTTTGCCTCGATAATTTTCTGTAAGGATAAATGGTTTCGAGATATTTGACTATTGACTAAATATTTTTAACGGCCGCCATTTTGAAATTACTTTTCTTACACATGTTAAACGTTAAGTGTTTGGAAAATAAATGATTCGGGACTAACGTTTGTATAAAACTTTTTTAATTATTTTACGAGTCGATGGAGTCAAAGTTCGGCAGTCTTCTCCTGGCACTCAGCAGACCTATGTGTGATAGATTATTTTGTGCATGGTTATAACATAACACCAGCTAGGCCTATGTGTTCTAATGCGATGATAACGTTCCAGGTGGTCCGATGGATCCCGGTCCCATGGGTCCTATGGGAGGCGAGTTCGGCCAAATGACTCCCGAGCCTCCTCCAGGATTCCTCCCTCAGCCACCTCCGCAGAGTGAACAACAGTTACTCTCGCAAAGGGCCAGTCCTGAATTTATCAACTCCCAAGGTAAGAAGTGAATTCAAACTGACGGTTAACGGTAAAACGTAATCACAGTTTGAAAGCTAGAGTAAGTAACCTTTTATTTCTCCCGCTGATGTTTAATATATCGGTTTTTTAAATTGTTTTCAAAGATGTATTGTTCATATTTTAAAATTTGTTTTTTCGGACCATAATTTTGGAATACAAAAATAATGAACGACGTTGCCAGAGTATGTATCAAGTCTCGTTGTCAAGTGAAACTTAAAACTAAGTCTAGTAAACAATGGTGCTCATCCGGGTAAAGTTGATGTTGCAAATCCTTCCTAAATTCTATGTATCCCCCCCCCCCCCCCCCAGAAATGATATTCCAAAGAAACGTAACATATCATGAATTATTGGGCCTGGCGGGCCTTTTTATTTGTTTAAGGGATCACCGGTTATACCTGTTATAGTACATTAAATCTGAAATTTAAATTTAATGTTCTCAAATTGTAAAAGCTTTGGTAGTCAACTTGTATAGCAATCTTTTTTGTTGCTAGAAACTACAGTCCATCAAAATATTATTCATAAACTAATAAGAATCAGTTATTCTTTTATATTTAGCACTATTTAGCATGAAATTACAATAAAACAGGAACACTCAAGCATACCTATCAAAATCTAACGTGGAATATGAAATAAGTTTAAAAAAAGTAAAGCAAGGTAAATAAAAAATACTGAAACTGTTGTATATTTTCAAGTCAACACTTTATTTTAAAAATTAATTCAAACAGTGTCTAAAATGTAAGCACAATTTTATTAAATTAACTGTGCTACAACCGAACACGTCTTTGTTACGTGGTAACTGCAAGCAAATCGATTATTTTTTCGTTTGCAATGACCTCTCATGTGTGAAATGGGGGATAAAGTGTTATTGAGGGGGGGGGGGGGGGGGGTTAAAATTGTGTGTTTCAAATTAATAAATTCCGGTAAAGAATAGATCGTACTTCATAAACTATTAAGATTGAAAAGTTTTAACTTATCAATCCTGAAAAACTCAAAATCCTCCAAAACCGTAATAGTTATTGGGGAGGGGGGGAGGGTAAACATTTAAAATGGGGACAACCTTAGGAGGGGAATCGTGAAATACTTAAATTTTTTATCAGCTTGAAATATTGGTAAAATTTAAAAATCTCTCTTCAAAATGCCCACCAAAAATCTCCCCCCCCCCCCCCCGAAAATTCCAATGGTGCAGCCTGCATCATGGGTTAGAATGGACACCCCTGCTAGTAAACATAAACAAAGATGACACTATGTCAATGTATTAGTGGTGATTGGTAGTCGCTCAGTCAATAACGTCTAAATGTAAACAAAGACACCTTTATTACTAAACTGACAATTTTAACTTGTACCGCCTTGAATCGGGAACTTTTGAGGTACAGCAACGATTCAAAAATGAAATTTTCCTCTCGATACGCCATGTCGAATATTGTTAAAGAGAAGAGACGTTGAACGCTTTTTTACTATTGGAAACCGTTTGAAATTTAAAGTTGCTTTATGTAGGAAATTATTTGGGCTACAGCGACAATTCAAATTTGAAAATATTGCTTTTCGACGTCGCGCTTAACTGGCCCTGTACTATTTACAAGTTTGGGGGGAAAGGATAAATTTATAACACAACCAAAATTTTCTAATGTAAAATTAAAAATGTGCAATCTTTAGAACATTGAAGTACACCAACGATTCAATTATGAGAATATTTCCTTCCAGTCGTGGGGTGCTTGGCGTGTAAGGGCTCTTTTCTAGTGTCTAATAAAAATAAAGAGACAACTATAAATCTGGTTACTATATCCAATATTTTAGCCGACTGCTGCATCCGATTTATTATGTTCTCAGGTTTTATTTCTACTCCTAACTTGAGGCCTACTTTTTCTCTTTCCTCATTCCATGCATGACAACAGAACAAAGTGTGTTCTGCGTTGTCTATTTCATTTTCACAGTATGCACATCCAGGTGACTATGATTCCAAATCCACAGATTAAACATACATGCCCAGTTGAACCCTGCGCCAGATAGATGTTCGTCTCTCCATATCGTTTGTTCATCTACTCTGTCGGATTTGAAATCAGTCGCTGTGTCCTTCGTCCGGATGGTATCTCCCATTTGCCGTTTCTGAAAAATTCCTAGTCCTACTCTGCTTTTGCTGTACTTGGGTTTCACAGAGCGAAAGTTTCTCTTACACTTCAATTCTCTCCGTCGCCGTGAGATTTACGAACTAAAATGTAATTTTGCTGTTTTTGGCTTTAAACGTTTTTGCAATGTACTCAAAAATTAGCGTTGACGAGCACTGTTGCGTCAAATTCATACTGATTAAATGAAACACCGATCCTCAAAAATGAGGGAAAACTATAACGAATGATGAATGTCATCGAAATCTAAACTACAAGTAGGGTTACACCACAGAACTGTAAACTACTATAGGCTTACAATACAGTAGTGTAAACTACATTAGGTTTACAATAAAGTTGTGCAAACTACAGTAGACGTGCACCACAGTCGTGTAAACTACAGTAGGATTACATCGTAGTAGTGTAAACTACTGTAGGCTTAAAATACAGTAGTGTAAATTACAGTAGGCTTACAATAAAGTAGTGTATACTACAGTAGGCTTACATCACGGTAGTGTAAACTACAGTAGACTTACACCATTGTAGTGTAAACTGCAGTAGGCTTACAACAAAACAGTGTATACTACAGTAGGCTTACACCACAGTGGTGTAAACTACAGTATACTTAAACCACAGTAGTGTAAAATACAGTAGGCTTACACCACAGTAGTGTAAACTACAGTATACTTAAACCATAGTAGTGTGAAATACAGTAGACGTGCACCACAGTAGTGTAAACTACATTAGGCTTACAATAAAGTAGTGAAAACTACAGTAGGCTTACAATACAGTAGTGAAAACTACAGTAGGCTTACACCACAGTAGTGTAAACTACAGTAGTCTTAGGCCTACACCTCAGAAGTATAAAAGTACTCCGAGAGTAATGACTATGTCGTCGTAACTTACATCAGGGTATTTAAATAAACATAATTTGTTCATTAAGATGTTCAGTTATCGCTTCTTGTTCCTTATTTTTCTGGTTCTAGGTTTTATTTATCACTATTGTTGTGAGGCCTAGGTTGGTTCTTGGTTCTGTGAAGTTTCTGAGCTAGATTTATGATCTTAAGTTGGCGGAATCACTTTTCATTTGAGGCAAATTACTGTTATCAGACGGGAAATTGTCAACTCTGTCGTAACGTTGGGATTCGCGTCTTGAAACTCAGTTGTATTTTAACACCAGAAGAACTTCATATTAGGGCTTCGATCATAAGCTATGTTTACCTTTAGTTCTGACCACCTCTAGTCAAGACCCTGCTTGTAACAATACTAATGGGGTTTTCTTGTGTGTTTCAGGTGTAAGCGGTAACAGTGGATTTTCCGAGCCGCAACCGCTACAGAGCGAAGGTCTTGTGTGGTGATAGCGAGCCCTAATGCCGGGTCACAGTGCCATACAGCGTCTGCAACACAAACATTAGTCGACATTTAGTGTCCAGTGTCCGGTGTCCGGTGTCCGGTGTCCGGGCCTCACCGCGGAGTGAACATGCATAGCGTCGTTCTATTATTTTTAATCTGTTCAGATAGCATTTTCTAAAAGCTTTAGTTTTGATTTGTCGGTGTGTCGGCCGTCGGGAAGAAAACATGCTTAACACAAATAATATTGTATGTTGGTTAATAAATATTATTTGTACGTGGAATGTGAAACGTTTAATATTTATAATACCTGTATGGAAGTGAACTTTAGTAACATCGTTCATTAAAAAAATATTTATGTTGTATTATTTGTATAGGATGTTCGATTTGCATAACTACTATTTTATTATTTCTTTGTGTAATAACGATGTTATTACAAGGTTACTGTTATTCATTTTGTAAATATGTTAAAGTTTTGGAGCAATCTAAACAAATAAAGAAACATGAGCCCTTTGGTGGTGTTGTTAGTTAGCACTGAGATGAACAGTGAGCGTGAAGAACAGGAGATTATTGTAGACAAGCTTTTTATTTGGCAATCATTTATAATTAAAACAAATTGTAAATTCTCATAAATATACGACAGGTGTTCAATTAATTGTGTTCCTTTATTTCGATAAGTTATAAGTTTGGAATTTTAGGAGAACGGCTTGGCGCAATCAGCTACAGTCGGAACCTCAGGACTGCTATTGGATGTTTCTATTATGGACTTTGCAAAACTGTAGGGTTAAATCAATAAAAAGTGCGTGTAAAATTTTGAAAGCGGTTGGATTTCTGGGCTTGTAACTAAAGATAAGCGACATTTCACTTTTGTCACATATATTTAAAAATCGCAGTGTGTCTCTGTGACTGTGACTATGTCCAAGATATTTAAAAATCGCAGTCACAACCC
>JAGFPH010000410.1:202459-216809 GCA_018207615.1 Philaenus spumarius | reverse complement strand
TACAATTATTTTAATTCCGACTAAACACAATCGGTTTCTACATGGCATTTATCCTCTTATTTGTACCACCATAATTAGGAAGGGAAACCATGTCGTAGTGTGGGCGTATCGATGTGTTTTCATATGTCTTCGTCTTGCATTGAACAGTGCTGTGTGGTGTAGTCAGAAACATTGTGTAGAAATAACAGAAGATTTGAATTATTAGCGGGCATTAGTAACAGTTCCCCAGCCATTGTATGCGGCGATTGGCTACCGGCCCCACCCGCGCATTGTTGCTCGACTATAGGCATTGTTACAGAGTCGATTCAATAAGTTGCTGACAGATTACGCTTACAATAGCAGGACCACTCCTCGGTCTAGAGTCTAGAGCCTATCAATCACATTGTTTACAAATCCGATAGAATTTTTAGAATATAATATTTTGTTGTTATGACGTGGAAGAGTCGAGATGATTCTTTGTTGAAAGACAATGCGATCGGGTTGGAAGGAAACGCGGAAGGTTGGGTTGTTTTGTTAATATATCGGGAGTGTACTTCCCTCTTATACTAATTATTATGTAGCTTGTAAAGACTTCATTTTATTTATTTATCCTGTAGTGTAGATAATAACTGTTTAAGATACATCACAAAATCTTAATGATAAAACAAAGAAATTACACAGATCTCCGTTCGTTTTCAGACAAATCAAAATAAGTACAAAAAATATGTAAATAAAATTGAAGTGCCTGTCTGGATTTCGAAATGAATACTTTTTTCTATGCTCATATGGTTATCAAAACCTAAAAATTCATTTTTTTTGACGGTCGGTTTGTTTGTCCGGGCTAATCTCCGGAATGGCAGAACCAATTTTGACAAAACTTTCATATGTAGAGGACTATTCAGGTATTAATCTATTCTTCTTTTTATCACGGAAATATTTAGGTTTCCTATTAAAAAATTACGGACAAAATTGGGTGTTGCACGTGACCCCATAATAATTTACGTAGGCCTAAAAGGAACTCGGATCTAAAATAGTCTTTTAACTGCGTGTAATGCACAATGTTTACCCGATAGTCCTTTTATTTATTTAATCAGATCTGCGAGCGAAGCCTGATAGTACCAAATAAATAACTTGTAATAAATAAACAATTTAAACAAAATTTAAATAACATACAATAAATGTAGCAATCCACGCAGTACGAACGGAGGGATCATCTTGCCAGATATTGGAACGCTGGCAATTCGCGTTGGATTTATTTCCTTTAGTTCCTAATTCAAGTTAGCTAGTAGCAATGTATTTAAAATGTATAAAATTGTTCTATATAGTAGGCAAGTGTACATTTCTTATAAGACTTGCTGCCCATCTCCCTTTAATATCACCATCCCTTCGTAATTGCCACTCCAGCAAAGTAATTTCTCTGGAATTTTTAGCAGCCTCTATTCTGCTGACTTCCTTACTTAGAGTGAAGATGTTCTTCCGCTCCTGCGCCAAAAGATCAATCGGGATGGCACCCGCCACTACCAGCACCGCCGCCTCTGACACTGTTCGGTAGGAGCTTATAATTCTCATTGCTCCAATTCTCTGGAATGAGAGTAGTCGAGAACGACGTCTTCTAACCCTAACTGCGTCAGATTTCTGCTCCGTACAACAAAATCGAATGCACCACAGTCATCAGGAGTCGTCGCCTACCAGCACGTGGGCCACCCATATTGGCCTTCAGTCTTCCAAGGTATTTGGTCATCACTTCCGCTTTGTCACATTTAAGTCCGAATTATTCCCAGAAAGTCAACTTGGTGTCCAACGTTACCCCTAAATACTTTGCTGACCTCTTGGTGTTCATACAAAAACACGGAGAAGTTAATTTCTACCTTACTCAGTTTCTAACAGGGCACGGATACTTCCGGTCCTATCTTCATAAGATGGGCAAAGGGAGTTCTATGAATTGCCGAACCTGCGAGAATAGAAGAGACGATGCAAGACACACTTTCTTCGAATGCGAACGATTCTCATACCAACGGCGAGATATCAATAACATGATTGGAGAATGTACGGTAGAGAACATAGTGGAAAAGATGATGTTTTCCAAAAGCAACTGGGATAGTATCTCCAGGTACATTGAAGAGATTTGGCGCTGCATGAGGAAAGAAGGATGGCTTGAAGCATAGAAGAGTAAGGACTGCAGAGTTAATACAATCAGAGAACATATTAACAAAATTATGGTTCAGTAGATTTGGCACAATTGGTGTTTGACCAACCGGTCAAAAGGATGGTGGATGCCCTATAGGGCAAGACAGATCCTCTCCTCTGTGAAGTAATATCTCAGTCATGGTCCCGCAGAGGAGGGAAGATGGAGTGAAAGGTTGAATGTTTTTTTACCGGGGTAAAGAGGCTGCCCACCACCTTCAGTCCCCGGACAATGTCATCCCCGGATTTTTTCCTTCCTAAAAAAAAATATATAGTAGGAAAGTGTAGAAACATTTCCCTTTTCTTTTATTTGTCTTTATTTATACCGGATTCAAATTTAAAAATCACATTAACCGAGTTTGAACCTGAACAAATAATGAAAAACTTTCAATTGTTATAAAAATAACGATGAAATCTCTCCTGATATTTCACAAAATAAGGGTTTTGCTCTGTGAGCAGTTTTTGTGGACTAATCAAAGTTTTAAACATCTGTCGGATGTTCCGGATGATATTCGATGAATTATGGGTTACCTTCGCATACTTTTCAGTCTTTCGCTTTAACTGCTACTGCGGGCAAGTTATGAATTGTCAGGTAAATACTTTATGATTAAATTAGACATTAGACGAAGACTTCGGTCTAAATGTTATATTAAATAAAATAAACGCCACGCTCTCCAGCGTACTCACGCCAAGCAGAGAATGGGTACTCAGCGTACACTAGCAGCTCACTCTAGCTCTTTAAGGTTACCTACCTTTAACATTTAAAAATATGCACTTACATTTAATCATGGGCGCCCATACCAATGGGCAGAGGGGGGCCATGCACCCCCCCCCTAGCTCCCAGGGAAAGGAAAATATGTATATTATTCACTATAGTCAGGTATTTTTCTTTAAAGAGATTAGCACTAAAATATGTTTTAAATGTTATGTCCCGTTTCATTTTACATATAATTATTTTATTTTTTACAAGAGTTCAAGCATGAGCTGCAATGCACTGTGTATTGAAAATACTCCCAGTACGGGGGTTGGAATGCGAAGCAAGCAATGCACTGTGTATTGAAAATACTCCCACACGGAGGTTGGCGTGCGAATCACGCAATGCACTGTGCGTCGGCCGCTCCTCATAGTGTTCAGTGTCAAGCTCACATGTGCGTCCTTAGTAGTGAACGTGTTACGCCCTATACCCCGGTCTAGCCCCCCCCTCCTAGAAAATATGGGCGCCCATGCATTTAAGACAGAATAGCAAGGTCCCCGGCAATGACGGAAGCAGCCTTATTTGGGCCTACGGCCTACATTTACTAAATAAATAACTTTAAATTACAACTTTTCATAAAACTACTAAAACAGAAATGTGATGACGATTGCCTCAATAAGTTTAGATTACTCATCCTGGTAGATTTAAAATCCTGGTGCATAAACTCATCCACGGAATAAAACGAGCCAGACAACAGAAGCTGTCCGAGAATGTTTTTAAGAAACTTATAATTTTGTAATTTTGGAAGTTTATGAAAAAACACAGCACCTTCTTGTGAAGGAAGTTTACTGTACAGAGTTCACCTGTGTTGTTTCATACGATATTCACAAGAATTTCTGGAGCTATAAGTGTGTGCGTACTTGTTCAGAGGTTCAGAGCGCATGTATACACTTTAACTTAAAATACAAGATCACTTTCAGTGTTTAGATACTTGGAATTGTGAGTACTCCAAGATATTTAAAAGCATTTCAACAAATTTGTAATTTCTTTTTCCTGCCACAAGCCTAATAGCTTTTTACAGAACAAACGCTCTTTGCATATTCTGAACTGATTAATTTCCACAGAGTAAAATTCCATAGTTCGTGTATGGATACACAAAAACCCATAGTAGGATGTTAACAGAATTCGAGTTTTGCAATACTATTTTAAATTTCGCAGAGCAAACCTGAATTTTTTAAAGTGAAAACTTCTTTAAGAGCACCGAGCACTTTTTGGAAGAGGTAAAATATATGAACTCGCGATACACGAAACGCTTAAAGTGAGACTTGATTTCGTCGATGATTTTTTCTTCTGCATTGGCTTACACAGCTACTAATATAAACCAGAAGTTTAATTTAACATCTGATCGTAAGAAAAAGAAATCGACGTAATAAAATAGGCGGTGGTAAATTCAAAAACTTAAGCTCAATAGTTGTATGGGTTTAGTAAAGTCACTCTACCGATGAAATGGACATTAAGTTGTCCTCATTTTGTAAGTTGTGTTAAAATAGCTTTTTTGGTAATACCTTTGAAATAGACATAATGCTTTCTCATTTTTTAAATGTTTAAATTTCCTATCTTAGTTGCTATGGTAATGAATGTAAATGCATAAAGAAACGTGCATTTTCAGTATAGGCCTAACCTAAAATTATTTTGTTAAACTTTTAATAGGCTATAAATTAAACTGATTATTTTAATTGTTTAACTTTAATATTTAACAAACGATATTAAAATTATAATACAGTAAACCTTTCTGGAACCTGTGTTGGTTCAGTATAGGTCAAACCTAAAATTGTGTTTTTTTAAATTATTATTTGAGTATAGACAATAATGTCTATGTTATGTTTTATTTTTTAGATTTAAATTTTAAAAGAGGCAAGATAAAAATAATGATAGAATTTCAGAATAAACCAATACAAACAACGATTTATATCCATGACAGTTTTCACTTCTGTCGGCAATCCCACCACTGTTTTCTTTTTTTAGAATTGACACTATGTATTTACATGCTCATTCCAGGTTAGCTTGTCTACCAGGAGCCACTAGAAATTTTCTAATTTTACTTCATCAATTTCTCTTTCTCCTATGAAGACACATGGTGCCTGATAACAGCTTTTCTTTAAACTAAAATACATGTAATTTGGTCATATGAAGATTAATTGTCAAATAGTTTTCAGCCAGATAAGTTGCTGATCCGTGGCATTGGCCTGTAAGAAGGCCTTCTGCTCTATTATTTAAAGTTAAAGTCGTATCATCAATTAAGTAAATTGATTTTAAAACTGTTTCTTAAGAAGGTAGAAAATTCTTAAAGTTTTGTTTAATTTCGTTTCATCGGGTGTTATATGCTATGAAAGAACGCATTTTGGTCAATTCAGTGTCTAACCGCAGAAATCACGAAACAAGTATTTTTTTATAAATCTGTCTAAATGAAGTCATTAAGAGGACAAAACCGATAAACAATTATTAATACATGACGTGACATAAAAGTTCCGTTACCCTACGCAAACGTAAATTTTTTAACTAAAAACGCTAGTCAAAAGTTAAAAAAAAATCGTTTATGATTATTACGATATTACAGAGAAAGACATACGCGACGAAACAATGACGGATGATCGTGTAAGCATTTAAAGCGGAACTTGTTTGTTTTGTTGTTTCGAGTCCGGCCGCCCTAACAGCCCTAGCCGGTGCCTGGTGGGCAAAGTCAACTACATTGTTCACAACAAAACAGTTTCGAATTAGGGTACGTAATGATTCCCCGCGGTGAGGGCGGATTCCACACATGTGACCGATTCGCGCACGGCATATGTCGCGTCCCGGAGTATCCCTTTCCCTCCGTAGAGCGTTGAATATTCAGTGGACGGCTTAGAACACCAGATGAGGTCCGGCCGTGAATGGGGAGAAGTAGCAGAGCATGGATCGGCAAAAACTGGAAAGAGTGGAGTTGACAGAGATAATGATAGTCCATGACTTTCAGAATGTATGCACTGCACCCTTGACTCGTTGGGTCTGGAGTTAAGTCAGAGTAGAAACGTCCAAGTGCGTGCACCAAAGCAATGTTACAGAGCAATTAGTAGGAGCAGTAATCCTTTGATTGCAGCGTAAAGACGTTTATAAGAATGAAATTAGCAACGGAAATGTTTGCTGTCCAGCTTCGACTGTCCCAAACTTTACGGGGTTATTTGTCAGCTAAACACAAGCAAATAATACAATATAACATGTGTCCTATCTCGATCTGCTTTCTGTCTGTCCGTCTGTATGTGATTTTTACAAATACCTTAATGTCTCAAAAACGGTTAAAGATATAATCATGAAACTGAGTATGAATATTCATCTAAATATGGTACATTTTACTTTAAAAATTTGTTTTCTTGCAACAATATGTTTAAAAATGGCGACATTTGAAATTTCTTAATGTTAAATATTTTTAAAAAAACTATACATTTTACAAAAAAAAAAATTAAAGATACAACATTTTTAGACTATTTTAAGACAAATCCAACGATATATGGTTTTTAATAATTGAGTCACGAATAACGGATATAACTCAAATTATTGGTCGAATGTAGGGCTATTCGGGTGCTGATGCTAGTCATACTAATGAAATGATAATAAAAAGCCCTATTATTCGACCACTAAATTTGAGTAATCTCCGTTATTAATGACTGAATTATTAAAACCATACATCGTTGGATTTGTCTTAAAATAGTCTAAAAATTTGGTGCCTACATTTTTTTGTAAAATGTATAGTGTTCTAGATATTTGACATTGAAAATTTTCTACTAACGCCACAATTTTGTTTTGTTTTGTTTTACCGTGTGTCTGTATGTATGTAAGTTTTACTTAAAACTTCTAAATGAATATAAACTAAATTTTGGTTGAATGTTGCCCTAGCTACAAAAACAATTTTTTTTAAATGTATAAGCCATTATCTTTGTCAGTTTCAAATTGGCGGCCATTCAAATATTTAAAAAAAAAACACCCATTTTACATAAAATGTATAAGAATAATTTTTATTCTAAATGTCATGAAAAATCGAAAACAGTTAATTCTTTTAAAATTTGGTTGAAATTAAACCGAATTATGGGCGTTTCCGTCCACCCGTATACGGCCATTTTTTGTACTCTTTGCTGCACGGCAATGTGACAACAATGGAGTGACTATTATTGTAGGGTTTGAGTCATACACTGTAAGAAATTTCAAAGTTAGTCGCAGTAATGGTGAAACAGTTGACTGTCACAGTTTGATAACCACCAACGTATTATAGAAAGTAGCCAATCCTTTAAAACGAGAAGACAAACATTTTTCTGTCTTTTTAAAAGCCGTGTAATACAGCCATTGCCTAGTTTTCCAAAGACTGTTTAACTTATTGTGCATCAAATTAAAGACTCAAAACGTTTGCTTGCCGCCAATCTGAATATTGATTTAATAAATACATACTTTGACTTGCCGTCTAAAATATTCAATTTGCTATCGTAATACGACGCCCGTTTCAGCTATTCAGCCATTTTCAAGTATTTTAGCCGGATATCCTTTGTCACTTATTGACACAAAAACACTCAATCACAGTACATTAACACAAACACAATAATAAATACACTTGATAAATTATTTAAAACAATCGAAAACAGAGTCAATTCAAAAATATTCTGCTGGTTGAATGTATATAAATTAAAGACATTTAAAAACAGTGAATCCTGTGGTAAGAAAGTTAAAACGGCTCCGTTCGCTAGCTACTCTCAGAAACGTGTCCTTACTGAAATTTTTCAGAATATATAACCATTAAAAACATATGATTTGGGGGTCGTAGGAGGGAGTAGTGGTTTAGGATTTTGTAAATAGGTTGTCTGAGATTCGACTAAAGGTGATTAAATATCCCAAGAATCGATTTGTTCATCTCTCTTTTCGTTTTTTACATTATAGAAGTGGTAAGTTTTCAATAATCACATTATATATGTATAGGGTATATATATGTTTATATATATATATAAAGTTATGAAGAGGTAATATATAAAATGTAAGAGTAATGGCAACTTTGAACGCCTTCCGTTGTTGTGCATAATCATGCTTATAAACTTTCTTACGCTACAATCAAAGGATTACACCTTCTATGTTTTTACATAATTGCTTTGTAAATTGATCCGGAGCATTGTTTTTCAACATAAATTCTGTACATTAACAACATACTGTAACTGAATTAGCCATTGTATTCGGAACTTACACGTGTGTGAAAATGCGTATCTGTTGGGTAGAAGCAATTGAATCCACAAATAAACCAGCGAAGGTAGACTCAATTCCGTAGCCAGGGGAGGGGGGGGGGAGAAAACCCTTCCGAAATCCCGAAATTTAGTAGTAAGAATTAATGCTAGGTTTAAAAAGTGCAAATTAAATTATAAAATAGACAACACAACAGAGGATCCAGCAACATATTTTACGTCATTGTGCATTTCATGCATACTGATATTTAGATTTACTTGATTAAACTACAACGTACAATACACATGGATGCAGTAGGATTACAGCCTTACTCTCTTGTGAGCTTGATCTGATGTATTAAATAAGAAAACTATGAAGGTTCAACAAAAATACTTTACTCTAACAAAACACGCAATGCATTGTGTAGGCTATTGAAAATACTCCCAATACGGGGGTTGGCGTGCGAAACACTCAATGCATGGTATATTGAAAATTCTCCCAATACGGGGGTTGGCGTGGGAAAAACGCAATGCTCTGTGCATTGAAAATTCTCCCAATACGGAGGTTGGCGTGCGAAACACGCAATGTATTGTGTATTGAAAATTCTCCCAATACGAGGGTTGGCGTGCGAAACATTCAATGCATTGTGTATTGAAAATACTCTCAATACGATGGTTGGCGTGAGAAGCACGCAATGCATTGTGTATTGAAAATACTCCCAATATGGGGTTGGCGTGCAATGCACTGTGTGTCGGCTGCTTCTCATAGTGGTCAGTGTCAAGCTCACATTAGCAGTGAACATGTTAAAAGGGTTTAAATTCAAATCCCCGGTCCTGACCCCTCCCACCCCGAAAAGTTTTCCTGGCTACGTCGTTGGGTAGACTAGGCAGCCAAGGGTTCCGTCTATATTGGAAAAAATGGCCTGTTATCTTAATTTTGAAAACCGTCAAGTTGTACAAAAAAGATACAGTAATATTTTAAAATTCAAACATTATTACCTTCAAAAACCATGAATTTCTCTGGATAGTAAAAATAAGCTCATCCGTTCGCTAGATACGCTCGGAAATTTGTTTTACAGTCGTTTTCCACAATTTTACAATAGGTGTTAGTACGGTGGAATTTATTGAATTATTTCAAACAATGCCAATGTGTAAACAATGTGCCAGGAAAGATGAGCTTACGGTGACTCTATGGTGAGACCTGTCGTAGGGAGTGGTCAATGCGCTTCGATCATTCAAATTTGTTTATATATATGTAGGCTTACTGTTCGCACTCTAACGGCCGCATTTTACTTCACGTTGGTTTTCCTAGTCACTCGGACGAGCCAAAAAAATCAACAACTGGAAGCAAGTTGTCTTCGTACTTAAGTGAAACTAGTATTTTTTGGGTCTTTATCTACAAAAGCAAATGTAGGATTAATATGGTGTACAACATGGTGTAAAAAACAAAACAAAACAAAATATGCAGAATGTGCATTTTTTGACACGAACTTATAGCCCGTCTGGTCGCCCAAAAATCGATGAAAACGAAAAATACCATAAAAGTACCCCGGTTCAAATCCGCGCAAGGGCAGATTCTGTTCCGAGGCCGACGCGACGGCCGGGATGTAAACTCCCGAAGCCAGTGGGTCTGCTGCGAGCGAAGCGAAGCAGTCCATAATCCGATGCCACAAGGTCTTTCTGATATCAAATTAAATGTTAAACTAAGGACATTATGAGAATGGAGGGATGCCATTTTGCTCAATTGTTTTTTATGTGACACATCAAAAAATTAATTATAGCTGTCGCATTTTGATTATTCGCGTTTAAGGGTTTAACACCGGAATACTATCCCTTAAAACAATTCATATTCATTGATTTTATCCCCTTTGGAGCTGGAGATCGAGGAATTGGCACATTTACACCATAAATGTTACGTAGAAATAAAAAAAATAATATAATGCAACAACTCCTGTACAATAAATGTAAATGTAAATTCGGTAAATATTATTATTAGGTGATTATACAGGGAGGTTCAGGAAGAAACGGAACTAAAGAAAAAAGTTCATCTAATCATATTTTCGGAAATGCTTCGTTTTCCAGTTATCCACCATTTCGTTGTTTTTACAAAATAATTAATATCTTGGCTGTAGGAAATATTGAATGCAAAATTTGGATACATATTTGGTATGACATTTTTTACCAATGTACAAAAGTGTTTAATGTAATAATCTATCTCGAAAACCGGTAACCAAAAAAATTTATTTTTGAATGACAAACAAAATGTTTTTTTTTTTCACGTAGCTCAAAAGATAACCTAGTTTTTGGCTAAAATCTCAAAACATGATTTCATGTTAGACATAACAATACAGAAACCATAATAATAGTAGGCCTACAGAAAGAAATTATGTTTTGAGTTTTAGCCGATAACTCGATTATCTTTTGAGCTACGGGAAAAAATAAAAACAATGTTTTGTTTGTTATTAAAAAATTGACATTTTTGTCAAAATATGCTTGCATGGAACACAATATCAATTTTTGCATCTCATTACACACAGTCATATTAAAATATGTCCCTAAGAAGTATACTCAGCAGTACATCCTCATAATAATGCACGTGGGGGCAGTGCCGTAATAATTAAAAAAGATATCAAACATAACCTGCATCATAAACATGAAAGTGAAGAAATACAAGCAGTTAGTGTCAGTATTGATACCCGTAATCATAAATTAGTGGTAGCCTCAATATACTGCCCACCTACATATATATTATTAAGAAAAACGATTACACACACTTTTTCAAGGAACAATGTGAAAAATTTGCAATCGGGGGTGATTTTAATGCTAAAAATATAGATTGGGGATCTAGACTTACAACAACTAAAGGAAAAGAGCTTCTTGAAGCAATAAATGAAAACAACTGCAAGTGGCATTCTACAGGAAAAAAAACTTATTGGTCCAGCGATCAAAATAAAATTCCAGACCTTATTGATTTTTTTCATAACTAGAAAAGTACCATGTGATCATGTAGAAGTGCAGGAAGGGTTTGACTCCACATCTGACCACTCGTCTATCCTAATGAAAATCAATTATACAAAGGTTACAAATGAAAATTTCTAACGTTAAAAAATAAATATACCGATTGGATAAATTTTAGAAAGGAACTAAGCAAAATAATTAGTTTAAATATACAATTCTCATCAAAATAATCAATAGAAGAAGAGGCGGAAAAGCTCACCAAGGACATACAGCAGGCAGCATGGAATAGTACTAATTTATCAAACAATAAACTAACCGGAAAGTGTTATCAAATGGAAATAAAATTGCTAGTGACGGAGAAAAGAAATACAAGAAGGGAATGGCAAAGAACGCGAGATCCTTTCGTCAAGAATAGGTTAAATAACTTGACCCAACGATTACGGAGAAAGATATTTGAATTTAAAAATAACTCAATAAACTCATACTTAGAATCACTCACCTATGGCAAAGATATGGATTATTCACTGTGGAAAGCTACTAAATATCTGAAAAGATCAGTTACTCACAAACCACCAGTTAGAACAAATAATGGTACTCTGGCTAAAACTGAAGAAGAAAAAGCCGAAAACTTTGCTCAACATGTAGAGCGTACCTTTCAACCCAATGAAACAACAACTAATCAACAAGCTATATTAAATAAAAGTAACATAGTCAACGTGAGATAAGAAATACCATTGACTAATGCCAAAGAAGTAAAACATGTAATAAAGAACCACTTCGTACTGAAAAAATCACCAGGGTATGATTTGATAACTGGAGAGATCCTCAGGCAATTGCCTAATAAGGCTATAAAGAAAATATCAGACGTCAAAAATGTTTCTTATAAACACTGCTATGTTCTCCTAACATGGAAATTTGCGGATGTAATCATGATACCTAAACCAGGTAAACCGCCAAGTGAAATAACCTCATACAGGCCAATTTCACTTCTTCCAGTTATGACAAAACTATTTGAGAAACTACTCTTAAAACGAATTAAGCCAGAAATTGAAAAATCAGGTGTTATTCCATCTCATCAGTTTGGATTTAGGGAGAAACAATCTACTATCGATCAAGTCCACAGAATAACAGATTTAATAGAAAAATCCCTAGATGAAAAAAAAGATTTGTTCTGCCATATTTCTTGACATAGCGCAGGCATTCGACAAAGTATGGGTAAATGGTTTAATGTATAAATTAGAGAAAACTCTGCCATTTGAGTATGGCCAGATCCTTAAATCGTACCTCAAAGGGAGATATTTTAGAGTTAAACAAGGAGGAGTCTATTCCAGTAACAAAAGCAGGAGTGCCGCAGGGGAGTTTATTAGGGCCATTCCTATTCGTACTATTTACAAGCGACTTACCGCAAATGAATAATACAATGACCGCCACATTTGCGGACGACACTGCGATCCTAGCAGTCGGTGACACAGTAGACGAAGTAACACCCAAACTGCAAATAGCCATAAATAATATTCAAGAATGGCTGTTAAAATGGAGAATCAAAGTAAACGAGTTTAAGTCTAGACATATTAACTTTACTAATAAATCAGTGGAACCATTACCTGTTACTCTCAATAATATTCCGATACCATATGCTTTGGGATGAACCTTGATGCAAAGTTAAAATGGAAAGTGCACGTTAAAAAGAAAGTGGAAGAACTTCAACTGAAATATAGGAAAATGTACTGGTTAATTGGGAGAAAATCTCAGTTATCCATTCACAACAAACTCATGCTCTATAAACAAATACTGAGGCCGAGTTGGGTATATGGTATCGAACTGTGGGGATGCACCAAAACCAGCAATCAGAGCATTGTCCAACGTTTTCAGAATAAAGTACTTAGAGGAATTGTAAATGCTCCTTGGTACGCCCGTAATAGCGACATCCATAGAGATCTTGGAATGGATACAGAGGCAAGTGTAGTAAAGAAGTGTGCCAAAAAAACATCTAGAGAGGCTCCATCAATACCCAAACGTTGAAGCTGCTAAACTACTTCTTCAAGGGGGAAACATAAGAAGACTCAAAAGACTAAAACCTTTCGAGTAGCCTGAATAGTCAGCATAAATGCAGAATTCATCAAACGAACACTTACTTCATGTAGAGGACATAGTGATGCAATATTGTTAATCTTGCTAGATTCAAACGTTGTTAGTCAAAACATGACTAGTTCTTTGCTTAAAATTTTATTTGTTAATGTCTGAATAAAATTTAAAACAAAATTTAGGTTTCCTAAAATTGTTTGTAAATTTTTTCGAGATATTTTACATTAAAAATTTAAAACGGTCGCCATTTTGAAAATATATGAAAACACTTTTTGGTTTTTTGAACATGGGTAAAAGATTTCATACCAAATAGGTATGTATCCAAAATTTGCGTTCAATATATTTCCTACATCCAAACATATTAAATATTTTGTAAAAAAACTGAATTTTAAATAAATGGGAAACGAAGCATTCAGAACCTATGTTTATACGAACTTTTTTCTTTATTTTAACACGTCCTGATAGCTTCTCCGTTTCCTCTTGAATCACCCTGTACAACAAGGAAACCAATTTGCATTTCGATAACTTGAGTCTAAATAAATAATAATTCGCGCATTTTCTATGTAGCTAAGGTCCTTAAACTTGGACACATATTATGCTTAATTTAAATATAATAAATCATAATACAATTGCATTTAGATTATTTGCATCTAACGGGTAAAATATTTTTCTCATCTAATATTTTATGTAAAGTGTACTCAAACATGTGAATTACACTTCAAAAACTCCGGTTTTAGCGCTTATTGTTGCGTTTCTAATCATTTACGTAGGCCTAAAAGGGAAACGTAGGTAGATTTAGATCAAATTCTCTACCATTTAACTCGGATCTGAAATAGTTTTTTTTAATTGCTTGTAATGGTAATGCTCAACATTTATTCGTGCTTTCATTTTTTAAATCACATCTGCGAGCGAAGTCGCGGGTACCAGATAATGTCAAATAAATATAGGCCTAACCTCAAAACACAACTTAACTTTCAGTTGTCTTGCTAAATCAGCCGGCATGTAAATTGAAATGTGTGTACGTATGAATTAACTAATAATCTCACTATTGCATAAACAAAATTCCTGTCATTCGCACAAAAACTCTGGCTCTCTTGCGTCAGGATCCAGGACATCGCCACCTCCACCAGCACCCCCCCCCCCCCCCCATCGATCCAAGAGCCTTTGCCTAATAAATAGTAATTTCCGTGAACATATCAGAGTATATAATAATCTTTTT
>JAGFPH010000410.1:172907-186786 GCA_018207615.1 Philaenus spumarius | reverse complement strand
TATAGAAACTAACTAGCTTAAGAGACACAAGTGTAGGGTAAGCACTAAGATGACGATAGTAATTCTTTCTGTTCCAATCCTAACTCTTGCACTGCCCTCTCACCTACCATCCATAGAATCTGACTAGCTTTAAGAGACACAAGTGTAGGGTAAGCACTAAGATGACGCTATGTACTCTTTGGGTTACCGTTCTAACCCTTGCACTGCTCTGTCACCTAGCTTCCATACGAACGTGAGAGACAAAAGAGCAGGGTAAGCACTATGATGACGCCATCATCTCGTTTCTGTTCCCATCCTAACCAGTTGCACTGAGTCCACCCACCTAACTTCCATAGAAGCTGCCATCACGTATATTGAGGTCCCAGGTAATTATCGTGCTGGATAATAATATGGTGCACAGTGTTATTTATGTGCTATGTAACCTGCAATTTAAACCGACTCAAACCTGTACATTGCTGTAGAGTGTAGAGGCTCGCCCGCCCATTCCATCTAAGCTTACGCAACTATTTTCTATTGTTGATTTTATTTAGGTTTTTTTTAAAAAAAAGATTTGCGATTCTTTTATACGGAATTTTATTAAAAAACTTTTGTTGTGCAATCTCATGATCTGAAAAATGTCTTTTTGACGACGAAAAGTAAAGTTGTTTGATATTTGGTTTCTTTATTCTTGCTCTTCGGCTGAGAAGCAATAATCGACGAATTAAACTAAATGGTAACGTTTAGATTTTCCATTTAGGCGAGAAAATGTTTTTGCATGTCCTTCACCTCTAAGAGTGTCAAAAATAACTAAACATTAAAGTAAATACAAAATATCCAACTGCTGTATTTTTATTTGTATTTGCTACAAGTTGCTCTGTATAAAATAAATTTAACTACCTGTTGTACACGTCTTCGCCCATGATAAACCTTATCAAAAACTCAAAAGAAAGATGTTTAATTTTCCATATAATATTTCTTGATACAAATATTCTTATAATCAGTATTAGAGTGTTTCACAGTAATTTAATTAGTTTATATGTTAATCATCTAAATTTGTTCAGGTAATATATATGTATACATTTGGTAAGAAATTAGTTTTCCCCATTCCAAAAATAGCTTAGAATCATTTTAGTTTTAAAACAGCTAAAATCATATTATTTATAGTTTTTTCTAATTTTATGTCCAAACCACCAAATACGTTTAAGACTTACTAATATCCAAACAGGTGAAGAAAGCACGGTATTGAATAGGAAAATTAATTTTAAAAATATAAAAACAACAACATTCACTGTATTAAAGATAAAAGGATAATTATGGTGGGTTTTACATTACACTTAACGATGATTATCTCATTTGCATCTCAAAGCATAGCCTTACTAAAAAAAAACACAGCCTAGGTCAGTACAAGATTTACGTGTTGGAGGAGGCAGTGTTTGGTTGAAACAAGTGTTGAGAATACAACAACTATCCCTAGCAAGATATTAGATACTACAGGGTGGTTGTTTTATCCTGGCTACTATCAGTTTGCAGCAAACTCTTAATGATATAAAAACTTAAATAGATGACATTCATTACAATCCTATAGGAGGGGGGGGGGGGGGGCAGTGTTTTGTTGAAACAAGTGTTGAGAACACAACAAGTACCCCTAGCATGATATTAGTTGTACTACAGGGTGGTGGTTTCATCCTGGCAACTATCAGTATGCAGCAAACTTTTATTGTTATAAAAACTTAATGAGATGACATTCATTACATTTATTGGGAACGGAGGGAGTAGTTTTGTGTTGAAACAAGTGTTGAGAATACAACAACTATCCCTAGCATGATAATATATTAGTTATACTACAGGGTGGTGGTTTTATCGTGGCTACTATCTGTACTTATTAAACTCTTAATGTTACAAAAAGCTTAAGTAGATGACATTTGTTACGTTTTTTTTTTTTTTTTTTTTTGAGGGTGGATGCAGTATTTAGTTGAAACAAATGTTGATAAACAAATGCGTATAAATTTATAATGAAACCGAAAGCCAACATTTAACTTTTACAATGAGAAAACAAACATTTCTACCAGTAACTATTAGAACCAATTGATACAAACAGACCACATTTTAAATACCTAAGTATTTATTTACACAGCCACCTAAATTGGCAGAAACATGTCTTTACTGAACAACTCGGCCTCACAGTATTGGCTTATCGCTCATAAATCTAAACTTTCGTTCGACAACGAACTTCTGTTTTACAAGTTGATTCCGAAACCAATATGGACGTATGGGATTCCACTTCGGGGCTCTACTGCCAAATCAAATATTGATACATTACAACGCTTCCAATCAAAAGTCTTGCGTATATTCTAGAATGAACTTAAAATTATTTCCAACGAAATTATCCTCCGAGATCTAAAAATCCTTAATGTTGTTGGTGAAATTTAAAAGAAATAGTAGTTACGTAAAACGAATTTTAACTCATCCAAATGTTTTCGCAAATAATTAAATGACTGAAGTCGAGCAACCAAGCCACTTGACTGACGACTTTGGTGACATTTTCACCCAGCAGTCGTACCATGTAGCAACGTCGTATTGTGTTGTAGTGTTAATTGTCGTATGCGTCATCGGATGTACATATATCGGCGTGAATCCTGGCACTTGGCCTCGCCCTGGCACGATGGGCCGGGGGTGGGGAGGAAACGGCGTAAGTGGAGAAAAAAACATTTTCCCAAACCGCTTTCTAATGTGACTCATCCTTCAAACGAACTAGTGGATGTTTACCTCACCCTGAACACGTTCACTGCTACGCAAATTACGTATTTCCTACGCTAGAAGCTGACCATTTATTTTTTATATTTATAGCCTAAATGAGTAGAAATTACTTTATTTTTATTTTTGAACCTTAAAAAATAAATTTTCCCAACACGGGGGTTGACGTGCGAAGCACGCAATGCAATGTGTATTGAAAATTCCCCCAACACTGGGGTTGGCGTGCGAAGCACGCAATGCAATGTGTATTGAAAATACTCCCAATACCGGGGTTGGCGTGCGAAGCACGCAATGCACTGTGTATTTAAAATACTCCCAACACTGGGGTTGGCGTGCGAATCACGCAATGCACCGTGTATTGAAAATACTCCCAATACCGGGGTTGGCGTGCGAAGCAAGCAATGCACTGTGCGTCGGCCGCAGGGTTCAGTGCCAACATGTGCGTCCTTAGCAGTGAACGTAATGAACAGAGATGTACCCGGTACTGATGTTTTTAGTTAGGTTAGTAGCGGTTTGCTCAAGTGCCAGCATTCGCGCCGGTAACTATATGCTTCTCGTGTTATTACATGACCAGGAATATTTACTTAATGTCCCGATGGACAGATTGTAAATAAATCTAGGAAATAAAAAAATAATTCGATCACACAAATGGACCCCTGATGTTGGTTGAGCGAACTTCAAAAATTAAGTTTATATTATGTTTTAAGGTTTCAACCAACTATTTGGGAAATTGGTCTACTCACAATGGCGCTGAATAGCTGCCTCCATGTACGAAATATATTAGTAGAATTTGTTCGCACGTTAAGCCTCCAGCCTCGACCCGCGCGCTGCTTTGTTCCACTGGTAGCGGAAAAACTCGAACTTCCTGCCTCGGATTATGGACTGCCTCGCGGTGTACAAACTCGGATCAGAAGATACCTCCACGTGGATTTGAATCTGGTACTTTTATGGTATTTTATGTTTTGATGGATTTTGGGGAAGGTCGCGAGCTATAAGGTCGTGTAAAAAAAATGTGTAGAATAATATCCTACATTTAATTTTAAGATATAAACCTAAAAAGTTTCTTTCTACTATGAAAAATCTCAAAAATAGTTACTTCCGGTCAAAAACGTGCCTTCGGTTATTGGATTTGTTTTGCTAACGAACTCGTCCGACAGACTTAGACGACCAACGTGTGTACCAAAGTGCGAATACAAATAAATAATATTTTTTAATAAATAACTATTGAGCTTCACTTATGAGAAAGTAACTAGATAAAATAAAACCTGAATACAAAATCTCACAAGAAATACGTTTACTAACTTCAAACGAGTTTCAAGGACAATGTCGCCATCCTAAATGACGCACGGGCTACAGTAACCAAGCTACAGTCAGTTATAGTTTGGTTACCGTAGCCCGTGCATGACTGAGGATGGCGACGTTGTCGTCGAAACGTGTTTGAAGTTAGTTAACGTATTTGTTGTGAGATTTTGTGTTCGGGTTTTATTTTATCTAACATTTTTAACGACACCCCAAAACGTGTTCTAGGGACCATGATCGGTGCTCATTTACTACTCCCGACGACTTTGGTCCCGTCGTAATAGCCACTGCATAACTCATCTTTTCTATGGAATTCCGCTGTATAATAATGTCCGGTAAATCTTTCGCGACGACTATCACCGCGTAACTCTTCTCCGGTTATTTCCGGTTTATTAAATCTGCAGAATTTTACGGAACCCGACCGACAAGTTCTCGGGCGTTATTTTCGTTTCATCGGACATCGGACATCGGACAGAGGGCAGCGGCAGCGGGTAGTCTACGTGGGAGCGGTCACCGCAGCACGGCAATAATGATGGCCCGTAACGGTCAGTCGTCTAATTGCGGGATGAGTTCGACCCAACGTACATTATTAAATAATTGTTTGAAGACTTTGATTGTCGCAGCCTCGACCCAAACCTTAAGCTAAACGGTGCGATTACCCGGGTTGCTGGCCTCGGAGCCTTCTACCTGCCCTGACCCCCCACCCACCGTTCCGAGCCGTCTCAGCGCCTCAACGTCTCGCCCCGGCCAATTTGTTCTCTAAGGCACATCCTTATATATCTTCTTTCATCGCGGATAGACTGTTACAGTCCGTCTTCAGATTTTTGGTAGTTTTACCGAAAGAGCCGTGTTGCCGATGTTGGTCATGTTCAAATTAGAGTTTTGATTCCATAACTAACTACTTAGGGTTCCGCACATCATGAATTCAGTAGTGGAGTTGGAGGTGCCAGATTACGCAGCTTCGTTCGAAACCCGACTATTTAAACAATCTAATTGTATTTTTACTAAATTTCCACATGGAAGATGAGCTACACGTTTTGGAATAATTTTATATACAAGAGGCTTTGTCCTGACTGAATGATTGACTGACTTAGAATCAACGTGGAGCAAAAACTACTTAAGACACAAATAAGAAAGTTCAAAGTTATATTATTATGGGGTCATAGACGCACACGAAGGCCGTAGCCAGGAATACTTTTATATACAAGAGGCTTTGTCCTGACTGAATGATTGACTGACTTAGAATCAACGTGGAGCAAAAACTACTTAAGATACAAATAAGAAAGTTCAAAGTTATATTCTTATGGGGTCATAGACGCACACGAAGGCCGTAGCCAGGAATACTTTTATATACAAGAGGCTTTGTCCTGACTGAATGATTGACTGACTTAGAATCAACGTGGAGCAAAAACTACTTAAGATACAAATAAGAATGTTCAAAGTTATATTCTTATGGGGTCATAGACGCACACGAAGGCCGTAGCCAGGAATACTTTTCGGTGGAGGGGGAGGGGGGTCAGGTCAGGACCGGGGATTTAAATTTAAATCCTTTTAACACGTTCGCTGCTAAGAACGCACATGTGAGCTTGACACTGAACAGTATGAGAAGCAGCCGACGCACAGTGCATTGCACGCCAACCCCATATTGGTGAGTGTTTTCAATACACAATGCATTGAGTGCTTCGCACGCCAACCCCAGTATTGGGAGTACTTTCAATACACAATGCATTGCGTGCTTCGCACGCCAACCCCGTATTGTTAGAATTTTCAATAGGCAGAGCATGGCGTGCTTCGCATGCCAATTTTAAGCCTATGTGCGAAGCCTTTTTTTTTCAAAGCGACTTATAGCCCGTCTAGTTCCTCCAAAATCAATCAAAACGTAAAACACCATTAAGCTTTAAAATCCACGTAAGGGATTTTGAGGGGGTTCTGACACCCCCCTGGCTTCGGCCCTGATTCACACGAAGAAAGTAGTTTGAAAAATTTGTATTTTAAAGCGTAAAAATAGTGTCAATTCGGATAAAATAACGGTTTTAATCAAAAGCATAGCAACACATGTTTGTTTACATTCATTACCAAAGCAACCAATTAATTATTCTTGACAACCAACAGCTTTTTTAGGTTAGTTTAACAAACTAAAAGCAAAAATCAAATATGCTTACTGTATTATAGTTAAATTCAAACATGTGTTGTTACATATTATAACATACCTGCAAAACGTATAGAAAACTACATATTTCGTTTAGAACATGTCACATTTTTTAAAGTTTTACAAGAGTTGAGCGATTTAAGAATCTATAATGTCTTTGTAACGTACTTTTTTGTAAAAATATTACAACCTGTTTAACAATTTTTAACAATGGAACCTTCTAAAAACTTATGTTATAATAAAGGTGTAGGATTAATAATAACCTCAAAACTAAGATGTTAAATAATCAAAATCGTTAAGGATTTAAATCATGTTAAATGTTCAAATCAAATTATTTCGTATATTTTATAACAACAGTTATAATAAAGGTTAAAAGAACCAGTAAGGCTCAGGTGTACACTTAATCAAAAACCTAACCAAAATGTTACTATCAATTACCGTATATTATCAATAAATATGTCTAATATAAGCCTTATTTATTTTTAATTAGGATTTAACATAGTTTTTTCTTAGCCTACTTTTAAATTCCTTAACGCAAGTTTTTATTGGTTTGTGTGTGTTGGTTCAGTATAGGCCTAACTTTCGATATTATTTTGTACTAAAAGCTGGACATCCGAATCAACTGTATTATCTGTTATTTAAAAATAATTATTTACTTCCACGAAAGCAGCTGGATTAGTTTGTTTCTGATTATAAACAGCCATTTGTATAGAAATGGGTTTTAAATTCGTTCCATGTTAATCTTGTGGGGAAAACCCGACCTTAGAGATTAGCTCACGTCATTAAGGATAGGAATTTTTGACATCTAACACCTTATTGCGAAACTTCGAAATGAGACGATTTTTTGTGCAACTCAAACATTAAATTTGGTCCAGAAATAAGGGAGGACAAAAAACTTGTTCACGTATTAAATATAAGGATACTGTCTTTATTGAAAATAATTTACAAAATGTTTTCAGAATACAACGATCATAACAGCTGACAATCGTCTCGGTCCAAAGACCGTCAGAGGGGTTGCCGTTCCAAGTCACATTACTCTTCACACATTGAAAAAATACATAATAAAATTTCGTTTTGAATAATTTAAATTAGAATATTTAAAAAATTGCAGAGAAAAGAAAGATTGACAGGTTTGAATTTTTACAACTCTCTCATCCTAACTAAAAACTATGGATACCGGCGCGAATGCAGGCACTTGAGCAAACCGCTACTAACCTGACTAAAAACATCAGTAGGTACCCGGGACATCTCTGTTTAACACGTTCAACTGCTAAGGACGCACATGTGAGCTTGACACTGAACACGCCAACCCGCATATTAGGAGTATTTTCAATACACAATGCATTGCGTGCTTCGCATGCCAATTTTAAGCCTATGTGCTATGGATGCACATGTGCGTCCGCTTTAAAATATTAGTAATTATTACGTAGAAAAGTTCAAAAATAAAAAATAAAGTAATTTCTACTCATTTAGGCTACAAATATAAAAAATAAAAGGTGAGCTCCAAGCATATCAAATAAGAAATTTGCGTAGCAGTGAACGTGTTAAGGGTGAGGTATTCGTTTGAAGGACGATCACATTAGAAAGCGGTGTGGGAAAATGTTTTTTTTTTCTTCGCTTACGCCCTTTCCCCACACCCCCGGCCCATCGCGCCAGGGCAAGTCCAAGTGCCAGGATTCACGCCGATATCTGTACAGTGTACACCCTACATTCAGTACACTCATTCCCAACCAAAACCCAATCAGGGCCGCCGAGTGGGTGGGCAAAATGAGAACAAATTACATATTGTAAATTCTTTAAATAATCTTGATTAAATAGGTTTAAGTAAATTAATGAATATTTTAAATCAGTATAATTAGATAATGTAAGTAGAGATAATAGGTTTTATGTATGTTAAATAATAATAGTAATACTGTATTTAAGGATAGTTGTAAAGGTAGAGAGCAGCTGATGTTGAGAAAAAAAAAATCATTTGCAGTGCAATAAAATTGTTAGTGACTTAAGTGAATGCATCAATTATCTATTGCATGCGCCCCACGTTTGTCGTTTTAAATCATCAAGTATTTTCATAGCTATTAAAAATTCACAATTACAAATTTTCAGGGCAATCAGTATGGAGTTAGGAATCTGTATGGGGTTATAAATCCGTACGGGGATAGGAGACAATATTTTATACTTTTTAGTCCGTTTTAATTATTATACGTGTGCTCGCCCTGATGATGTCGCCGTATTAAAGAAACAGTTACAGCTACACCGAGCGGTACCGTGACTTCCAAGCCCGCAGGGTAAAATTGGTACGAGCGTTTTTGTTTTGAAATGGACGCTGAAAAGATAATTCGATCGAAGATATTTTGGTTTCGTAAGAGACAGAATAAACATCTGGTATGAGTTTTCCTTATCGGCGTAATAGAGTTAAAAATAACGCGAATAGTTTATTTATAGAGTACGGAACTTTTTACAGCGATTTTTGAAACTATTGCGGTATTGTTTTCCTTTGTATGGAAAATAACATACGTAGTATCTGAACATGACAGGTCAATGGCACCCCTCCCTCCCTCCTAGATTGGTAGCAACAAGTCCACACGCGTTTTCTGTTTTAAGACTGGCTATTAGGAAGCAAATTTTACAGAAATTTGTCATTTTAAGAACGCTTCATTCCGAATGGGTTTTTCTAATTTCGTGAATTATATCAGTCCGTGAGCCACAGTTCTTTTTTTATAGGTACCTTAATTATTTATTTTATTTTCCATTGCATTACGTCTGTGTGTTTTTTTTAATTGGATATGTCACAGTAATTATTTAACACTAGTAAGACCCCACAGGCAGATTAATTATATCAAAAATACATAATTTATAAAAATACTATTTAAAAACAACAAACTTTATCTAGGCCTACCTAACTATGCTGAATGAATTTTTAACAGGTAAATGTGCACAATTATAAGGATTATAAAACCTTATTGATATAATATAAAGTTTTATTGATATAATATAACAATCAATATTATCTTTTAATGGTTTTTTATTTCAAATTGATATATCAGTGAGTTAGAAGTTATTATTATTATAATGAATAAATTAAAAATGGAATATGTTTATATGTTATACGAAGAAGTACGAATGTTTCCGAAGTTAAACGATTGGTTTCTCTTCTTTAAATTTGTATAAATGAGTATATTGATTATAAAAGGTTGCACTTCTATACATGTTATAACCAAAACAAATCTTATAACGTATTATAGCCCACATTAGTTCTATAACTAACATTTAAAATTTCAACTTCACCAGACATTATATTATTGATTGAAGTTGCAAACATAACACAAAAGTATCTGCGCTAGGTTTATTTTAAGTATTAATGATGATGGGCGAAACCAGCTGTTATATTGCTTTCTTACTTACGGACGTACACTCGATTTTATAGGAGTTGATAGTATATAACATATTTAAGATAGAAACATATTTTTCGTACGTAGCAGCTTTTTAAGCTTGAGTTGGAAGTCGGTAGGTGGGGCATGAACATTTCAAAATATTCGGCATATAGTAAATTAACTAACTGTATGTTACACTGAAAATGGCCAAAAACAATCATTTAGTTTAATCATTCCAAAATGGCAGTCGTTTAATTTCTTTCAAACACATATATACAAATACAGTTTAATTTACAACAATTAAAGTTTCAAACAGTTATTTAGCTATAGCTTGATTATTGCAGCTCGTGTATTACTGAAGATGACGACATTGTCGTTGAAATGCGTTAGAGTTAATGAACGTATTAGTTTGTGGTCAATTTGTATTTTATCAAGTGTATCTTCTCACAATTCAAGCTCAGTATTTGTTAACTGTACAATTATGTTCATATACGGAACTAAAAATGGACTGGACTAGACCCGCTATTGTAACTTTCAGGCGACCAAGAGTTTTTACAATAATTAAATCAGGTTCTCACAGTTCAAGCTCAGTATTTGTTTACTGTACAATTATGTTCATATACGGAAATGAACTGGACTTAGAAACCGTTATTGTAACTTTCAGGCGACCAAGAGTTTTTACAATAATTAAGTCAGGTTCTCACAGTTCAAGCTCAGTATTTGTTTACTGTACAGTTATGTTCATATACGGAACTAAAAATGGACTGGACTTAGAAACCGTTATTGTAACTTTCAGGCGACCAAGAGTTTTTACAATAATTAAATCAGGTTCTCACAGTTCAAGCTCAGTATTTGTTTACTGTACAATTATGTTCATATACGGAACTAAAAATGGACTGGACTTAGAAACCGTTATTGTAACTTTCAGGCGACCAAGAGTTTTTACAATAATTAAATCAGGTTCTTACAGTTCAAGCTCAGTATTTGTTTACTGTACAATTATGTTCATATACGGAACTAAAAATGGACTGGACTTAGAAACCGCTATTGTAACTTTCAGGCGACCAATAGTTTTTACAATAATTAAATCAGGTTCTCACAGTTCAAGCTCAGTATTTGTTTACTGTACAATTATGTTGATATACGGAACTAAAAATGTACTGGACTTAGAAACCGTTATTGTAACTTTCAGGCGACTAAGAGTTTTGGCAATAATTAAATCAGGTTCTCATAATTCAAACTCAGTATTTGTTTACTGTACAATTATGTTCATATACGGAACTAAAAATGGACTGGACTTAGAAACCGTTATTGTAACTTTCAGGCGACTAAGAGTTTTTACAATAATTAAATCAGGTTCTCACAGTTCAAGCTCAGTATTTGTTTACTGTACAATTATGTTCATATACGGAATTAAAAATGGACTGGACTTAGAAACCGTTATTGTAACTTTCAGGCGATCAAGAGTTTTTACAATAATTAAATCAGGTTCTCAAAGTTCAAGCTCAGTATTTGTTTACTGTACAATTATGTTCATATACGGAACTAAAAATGGACTGGACTTAGAAACCGTTATTGTAACTTTCAGGCGACCGAGACTTTTTACAATAATTAAATCAGGTTCTCACAGTTCGAGCTCAGTATTTGTTTACTGTACAATTATGTTCATATAAGTGACTAAAAATGGACTGGACTTAGAACTCGCTATTGTCACTTTCAGAAGACCAAGAGTTTTGACGATAATTCAGTCAGGTTCTCACAATTCAAGCTCTGTATTTGTTTACTATTCAATTATGTACATATACGGGACTAAAAATTGACTGGACTTAGAACCCGCTATTTGTCACTTTCAGGCGACGAAGAGTTTTGAAAATAATTAAATCAGGTTCTCATAATTCAAGCTCAGTATTTGTTTACTTTACATTTATGTTCATATACGGGACTAAAAATGGACTGGACTTAGAACTCGATATTTTCACTTTCATGCGACCAAGAGTTTTGACAATAATTCAGTCAGGTTCTACAACAGCCGTCCTTATAAAATAATAATTAAAAGAGAGCTAATAAATAAAGCGGTTTACTAGAATAATTAGTTTTTGAGTTCTCGCATTTGATTTGATATGGACAGACCTAGGATAGTGCGTTATGTATGTATATATGTTCATATACGGGTCTAAAATTGGACTGGACTTAGAACCCGCTGTGATCACTATCAGTCGACCAAGAGTTTTGACAATAATTCAGTCAGGTTCTACAACAGCCGTCCTTATAAAATGTTATAGATTTGTTATTGTGGTAGTATTGTTGTACCTGTGATCGTATAACATTATTATTGTTATTAGATGTATTCGATTGTTATTAGGGAATTTTCATAGGAAATATGATCTATTGCAGTGAAACTTGTGTTGAGTCCTAAGGTCCGGGAGTGATCAATAAGCACCGATCATAGTCTCCAGAACACATTTTGGGTTGTAGTTAAAAATTGTATATATGTATGTGTTCGCACTCTAACTGCTTTATTTTACGTCGACTTTTCTAAATCGCTCGGAAGAGTTCGCAAGCCAGGTAAAATATCCATCTGACGAGCTGTATGACAGTTTAAACGTTTTTAATATCAGGCAACTTTTTGTAAAAACTATTTTAAATTTGTTGCATAAAAATTTCAATTTCATTTTTTCTATTTCGAGTAATTCTCTTTATACTCGTCATTCTCAAGCAGTGGGTATAAGAACAGATAGGCTTTATAGATCTGTATCCACTTCTAACTCAAATTACGTTTCACACATGATTTTCCGTAATATTCCAAAAAACCTGAGACTTTTTCGAAATTATACAGTTAAGGCCTATTAAAAGCAAGTTTCTTTGTGGTTGGGGGAGGTAGGGAGGGATTATTGTGAGTCCGTCATTTTTTCGGAGTACGTATAAAGTTATGTTTAGCCTATATGTCGCTCTTTTTATCTTTTCATTTTTTATCTCGTGTTCTGTTCTGATTCTTTTTAGGGGAATTTTTGGTGTGGGCACAGGAGTGAAGTTGTTGTTCTGGTGATGACCTACTTATGATTTCTGGTACATTTTAAATTTGTATTTTTATTCTTCTTTTTTATTTTCCCTCTTTTTCCATAATTTTTATTGTGAAGTTTTGTTGTGCACGACTCGTGCCCACGCACAGGCCTCGTGCCTATGTGGGCACTAAATCCATAGCCAATATTTTGTAAATTGTTTGTAATTGTATTTATGGAATAAATAAATAAATATCCAACAACCTGAAGCACATTTCAAGACCGGAAGTATAAATGTTTGAGATTTTACGTACTAGAATGAAGCTTTTTGGGGTTTTATCGAAAACAAAATGTAGGTGATTATCCACATTTTGTTTTTTTACACGATCCTATAGCCCACTTGGTACCCGCAAAATCGATGAAAACGTAAAATACCATAAAATCCAAGTGGGGAATTTTACTTTAAGGGCATCTTCTAGTCCGAGGCCGTCAGGTCGAAGTGCAAACACGCAATTCGCAGTCCATAATGAGGTGGCGCAATACCAAAGCAACGCGTAAACTAGGGCTGGAGGGAGAGTTAGAAAAATATTCTAGTATATATTTCGTAAACGTTGGAAGCTTTTCAGCGCCTTCGTGATTATACCAATTTCCCAGATACTTGGTTGAAACCCTAAAAGATGTAAATTTAATTTTGGACCCAGCGGTTCAGCTGTTTTTTCGAATTATTTGCATTTATTTGAATTGTTAGTAGTGAAAAATAAACATAATTTAAAAGTGTCTTCGAACAAAATATTTAAATGTGTAACTTAGTTTTAATTTGCGAGTTGGGGTTTGTTTAGTTGATAAAGGGATTTTGTTTAAAGGATGTATTGTATGCTATCCAACAATTTCAACAACAATATACAGGAACAATTTCATAGTATCAATATACAGATGTCAACAGCGGGCGAGACAGGCGTACAAAACACAAACGTGAAGAGATAATTTGGAAAAGTGGAAGCGAAGAAGCGGGGGTCGTGGAGGACCATGTGCGCCGTGCAGCGATTATTTTAAACGCCTTATTATCCGTTGGTACCTCACTAAAACGGTTTCTTCCTGTTCACAATTAGAAGCCACCTTGAGGGTTCTACAGAGGGAGGGTGAGCTAAGGTTGTAGGATGAGTTATGACTTCGAGCCTTCATTACCGCCTTCATTGCGTTCTACGACTCTAGGCACAAATATTAATTACAAATAAATCACATTTTTAAACAGAAGACTTGCAATGCGGTTGTGACGCAAAACCTATTAATGGCGCAAGAGAAAATTTTAACCCTAAAGTGCCCGAGGG
>JAGFPH010000410.1:70629-83486 GCA_018207615.1 Philaenus spumarius | reverse complement strand
TATAAGTTACGTAAAGGACAGAATATGTTAGCTCAGGTATATATATAAAATTGTATATGTAGTTTGAATATATTTGTGACAAGCTGGCATGACGAAAACAAATGGGTATACGTCACGTAAAGGTCAGAATAAGTTGGTTAGCCCATGTATTATATGTAAAATATTACATGCAGTAAGTACATATTTGTGACAAGCTAGCATGCCGAAAAAGATATGTGTATACGTCACGTAAAGGACAGTATAAGTTGTTTAGGGCAGATATTATATATAAAATTGTATGTGTAGTTTAAATATATTTGTGACAAGTTAGCATGACGGAAACAAATGGATATACGTCACGTAAAGGAGAGTCTAAGGTGTTCAGGTATTAAATGTAAAATTTGCAAAGCCCGAAGTTTATAATGCAAAGTGCTATATAGTAGTCGTGTAATGTTTTTTACCGTTCATTGAATCCGTTCTCCATATCCCATCCAGCATCCATCGCTCCACCAACGACATAACGAGATAAGAGTTAGCCACGGTGGGGCCAATTAGGCTTAGAATGCAGAATGCAGACCTACCTTCGGAAACCTCATTATTAAATTCCCATACATCCGAACATTCTTATGCTTCTGATATTGCTATTACTACTGAATAGGGTTAATATGCACTAGCGGGAGCACTTATTACTCTGCCGGGAGATGAGGCAAACATATAAGCTGGAGGTAAATTCAGCAGAACTACCAAGGTTGACGGCCAAGGTTTTCGACCGGTTAAATAGATTATTTTTTTAAATGAAACTTTTTAGGCAAGGTAGAGAAACATTTTGGTTGGGCTTTAAACGTAAAGTGGTTATGTATTGGTGTGTATATGTGATTATCGGTCCGTGTTTAGTAGTATACCAAATCTACAATTAATTAAGGTTTAAATACTAGGGAAAACCCATTTTGGTACAGAAAGGGGCGCAACGCTTTGGGGCTACGATTTTGGGGTCAACATTTTGAAATTACCGTGTAGGATATTATTTTACATGTTTTGGGGTATGAAAAGAACGATTTTGATAGAGAAAGGGTCGTAGCGCGTCTGGGTCATGATATCTGGCCAATACTTATAAAATACCGTGTGAGGTATGGTTTATTAGGTATTTGGGTACGGGAAACCCGATTTTGATATAGAAAGAGTCGTAGCGCTTTGGGGTTAACATTTAGAAAAAACCGTGTGGGATATTATTTGATATTTTTTAGGGTATGAAAAACGATTGTAATAGTAAAAGGGTCGTAGCTCTTCGGGGTTACTATCTGGGATCACAATTTTGAAAATACCGTGTTGGGTATCGTTTTATATGTTTTTGGACACGGGAAACCCAATTTTAACAGTTAGAGTCGTAGCGCGTCTAGGTCACGATTTTTGGCCAACATTTTGAAAACACGGTGTGTGGTATCCTTTATAATTTTTTTTGTATTACACATTATTTGTATTAATTTTTTAATAATTATACTAGGCAGGGACGGTCATATAGAGAATGTAGACACTTGAGAAATAACCATAAGGATTTCAGTCTAAAAAGATAGTATCAAGGTGCACGACAAGCGCCGCGGTTTGTTCAACCACCATCACAAAATCAATACGTTCAACCAAAAAGTAGTCACCAGAACTATAAAACCAGTAAGGGGAATATGTTTAACTGAAATGGAATTTTTAGGGGACATTACTCGCAGAGTCAATACAATAGGCCACCAATGTTTAACAGATATAATAATGTAAGATTTCAAGACATGGGAGACAATTTTTCAACAATAAGCAATCAAGACAGGGGTTATTACAGGGCAAATGAAGTGCAGAATAAGTTGGAATTACAAGACAATAATAGGAAACGAAAATTTAAAATTTTTACCTACAAATAGGACAGAAGGGATTTATAAAAACAATGATGTATAAATTTTGGCAAAAATTAACGGTAAATGGGGTAGCGCTTTAATAGACACGGGAGCAGAAATAAGCCTTTTAAACCAGGATGTAGCTACAGAAATTTTAAAGAATGATGAAATTATGGTAGCAGTGGAGCTCCAGTTGTTGTACTCATACAAAAGTAGGTAAATGGTGAAAAATTTAGAGTCGAAGGGACCGACTCTGATGTGACGGGTACCCACCAACTTATATGACAATGACCACAGGATCTATGTTGATAGTGGTTGTGCTAAATAATAACTTGCATTCTTACAATAGTTGACATCACAGTTTATAGTTAAAGGAGGGGGAGCCAGCTTGACGCTAAGTGTTCAAGCCTAAAGCAGTCAGTTAGTAACCATGGTCTGGAGAAGACTAAAGATCACATCATGTAGACTCGCTTGCCTTTACCTTAGTTTAGTTTAGTTATAAGTACGGACCAGCAGAGGAATAGATTGTTTTACTTTAAATAAATTTGAAGTTAAACAGTCTTTCGTCACCTTATTGAAGTACCTTCCCACCCACGATCCATCCTGACAACGCCCGTACGTCCGCAAGAGGACCGAAGGCACAGCCCAAAAGGGGAGTCGCACCATCGTCAGGGAGCCGCAGGGGTGAACTAGACGGGGGTCGCACCACACTAATGTAGTTACACAAAATATATTTTCCATTTCCAAAGGTATTAAGTGTTTAGTATAAAAACCAAAATGGTGTCTAATTCAAAAACCTAGCATTACAGGACCTATGTTTGGTAGTTATTTTTAGTAGTAGATCGCCCCTAAAATCTTTATCGTTCCTCGTGGTACACCAGCTTTAAACTTAACACTAATACTTAACGACTACCGTCTCTGCACGCTAATTTGTACCAGGGTGATATACAGAGTGTTCATAAAGTCCCTTTAACCCCCCCCCCCCACGTCATTATTTAATACACCATTGAAAAGCTTATTAAAAGAGAAACACAATGGCGCAAACTAGAGCTTAATATCTTACTTCGTTTCAAAGTAATGGTCAATCAAAGTTCTGGAAAATAACAAACAAAGTACTTATTCCTAATATTAACAAATTAATAACCTGCTTTGATGTTATGATAACAATATAATTTTTCAGAACTGATTGTACATTACTTTGAAACGAAACAATATACTAAGCTCTATTTTGCGAAATTCTGTTTCTTTTTAATAAGATTTTCAATGGAGTATTACGGTAAAATTTACCCTGTTTAGATCAATATTCATACCCAGTTTCATGATTATATCTTAAAATGTTTTTGAGATATTAAGCTATTTGTAAAAATCACATACAGACTGTCAGACAGAAAACGGATTAAGATAGGACTTGTTGTATTGTATTATTTGCTTGTTTTTAGCTGACAAATAACCCCGTAAAGATTGGGACAGTCGAAGCTAGACACCTTGTACACATATCGTGCAGGTACAAATAATCGTGCAGAAACTGTACACTCGTTAGGTATTAAAAACTGTTTCAGTTCCCAGCACTTTGCTACTTCAAATGTAACTTACCTGATATGTAGGCCTACTTCGTGCCTTATTCTGATGTTCAAATATCAATAATACATTCAGGTGGAGGTGAAATTTAACTTGTCATTTAAAACGTTGGACGGATCAATCATTTGCCGTTTATGAATTTCAAATTCTTCCATAATGTTAGTTGTGTGCCCTTCCTTAATCTGTAGTGTGGTCATGTTGTTCTGTATATTAGTGTAATTGTGACGATGAATATTGATATATAAATAGTGACTGATATTTGTCTACCACTGTTTCATGAAGTTTGGATCCTTAATAGATTTCCTGTCACGTATAAATGTAAGTAACACAACCGGTTTTTTAACGTTTTAGGAGCTACAAACATGTTTACTTTCTCACTATACTATAGTATAGAGAAAGTATAGTGATCGCAAAAAAATCGATGTTGAGATTTTTGTGGAAATTTACGTTTTGGGACCCAACGAGTCCAAAAAAGTGGTTCTTACAAAATGTCTGTATGTATGTCTGTATGTATGTATGTATACAAAGCTAGAGAGAAAACCATTCGATCGATTTCAACCAAATTTGCACCAGACATTTCAAGTAGGCCTGTATAGATGCACGAAAAAGAGTTTTGAAAATTTTTGAAAAACAACCCCCTTTTTGGCCAAAAAACCCCCAAAAATCAGTTATTATTATTATTTTTAGAAATATGAGGTTTTTTGCATATGGTAGGGCACATTAAGGGCTACAATTAATAAGCCAAATTTGATCAAAATCGTTAAAGCCGTTTTTTTTATAAAAAAATCAGTTATTATTTTTTTATAAAAACACGGTTTTAACGATTTTGATAAAATTTGGCTTATTTGTAGCCTTTAATGTGGCCTACCATATGCAAAAAACTGCATCTTTCTAAAAATTCTCGTTTCGCTAATAACAATAATAATAACTGATTTTTGGAGGTTTTTGGCCATAAAGGGGGTTGTTTTTCAAAAAATTTCAAAACCTTTTTCCTGCATCTATAAAGACCTAATTGACGTGTTTGGTGCAAATTTGTTCGAAATCGATCGAATAGTTTTCTCTCTAGATAATAATAATAATATTTATTAGTTAATCTCCAACTTAAATAAAAAATCACCTCTCCTACCCCACCCTACAAGTCACAGTGAATCTGTTTAATAGTTTAAATATGTTTGTGAGAAAGTATGTGCCAGTTCCTGGTACCGTTTATTTTATAACAACATTGCAAAAAAACCCATCTCTAACATTATTTGGAGAATATCTTTAAAACTGCACATCTTTAATTCTTAACTTTAGTCTTCTTATCTTAAATCTTAAGCTTGAGTTAATTACCTCCACAGAGCACTAAATAAAAACATGCAGGCTGCGGCGGTGAAGCCTGTGCTACTGCACTGACGCAATTGTACAAATATATTTACAGTTAAATCTGAATAGTTCTTGTATACATAAGTTATTTTGTATAAACAATTTAACACGTTTAAAATTAAGTGTTTAATTACCATAACCACTGACTGACAAGCGCACAAGCCACACTGGCAGTTGGGCAGCTCCCAGATAAAAAGTGGTTTATATTTAATGTCGAAACTACAAAAATATATGTCCTTTCCAAAAAAAATTACAGAATGTAAAATTTCAACTCATTGCCTCCAACATTTACGCAGATAAAACTTCTCTGACCAAAAAAATCTCGGGAAAAATTTCCGTTTACTAACTTTTTCATGTCATTTTAATTATTTACTTAGTTAAATCATGTTGAAAAACACTTTTACCATAAATATAAAAATAAATAAATATTTTCTATTTCACATCCTGTATCACGAATCAATGCAGAATAGACCTGCAAAGTTTCAAGTTGATTAAATTATCACAAATAATTTAAATAGTTTAGGAAAATCGCTTTCTCCAACTCGAGTACGGATGAAAGTGCGGCGACGGGAGAACTTGCCACAGCTAAGATGGCCGATATAGCCTCAACTGCCTCAATGCCATTCGTATTGGAATGCCTACTCTATTCTTATTTAGTGCTCTGCAATTACCTCTACTACAAATGTGATCATGTTCACCATTTTCTTGCTATCGAGCAAAACCCGATTAAAAATCTGTTGTTTTTACATTTTTGAGAATGTTTAAAAAAATTCAAATAACTCTATCACGTCTACAAATTTTTGGTTGGACTCAAATTGTAGATAAATAATCTAATTTATTAAAGCTATTTTTTAAAAGATCAATTCCCTTAGAAGATGTTTTGAAAAAACTGGAACGAGTCCAAAACGTTCATGGTTTTTGTCAAGATGGCGGCTCCCACGGTGTTGGGGGGAATTATAAAACTTGGATTTTCCACCAGTTTACCAATCCATTCAACATATACAAACATAGGAACCACTCTAATTAATGTTACCTTTATGACATTTGCCTGGACTATAAATGAACGATTGACGAACGAGCCTTATCAAGAACGGTCACCGACCAAGCGTGTTAATTTATTTTATTTTAAATGTATCCTAGTTTGTGTTGTGTTTAAGTGTTTGCGTACATTTGATAATGACTGATAAATAGTCGAAACGGGTTATGTAAAACAAATATAAGAAACGACAAGATATAATTAATAAGGATTGTTCGACAGCAACGCCATAAAAGAAAAAAAGGTAATTATAACTACTATATAAATGAAGCCCATTCAAAAGATTTTTTAAATAAATAGGCCTAATATGTCAAATTTGAGAAGAAAGACAAACGTGTGATCCTATAAGGGTACCGATTTTTTCTGAAAGATCGAAACGAGAAAAAGTTAATAATCTCACATGGGATTGGAATAGGTTTCCTGTCTTACTGGGCAATACAATTTCATATAAACTTTTTCAGACGATTTACCTTAAGGGGGCGCTACCCTGTCCGCCATATTGAATCTGATTCCCATAAAAGCAATGCTATAGAATGAGTATTTTTTCCCCTTTAATTCGTGGAATAAATTTAAAAATTTTGTTTCATTTTGAAGTACTGTCATATGCGGATGTTGATTGCTGAATACATTTTCAAAAACCGTTTTATTGTTTTCATAAACGTATGATATAAATAGCAAAAAATAGTAAACTTTATTAATTGTTTACTCAGTTGCAAAAAGAGATTTTGCAAAAAACCTTAGCAATCAACACCCACAATCTATTTTACTTTAAGAAAAAAATACACTTTTCGTTTTTTGACAAAAAAAACACAAAAATATGCTTAATAGTGAAGGTATGTTTTTGTTATTTAACATTGTAATTGGTACCCAACTTCGCCGTTTTGAATTTAGGGAGCCGAGCCTTAAAGCAAATTGATTTAAACAAGGTCAATAAAAATTTAATATAACTTATACAACAAATAAACGCTTGAAAACCTGAGAAATTCAGAGTGTAAAATTTTTAATAAATTGAAAACGGGAACTGTTGTGCGAATTTCGATCTACTTAATACTGTATGGTAGCCTACTGTTCCAAGAAGGTGTTTGTAAAACACTATATTTATTAGAACCAAAAACATTTTATCCGAATTCTATTTTTCAGGAGTAAGCGCCGTAAATCTTTTCTCTTATTTAAACAACTGAATATATTGCCCCTGAAACATTTATTTATATATAAATTCCTACATATTTTTTGCACCAGGTGCGGAAATACTTGCAATGTCCAAAATTAATATATAGTAAGAAGTACTGCCCAGATGCACATAGAAAGACCAAAAGGGAACAGAATTTGCTTCAAAAAGTATTTTTTATGTATTGATTTACAAATCTATTAAATAAAAATGTAAATTTTTCGTTTGTACAAAATCTTTAATCTCCGAAAGTTCTTCACAGATTGCTTTGAAATTTTGACACAACGCAGCATTCGAATACACGCGTGTTTTTATTTACTTTTTAAAAACAGCACAAACTATAAATATAATCGAGTTTGATTCGTGAGAAATATTATTTCTAAAAGTAAAAATAAAAATGAACACAATTCTCACAAAAAATACGTTTATTCGTCAAACGCGTTTCATCGAAAAAGTCGTCATCTTTAATGACAAAAGAGGTACAACTAAATTATAACTAAAGAATAATCAGTTTTAGCACAAACTATACTAAATATTTTACGCCAATATATATTATACGGAGTGCCATATATATCAAATAATAATTAAATATGTTTTGTGTTGGTACAGTGATCAGATATTTGCGCTAATATTTTCATTATCAACTGATTTCAAAGTTTGAAAATTATTTTTATGTTCTAATTTTTATATTAAGTTTCTGTGTTTTTGTTTAAATGTAAACCCGAGCCATGCTGGTTCTTTCAACCTTTATTATAACTGATGTTATAAAATATAGAATTAATTTGATTTGGACATTTAACATTATTTACCAACTTAGCTTTGAGGTTATTATTAATCCTACACCTTTATTATAAAGAAAACATAACGTATGTGTATAGAAGGGTTGGAGTGCGAAGCACGCATGTGTTTCCAATAGTATTTATTAAGTTGCCTTTACCAATCAGGAAAGAACCAAATATGGTAAAGTATACGTCGCGAATGAAGGGTTTTCTTTGGGGTTTCAAGTCCTGCGATGAACTGTTTAAGCATCTGGTGTAGTGAATGTTTTATGCATTGTTTAAGTTGGAATGCATGTGTTTATATTATTGTATGGTTGTATATAGAAGTCTGAGTGTATGTGAGTATGTGTGTACGCAATTGTGTGTTTTTGGAGTCAGTGTTTTGACTTGATTATGTATGAAGAGGCCTGCTAAGATATACCACCGCAGGGGTAGCCGCATTATGTTGAAAGTCAAGTAAATGTAGACTAATTATTTTGTATTTATTTCTGTTTCTTATTACTTTTATTATTTTGTATTTAGTTTAGTTTGTTTTCACATTAAACATCGAATACTGGAAGTGATCGTTTGTTATTTCCCACCAGTAAAATGTACATAGCCTACAGGATGTTTTTTTTAATAAGTAGACACCCTCTATTATTTTCTTTGTATTGATTACATGAACCTGCAATGTGCAGCATTTATATTTTGAATAAGGGGGACACCTATTTGACTGCTGTTATCTAGTGCCCCCTTTCCAAAGGGGGCGAAAGGGGGGTAAGTTAAGATTTTCAAATGGTAAAGGGGGTCGAGTGACACTTGGTTTGAAAAATTTATTGAAAAGAAGATGATTGGCGAAAATAAAGTTAAAAAATCTCACCTCGTTTAGAAATGGCGGAAAAAAACGTACCAAATTAGAAACAATAAACGGTACCAGGAACTGGCACATACTTTCTCACAAACATAATTAAATTATTAAACAGATTCACTGTGACTTCATAATTGTAGGTGGGTAGGAGAAGTGATTTATTAAAGTAGGAGATCAACTAATAAATATTATTATTATTATCTAGAGAGAAAACTATTCGATCGATTTCGAACAAATTTGTGCACCAAACACGTTAATTAGGCCTGTATAGATGCACGAAAAAAGGTGTAGAATTTGAAAATTTTTGAAAAACAACCCCCTTTATGGCCAAAAAGCCCCCAAAAATCAGTTATTATTATTACTAGCTAAACGAGAATTTTTAGAAAGATGCTGTTTTTTGCATGAGGTAGGGTACATTAAAGGGTTCCAATAAGCCAAATTTTATCAAAACCGTTAGAACCGTTTTTTTATAAAAAAAATAATAACTGATTTGTTGGGGTTTTTTTTGCCAAAAAGGGGGTTGTTTTTTAAAAAAATTCTAAACCGTTTTTCGTGCATCCATACAGGCCTACTTGACATGTCTGGTGCAAATTTGTTTGAAATCGATCGAATAGTTTTCGCTCTAGCTTTGTACAGACAGATATTTAGTAAAAAACACTTTTTTGGACTCAGGGGTCCCAAAACTGATATTTCCACAAAAATCTCAACATAGATTTTTTTGCGATCACTATACTTTCTCTATACTATAGTATAGTGAGAAAGTAAAAGAGGTTGTAGCCTACAACAGACAGTGTTCTAAGTTATTTTTAAAAAAATCCATTATTTACGTGAACTTCAATTGAACTAAACAACAATTTTTGCACAAGCCGCGGTGGGGGGGGGGGGGGGGGGGGGGGGGTGAAAAAAGTATTTAAAGAAAGTTATAAAGGGTGTCTACTTACTATAAAAAAACACCCTTTACATATATATTTATGTTAATAATTGGAAAAAAATATATATTAATATTATAATTATAGAATGTTCTGTGCGCGCGCATACATGTGAATTTTGATGTCACCCTGTTCGCAAAATCATACAAATTTACTGTCATTGTTTTTCACAAGGTGCCTAAATGATTTCAAAAATTCTTATGAAAGTACGAAAAGTATTCTTACTACATTTATGGGACTAATCGTTTTGGGCATGGACGTGGATTTGTTTTTCAAATTTACGATAAGTGTGATGTAACTCTTCTTTTGTAAATCGATTTTTCTTCTTTTTAAAATATTTGTGTTTCAACTAATACATTCATGTAGCAATATTCAGTAGAACGTGTAGTTAAAACCAACGGTAATGGTAGGCCTAATAGTTAACTTGACACTGAGCTTTTTGTTAGCTAAAACATTTTGAAAATTTCCCTCTCTAAATAGCGTTCTTAAGATGTTCTCAATCAAAAAAAAAAATAATAATAATTAAAATCACATCAAATTTTCAAGAAACAGATCAACTCATTCACATCGTCAATGTACAAGAGAAGTAAACAGGCTAGACTGGGGGGTGGGTGAGTAGAGTAGACATTTTGCCTTTGACAGTCAGTGCTGCCGCAGCAACAATAGTTGGAACAATTTTCCCGGAATATTAATTAAAACATTACGATGCATCTATTTGGTGCAGAAATATTTTAATTTCCCCAACCGTTTCTGTGTTGAACCTTAAACAGTTATGCGTTTAATAAACAGCTGTGCACCAATAAACGCTACAAATCCCGTTTTCCGCCAGTTTGTTATAATATAACTCTCGAAAGAACATGCAAATTACAAATCAGATTTTGAGTGTATTTAACATCTATGGGTTCATTTCACATTATTGCATACCGTTTTGATATATATTTAACGGTTATACCAACGTATACAGTAAATTACAACGCAGAAGATTTCGTCAAAGTTTTAAGGTCTTGGTCCAAATCAGTTGTTTATTTAATTATATAGATAAATCATCACATCCGTCCGCAAAACCTCTAATTTTGTTCATAATTTTAAAATAAACGGTATCAGGAAACTGACACATACTTTCTCCCTCATTATAGTAACTTAATTTTTTATTTTTAAGAGCAATTTTCCCATAAAAATCCATAAAATAACGGAAAAACCAACTTTTCTCAAAAACGGCTCGAACGATTTTGATTAAAATTTTATAGTTAATAGTACTTTAGGTCCCTAATAAACTATAAAATTTTAATCAAAATCGTTAGAGCCGTTTTTGAGAAAAGTTGATTTTTCCGTTATTTTAAGGGTTTTTATGGGAAAATTACCCTTAAAAATAAAAAATTCACAAAAAGGAAAAAAACGCCTGGAGATACCGTGGATTAGTACCTCCATACCAAATTTCATCTAAATCGGACGTCTGGTTTAGGCTCTAGGTCTGATAACATCCACACAGACACACAGACACACAGACACACAGACACACATACAGACACACACACAGACATCACTCCGAAAACCACTTTTTTAGGTTCAGGGGGACCCAAAACGGATATTTCCACCAAAAACTCAAACTCGAAAATTTTGACGAATACAATACTTTCTCCATATACTATGGTATAGGGGGAGAAAGTAAAAAACTTTGTATACTTCTTGTGTTGCATAAAAGGACACATTTTTTCACATATCTGACCATCTATAATTTTTAGGGGCTTGTGGGAGAAGAGGATCAGTTGTTTTATTTAATTGTATAGATTGCGTGTCACGTTCGTCCGCAAAACCTCTAATTTTGTCCATATAAAAAAAAAAATCATTGGGTGTGCTTAAGACCACACGTTAGAAGTGATAACTTCTATGACCGATTTATATTTTTATCAGTATTAATATAAGAGGAGAATAAGGGTAAATAATTTAAAACATTAATGACTTGGCTGACTTTGGTATTTAATATACATATAACACAAATATCATATATATATATACATACATACTATATCTCGAGCGGTGACGGTCGCGAGTTTGATGCTTTTTCCTCTCCCAATAAGAAGTGCTATGTAGTATATTCGCGTTGCGTACATACATATATATATATATATAATACATACTATATCTCGAGTGGTAACGGTCGCGAATTCAATGCTTTTTCCCCAAGCAAAAAGTGCCCAACGCCGCTAAAGAAGTTTTCACTTCAAAAAAAACTTTGTATACTTCTTGTGTTGCATAACAGGACACATTTTTTCACATATCTGACCATCTATGATTTTTAGGGGCTTGTGGGAGAAGGGGATCAGTTGTTTTATTTAATTGTATAGATTGCGTGTCACGTTCGTCCGCAAAACCTCTAATTTTGTCCATATAAAAAAAAAACTTTGTATACTTCTTGTGTTGCATAACAGGACACATTTTTTCACATATCTGACCATCTATGATTTTTAGGGGCTTGTGGGAGAAGAGGATCAGTTGTTTTATTTAATTGTATAGATTGCGTGTCACGTTCGTCCACAAAACCTCTAATTTTGTCCATATAAAAAAAAACTTATATATATCTTGTGTTGCATAACAGGTCTTATTTTTTGACACATCTGACCATCGACCATCTATGAATTTTAGGGTACTTGTGGAAGAAAGAGGATCAGTTGTTTTATTTAATTATATATATTGCGTGTCACGTTCGTCCGCAAAACCTCTAATTTTGTCCATAATTTTTTTTAAAAAAACTTTGTATATTTATTGTGTTACATAACAGGTCTTATTTTTTGACACATCTGACCATCTATTAATTTTGGGGTACTTGTGGAAGAAAGGGGATCAGTTGTTTTATTTAATTATATAGATTGCGTGTCAGGTTCGTCCGCAAAACCTCTAATTTTGTCCATATAAAAAAAACTTATATATTTCTTGTGTTACATAACTGGTCTTATTTTTCGACACATCTGACCATCTATGAATTTTAGGGTACTTGTGGAAGAAAGGGGATCAGTTGTTTTTTTAATTATATAGATTGCGTGTCATGTCCGACCGAAAAACCTCTAATTTTGTCCATATAAAACAAAAACTTATATATTTCTTGTGTTACATAACAGGTCGTATTTTTCGACACATCTGACCATCTATGAATTTTAGGGTACTTGTGGAAGAAAGGGGATCAGTTGTTTTATTTAATTATATAGATTGCGTGTCATGTCCGTCCGCAAAACCTCTAATTTTGTCCATAATTTAAAAAAAAATCTTTGTATATTTCTTGTGTTACATAACAGGTCTTATTT
>JAGFPH010000410.1:13356-26649 GCA_018207615.1 Philaenus spumarius | reverse complement strand
CCTTCTGTAGTTTATGCCGGTTAGACTAATGAAGAAATGGGGATCAGCGTATAGAGCAGGTAAATCGATAACCAGTGACTAGGTTTTGACTGCAGTTGACTTGGCTAACGCCTTTAGCACTTCAGCCTATACAAAAAGAAATACATTTGTTGTATAATAATATTTACTAAAATTTAAATAAGGACTATTTACTACTAATGTGTTATATTTTAAGGCGAAGATGACCACATAGTGTTTTTACCATAAAAATTAAAATCTCTAATGCTTTTACATTCAAGTCAAAATAATATAGTTTAAGCTTAAGTTTGCAAAATAAATTAGTTTTCCCGACACTTTTTCACGCGCTTACGCCCCCGAAACTCGCGTTCTAGATCGGGGTTAGTCGTAAATCCAGGCGTGAACATCTATAGTGAATGCGGTCGAGATGCCAAAACCCCTTATCACAGTATGTTGGAGAATCTCACACCTTCCCAAAAGATCAGGCGAGGATTATCCCTTTTCTGAAGGAAAATATCACAGCTGTTCGGATTATCCGTTACCTTTGCAATAAAAGAAAACATTCTGCCTTGTGAACTTTGTTTATATTGACACCGTATAACGTTAGAGGTTCCGTTGTACCGCTGCAGCGGTACAGGCTGTACTGTGCTGATGTCTTCGTAATGGCCAGACACAAACTGTCGCGGACTGTATTTCATAAAAAAATATCAAATTCAACGATATAGCATCGAAGGCAGTTATAAAATTAATTTCAATACGTCCAATGATTTCAAAATACAACAAACTTTACAAGTTTAGAACGAGCAAATGATTACGATGGTAAACGTAAAAATTGTTTCGATTGTTGAATCAGTCCAGAGGGCGGATAAGCTCACCTTGCCAGCGTTGAGTTATTCTGCTGGCCAAATTATTTCGTCTCAATATTGTTATAGCCCGAAACCTTTTTTTTGCATAGGGACTTTGTTTTTCATATCTATATGTTTGTGTTATCTGTCTTCCTGTTCTTGTTAGTGAATTTCTATAACAAAGATAAGCTATTGCAGTGGAGGTCGAGAGCGGTCAATGAGCACCGATCATAGTTCCCAGAACAAGTTTTGGCGCATTACTAAAAATTGAATATATATGTGTTCGCACTCTAATGGTTACGTTTTAAGTCCGATTTTGTGTAATTTGGTACACGTGATGGTTTTTTTTGGTGAAGTTTTTTTAAAAAAAAAAAAAAAAAAAAAAAAAAAACACCATTGTATGTGTAATCAATTTTATCCTCATAATAATAATAAAATTAATTGTATAATGGCCTTTAGTACATTTCTCACTAAAATACCAACTTGTATTAGTTTTTGCTTTTTACATTTTGAATTTGACTTAACTTTTCTCCCACTAGTTTAAACGAAAACAAATACTTTTTTATATCAAATCAAAGCTTATTACACGCACAAGTTTTTGAGAAATTTGACAATTGAATTTCACTTAAATAGACTCAAGACTATTAGTTTAAAATCTGTTGCAATTTAAAAAAAAAATCACAATTTTCTAACTTTAATTGGTAATAAATACGACATAATAGTTATGTAAACAGCTTAAAATGATCTTTTCAATTGAAATTTCATAAACTTTCAGAAAAACCTTATTAAATTATTATTTACAATGAAAAAAGTGGAGGAAAATTAAGTTTTTAACAAAAAAATCACAGATTTTAAGAAAAAAAAGTAATAAATTGCTACAAATGAGATTTTTGAAATAAAAAATTTAAACATTTGTTTCTTACTCCTCTAAGTCGACATTATTACCAGATATTTTTTTCACACCAAGAACCAGTCACCTGTAAATACAGAGTGTTAATAAAGTCCCTTTAGTCCCAGCGATGTTAAATGAAAGACATGGGCTAGGCATTATACATTTGTATTAATACTAACACATTATATATACAAAGTGTTAATAAAATCCCTTTAGCCCCTTCACTATTTTTGTCGGCCATCTTGCAACTACATGTTAATCTTGCGCATGATCAAATTATCATTCACCATAAGAAATAAACGCGTGATTACAGCGATGTCAAATGAAAGACATGGGCTAGGCATTATACATTTGTATTAATACCAACACATTATACAGGGTTAGTTAAAAGTCTGGAGACACCCCCTTAACTCTCCACCGAGCATTGATAGAAAATCCAAACCTGTGGGTTGTTTATAGGTCATAAAAGCACACTTCCCCATGCATAGGGCAATGTTGTCCCCCCAACTCAAAATCGGAATTTTTGGGGGCTACTCAATATTTTTAAATGTAATCCCCTAGTGTGTGACCCCTCATTTTGTAGATCTTGATAAAAGAAAACTAACAGCGCAAACTAGAGGTCTCTATCAAAAACGCTGGGCGATAAACTACAAGGAAAATCAAATGGCATTGTACTGTGACGACTATTGGGAATTCCCAAAAGATAATCTGATTAGTAGAAACAAATTCCTCAGACCAGTTCAGTCTTGTCAAGGTTTGGCCCCCATCAAGTCTTCAGAGGTTAACAATTTTCCGTATCCTTATCAGTCTCTTATCAGTACTGACCAGAGTAACTTATATTTTCTGAACAACTTTACTATGGAGTTAACTGAAAGTGAACGGATTACAGTGTTAATGATGCGAGGTTACGGCGACCGAATACGATCTTACAATGGGGTGACACATTTATTCAATGACTCATTTCCTGAACGAAACCCTATAACAAGATCTGCTGTTAAAACAACAATAAAACGGTTTGAAGAAACAGGCTCTGTTAAGAATCGTCCTAGGTCAGGAAGACCAAAATCAGCAACAACCGAGGAGCAGTGTTTGGAAGTTTTGCAGTTTATTGTTGAAAACCCACATGCGTCAAATAACTCCTTGTCTACACAATTAGGGATTTCTCAATCACCAGTGTGTAAGATTTTACATCAGCATAAGTTCAAACCCTATAAAATTCATCTTGTTCATGAGTTGAACGAAGATGACTTCGATCGTAGAGTAGAGTTTTGTGACGACATGATGGGAAATATTGTTAACGGAACAATTACACTAAATGATACTGTATTCAGTGATGAAGCTAATTTCATGCTGAATGGAGAAGTTAATCGACATAACTCTCGTTGGTGGAATGATACCAACCCTTTCTGGGTTCAAGAACAACACACACAACATCCTCAAAAAATCAACGTATGGCTAGGAATGAAGGGAGGACGAGTTATTGGGCCGTCCTTTATTAATGGAAACCTTAATGCTGAGGTATACTTAGCTATGATCCAACAACAAATTGTTCCAGCTATCCAGGCACCGGTAAATAATTTCGAACAAATTTGGTTCCACAAGACGGAGCTCCTCCGCATTACGGCTTGCAAGTTCGCCAGTACTTAGATAACGTTTTCCCAAATCATTGGATTGGTAGACGTGGATCTATTGAGTGGCCTGCCAGGTCACCGGACCTGTCGCCACTGGATTACTTCCTGTGGGGCTATGTAAAAGATAGAGTTTACAAAACTAAGCCTAAAAATCTTGATGATCACAGAAATCGAATCCAGCACGAAATCCAACAAATTCCTCAAGATACATTGCAACGAGCATTTTCACATTTTTACACCGCATTGGCACATTGTCAAACCGCTGAGGGCCATCAATTTGAGCATCTCCTGTGACAAGTTAGCCTTGTAAGTAACTGCATAGAAATAAAATTGTAGCTAGAAGTTTTTGTTTCATTACAGTCTAATACAATTCCATTTGTTAATTCTCTTTCCAGTTTATCATCCAGCGTTTTTAATAGGGATGAGAGAGAGAACTCTAGTTTGCGCTGTTTTTTTCTTTTATCAAGATCTACAAAATGAGGGGTCACACACTAGGGATTTACATTTAAAAATATTGAGTAGCCACCAAAAATTCCGATTTTTATTTGGGGGGGGGGGGGCAACGTTGCCCTATGCATGGGGAAGTGTGCTTTTATGACCTATAAACATCCCCCGGGTTTGGATTTTCTATCAATGCTCGGTGGAGAGTTAAGGAGGTGTCTCCAGACTTTTAACTAACCCTGTATATACAGAGTGTTAATAAAGTTCCTTTATCCCCTTCACTATTTTTGTCGACCGTCTTGCCACTACATGTTAATCTTGCACGTGATCATTCAGCATAAGAAATGAACGCGTGATTACAGCGATGTCAAGTGAAAGACATGGGCTAGGCATTATACATTTGTATTAATACCAACACATTATATATACAGAGTGTTAATAAAGTCCCTTTAGCCCCTTCACTATTTTTATCGGCCATCTTGCCACTACATGTTAATCTTGCACATGATCATTCAGCATAAGAAATGAACGCGTGATTACAGCGATGTCAAATGAAAGACATGGATTAGGCATATACATTTTTAGTATTAATACTAACACATTATATATACAAAGTGTTAATAAAGTCCATTTATCCCCTTCACTATTTTTGTCGGCCATCTTGCCACTACATATTAATCTTGCACATGATCATTCAGCATAAGAAATGAACGCGTGATTACAGCGATGTCAAATGAAAGACATGGATTAGGCATATACAATTTTTGTATTAATACTAACACATTATATATACAAAGTGTTAATAAAGTCCCTTTAGCCCCTTCACTATTTTGCCAGCCATCTTGCCACTACATGTTAATCTTGCACATGATCATTCAGCATAAGAAATGAACGCGTGATTACAGCGATGTCAAATGAAAGACATGGGCTAGGCATTATACATTTGTATTAATACCAACACATTATATATACAGAGTGTTAATAAAGTCCCTTTAGCCCCTTCACTATTTATGTCGGTCATCTTGCCACTACATGTTAATCTTGCACATGATCATTCAGCATAAGAAATGAACTCGTGATTACAGCGATGTCAAATGAAAGACATGGATTAGGCATTATACATTTGTATTAATACTAACATATTATATATACAAAGTGTTAATAAAGTCCATTTAGCCCCTTCACTATTTTTGTCTTCCACCTTGCAACTACATGTTAATCTTGCACATGATCATTCAGCATAAGAAATGAACGCGTGATTACAGCGATGTCAAATGAAAGACATGGGCTAGGCATTATACATTTGTATTAATACCAACACATTATATATACAGTGTTAATAAAGTCCATCTATCCCCTTCACTATTTTTGTCTTCCACCTTGCAACTACAAGTTAATCTTGTGCATGATCATTCAGCAAAAGAAATGAACGCGTGATTACAGCGATGTAAAATGAAAGACATGGGCTAGGCATTATACATTTGTATTAATACCACCACATTATATATACAGAGTGTTAATAAAGTCCATTTAGCCCCTTCACTATTTTTGTCTTCCACCTTGCAACTACATGTTAATCTTGCACATGATCATTCAGCATAAGAAATGAACGCGTGATTACAGCGATGTCAAATGAAAGACATGGGCTAGGCATTATACATTTGTATTAATACCAACACATTATATATACAGAGTGTTAATAAAGTCCATTTATCCCCTTCACTATTTTTGTCTTCCACCTTGCAACTACAAGTTAATCTCGTGCATGATCATTCAGCATAAGAAATGAACGCGTGATTACAGGGGGTTAACAATTTCAAATGTAAAGGTAGGTCATGTAATACACCATTGTAAAGCTTATTAAACGAGAAACTGAATGGCGCAAACTAGAACTTAGTATTTTGCTTCGTTTCAAAAGTAATGTGCAATCAAAGTTCTGGAAAATGCTTTTTAAATTTTAACATCATCTGTTTTTTGAATGTTACTCAAATGCTGTCCTGCCTTGGTAAGACTTTTAGATTGTATTTGAATTTTTTTGAATCTAGTTATAAAAAAATGACGAAATAAACTTTTTAAAATAACAAGTACCCTCAACAACCTTTTTATTCCTAATATTAACAAATTAATAATCTTCTTTTATGTTATAACTAGTAAGCCCTCGTGAAAAATCCCATTCAGATCAATTAGATACACATAAGAAATACATTATTAAAAAAAATACTATTTAAAAACAACTGACTTTATCTAGGACTACCTAACTATGCTGACAGGGATTTTATCTCGGTAAATGTATACTATTAAAAGGATTATAAAACTGTAGGCCTATTTGTTAAAATTTTGTATTTATATACATTATTATATATCTAAAGAAAGATACAAATATTATATTTTAATTGCTTTTTATTTAATATTGATAGATCAAATGATTTAGAAGTTATTAATATTATAGTGAATAATAATTTAATATGTTTATATGTTATAGGAAGATGTATGAATGTTTCCGAAGGTAAACGAATGAGTATCTTCTTTAAATTTGTATAAATTAATATTTTGATGATACAAGGTTGTATTTATATTCATTGTATAACCTCAAAGCAAACCTTATAACGTATTATAGCATACATTAGTTCTATAACTCATATTTAAAAAAATCTACTTCTCAAGAAATTATAATGATTGAAGTTGTAAACATAACCCCAAAGTTATAGTATGTACGTACGGACTTACACTCGCTGTTATAGGAGTTGATAAAAATATAATTTTCCAGAACTTGGATTGTTCATTACTTTGAAACGAAGCAAGATAGCTACAGTTTTCTTAATTCCGTTTCTCTATTAATAAGTTTTACAAGGGTGGATTACATGACTTATCTTTACATTTGAAATTGTTGAAAAGCGCCCAAAATCATAGAAGCTCAGATATGTTACACAATGTGTCCTATTATGCAACACAATATAAGTGCAAAGTTTTGCTAACTTATTTTCAGTAACAAAAATAATAAAATGGTTAAATATGAACACTCTGTATATTGTAATTTAATTCATGTTCAACAAAATATATTACAATTTGGTAACCAGTATGTGAAACACGGTTACAATACTAGAAATAAACGTGGTTTTGTAGCTCATAGTATAAGACTCTCTAAAACTCATAAGAGTTATTATTACCAGCATTATTATATGCTATTCAATAAACTGCCTGTATGCAAGAACTTTTCCTGAAAACACTTTCAAAACTGTTATTAAAAAACGGCTTAAGCAAAAAGCTTTCTATTGTTGGGAGTAATACATGAATTGTAATTTAATTCATATGAACTTTAATGTGTTACTACCTACGTTATGCAAATATATATATTCCAATATGAATGTTGACTATTGCATGTATTGTGTTTAACGGCAATAAAGCTATTATTATTATCAAGTATTGCAATAAGAAATATACTGTCTTTGGATGATTTCTTAGTGAAGTTGTATAACGACAAAGATAGACAGTGCTGGAAAGAAAATACTTTGACACAGCGTTTTGCGAGTATTCTGTAGAACGTGTACTCGGTTGCTAGGCAACAGTTGTTCATATTTCGCCATCCGAGCCCTGCGCTGCCTCGTTGCCTCGCGCTGAGGTCTTATTGGGCGCATCGATTTTCTTTCCGAGGGTGAAAAAGGTAGTATCGAGAATATTTGTCGGGGCGAAACGTCCTTTCTTCCCGTAAAGTTATAAAAGAACTTCGCGCAACACGGATTCTCTAACACTTTTGTACCCTACACCTTAAAATAAATGTATTTGTCTGTAAATTAAAACATCTGTTCTATAGGGTGTGTCCGAACTCTCCTTACAATCTTCAGGGTGGAAAGAAGCTGATACCCTTAAATCCAGTTGTTTTGCAACAAAATCTCCCTCCAAATTCGGGTACATTGTTGCGTCAGTTTCTTTTAGCATTCTCCGTCAGTATTTTAATATTAATTCATTTAAAAATGGCGGCCTTTCGAAGCTTTTAAATTGAAATAGCTCTAAAACTAGCAATTTTACAAAATAATTAGACAACTTTTTTAGACACGTTTTCCGCTGGGGGTCAGGAGAAAATTTCGTAACTCGCAAGTCAGGCCGATGAAACGGTAGATGTCTAGCACCTGCTTTAAGTATAATATTATGCTTGGAGTTAGTTGTTGCGAGACATCTAACTGATGAATACAAACTTAAGAATATGCTTATAAGCATATTTTTAATGTCTAGAATCTTCTCCAAGCACAACCATAAGCAAAAGTAGTATTAACGAAAAGCATAAGGTCGTTGCTAGCAAATCACGATGCAGCGGTAGCCGTCTAGCATCTGCTTTAAGAATAAGGTTATGCTTGGAGTTGTTGCTAGACATCTGACTGATGAATACAAACTTAAGAATATGCTTATAAGCAAAAGTAGTATTAACGAAAAGCATAAGGTTATTGCTAGCAAATCACGATGCAACGGTAGCCGTCTAGCATCTGCTTTAAGAATAAGGTTACGCTTGGAGTTGTTGCCAGACATCTGACTGATAATACAAAATTAAGATTATGCTTATAAGCAGAACTAGTATTAATGAAAAGCATAAGGTCGTTGCTCGCAAATCACGATGCAACTGTATCCGCCCAGCATGTGCTTTAAGCATATGGTTGTGCTTGGAGAAGATGCTAGTTATTAAAAATATGCTTATAAGCAAAAAACGAAGTCGTGGGACTACCGACAGAAGTGAAAACTGTCACGACTATAAATCGTTGGTTATATATTGGTTTAATCTGAAAATTTGATCATTATTTTTATCTTGTCCCATTTAGAATTGAAATCTAAAAAATAACACAAACATGATTGTCTACAGTAAAATAATAATTAAAAAATCACAATTTTATGTTCGACCTACTGAACCAACACAGGTTCGAGAAAGGCTTGCTTTATTATAATTTGAATATCTGTTGTTAAATATTAAAGTTAAACAGAAAATTTGTATTAAAAGTTTAACAACATAATTTTAGGTCAGGCCTACACTGGACCAACACGTTTCTTTAATGCATTTACATTCATTACCATAGAAATTTAGACGTTTAAAAAAAAATGAGAAAACACTATGTCTATTTTAGAGCCATCACCAATACAAGTACACAAATTTAACACAACTTACAAAATTATTCGATAGAATGTCCATTTCAAAGGTATTACCTAGTAAACTATTTTAACACAACTTACAAAATGAGGGAGCACAATATCCATTTCATCGGTATCGTGACGTGACTAAATCCATACAGTTATTGAGTTTAAGCCTTTGAACTTACATCTGCCTATTTTATTTCGTCGATTTTTTCTTCTTTTACGATCAGCTGTTAAAATTCTGGTTTATGTTTGTTCGTGTGTAAACCAATAAAGGAAAAGATACCATCGACGAAATCAAAATCGCAAAGCGCCTCGTGTACCGCGAGTTCGTATATTTTACCTCATCAAAAAAGTGCTCGATGCGCCTAAAGAAGTTTTCAGTTCAAAACTAGTAATGAAAAGCATAAGGTTGTTAACGTGGATATGTTTTACCACTGGGGGTTAGGACAAAATTGCGCAACTAGCAAGTCAGACCGATGCAACGGTAGATGTCTAGCAACTGCTTTAAGTATAAGGTTATGCTTTGAGTTGTTGCCAGACATCATCTCCCTGATAAATACAAAATTAATTAAAAATGTGCATAAAAACAAATACATGTACTATTACGGGAAAGCACAAGGTAGTCTAGCATCTGCTTTAAGAATTAACATAAAGAAGAATAAGAAAACATTGCATGAAAAATACAAAGATACAGTTTTTTTAGTTTTTTATTTCATAAATACCTGTGTATCACTTTTGGTGCTGCTCATAGTCCTGTTAATGTCTCTATATTTAATAAGACAACGTACGTTTCGCCTTTCGATCAGGCATTTTCAAGTAACTTTTAAAAAATCAATAAAACAATAATTAGCATTATTGTAATGCACTTCAAAATATCACGTTGAGTTCTTACACAACAAACATTACACAACACAATTTAAAAAAACCAAACAGGTATTAATTTAATTTACATAAATCCCAACGCGCGGGTCTAAATATTCAACAATTACATTTATATATTACTATAAACTTCCACATGTACTCCTGTCTATCACTGCACCGGTACTCTACTGCATCCAGCAAGGCAAACAAACAGAAAGTAAATATGTTTTTGTTTTTTTTAAATCGGGTGGTAAATAGCCGACATTTGGTATTTTTTGTCCGGTAGTGAATCTTTTTGAAGTGCGTGCCGAAGTCGGAGTGGTTGTGCATACAACATAAGATTCTGCTTTTCCTGATTGATGCACAGTAACTAAAAAAACCAAGGACGTATCCAGCTCAAAAGCGAAGAGGTGCTTTTCTAAATTCATCCGATTTCAAAGGGGGAAGTCCATGAGTTGGTGCTAAGCAGTAATGCACAATTACAACATATTAAAAAATCGATTTTGTAATAATAGTTTCCGAGGTTTAGATGCATATTGTCTGACTGTGCAAAGTTTTGTGAACATTTTATCAAAAACGGTAAAATAGTTTAGCGACATCTCTGTACCCTTACGTACAGACATTTTTGTAAAACCGCCTTTTTAGTCTCAGGGACCCCAAAATGGATTTTTCTATATATCCATATTTTAATAAATACGTCACAATGTAGTTAAATGTTTTCCGTTTTTTACTGGCGAATTCAAGATAAACTAGAAACGGTCCTATTTTACTGACATAATTCCTGAAACTGAGAAATTACCAAAATCAAAATTGGTAAGTAGGCCACGTTTTTAATTAATTGTAATTGTTCATCGAAAGTATTGATTATTTAGAAGAACTTTACAAAAAATTGTAAGGTGATATTACACTGAAAATGACCAAAAATGACAAAATTTTCGAAATTATTTTTTTTGCTGCTACTTTTGTTTTCTACATGTCTTCCTGCACAAGAAAACTACAATATCCATCATGATTCACCTGTATTTATTACAAAAGAAATTATTTTCTGGGAAAGCACACTCTTTTCAGGACTTGAAATTTGTTATTTTTGTTGTTGGAAATTTCACATGGAAGTTTTTTGCTGGTAAATGTAGGCCCTGATTTGTTTCATAATATATTTATAGAAGGAATTACACTACCCTGGTGATTTATAAGCATTTTTAACTTTAATCACCTGGTTATTTCTGTGCTAATGCAGTTACTTCAATCACAATCTCCCGAAAGTTTGAATTTTCGTATTTTTTTAGACACAAAATTATATTTCTAAATAACCACTTGTTCTACAATACTGCAGTTTCTACCGCTTGTTCTGCAGATGTTTTTTTTTTCACATTTAGGTAGATTTTTGTTTGTAAGTACCCAAGAAGCAAAATAAAAAATAATTATACAAAAAGGAAAATAAAAACAAAAATAAGTTGGCCCATACAAGAACTAGACATTGTACTATCATAAAAAAGTAAAGTTTTATCTACCTAAATTTCGAAAAGTCATCATACTGTTAAAAAAACCAAAATTAAATTTAAGGAATTTCAGTTTAAAAGTACCTCTACCAAATTTGCCGATTTTTTATTTTTCAATTTGTTTACCTGTTATAAAATTTTATAAAGTGAATTTTCATTTTTTACACTATTTCTTACATAAAAAAATTATTTCAAACCTATGTAATGCATATTTTAAAAAGAAGCACCCTTTTCAGTGTAACATCCCCCTTTACCACACTTTATTTTATGTTGAAAGATGCAAAACAATCCCTAGTAGCAATAAATAAATATTGAGTTGACTTGAGAGAAGATATACTTGATAGAATAAACTTAGAACACAAAATCTCACAACTAATACGTTTATTAACTTAAACGCGTTTCAACTACAAAGTCGTCATCTTCAAATGCGTTTGAGTTAATAAACGTATTAGTTGTGAGATTTTGTGTACTAAGTTTATTCTCCCTAGTAGCAAGTATATCACTTGAGCAAGTATAGGAAGATGATAATAATGAAAAATGTTTAAATTTGAATTTAATCCTCCAACTATAAAAGTGGAATATCTTTAAGTTTCAGCTGTTACAGTGGTAATCGTGGAAAGTTTTAAAATGAAGTCACTTCTCGCAGTGCGCAAACGATTGGAAACAGGGCATTTTGAAATTTGCAAATGCGCTCGTAGAGTATCCTGCAAAGTTAACCGATGGGCACGATTTATATTTTTCAAAATCCAGATGGACCGTGGTTTTGAGAGAGTAGTCAGCGCCTTTGCGGTATCTGAACTAACAGCACCTGGGAAATTATAAGGGGAAATGATTTCTGGCTTTAACAGCTTCACAAAGTTGGTGTTCAAGTTAGTCGCTTGTTTTAAAATCGTCCTTTATTCCTTTTTCTCCGAAATTGAGTTCCCGGTTGTATGACATTCTCTACCTTCTACCAGATTGAAACAATAGTTTTTTTTTTACAAAATGGCATTTAAAAAATTTAAAATTTTGTGGTTCCAAAATGTCCCTTATCCAATCAAACATGGCTGCCGCTCAACGCAAGCTATTTTTAACAACCGGCGCAAAAAGAGGGGTGTTATAAGTTTAACGTGTGAATGTGTATGTCTGTGTACCTTTGTATCTGTCTGTGGCATCGTAGCTCCCAAACGGGTGAACCGATTTTGATTTAGTTTGGATTTAGTGCACGGTTAAACACATTGGACTGTACAATTTTTAATGACACCCCAAAACGTGTTCTAAGGACCATGATCGGTCCTCATTTACTACTCCCGACCTTAGATCTCACCGTAAGGGTCACTGCAATAGCTCATATTTCCTATGGAAATTCGCCAATAAAACAAGCCCCAGATTCGTAACTTCAGTATTTTTTGGTATCCGATTCGAAATGCAAAATTAGGACTCAAAAAGGTGTTCATTAGCTTTGTTGTACAGGATGAAGAGAGAGCAACGCTAAAACGATTCAAAGGCGATCTGCAAGCTGTATTGAAGTAGGACCTATTTTCGAACATAACTGTAAACCTTATTAAATGTACCAATGATTGTTATTTATTTTATGGATAACGTATTTTTTTAAATGTTCTGTATCTTTGTTTGCGTTTTGAACGAAAAAACTAAATTAGTAAATGAAATTTTCAAAAGTGGGGCTTTCGGAAAAATGAAAAAAAATTATTATAATTAAAAATATAGCAAAAAAGGTTCTTTACTTGAGACGTACAAAAAATATTTCACTTTTTGTTTTAGAAAAATAAAAAAAGGGGTAATTTCCAAAATATTACCTATAAGTATTCAAAAATCTATAAAATGTATCCTATTCGAGTAAAGTATAGGCTACACTGTTATGATTTTTTAGTTCAGGAAGGCACAGAGAACATTGTTTTGTAGATACAATATTTCCCTAAATTACAAGGGGAAAAAACATGGACCAAGACCGGGATTCGCACCAGACATTGGTCCATGTTATCTCACTTGTACGTTTTACTGCATTTTTT
>JAGFPH010000409.1:575712-596001 GCA_018207615.1 Philaenus spumarius | reverse complement strand
AGCAAAAATGGACAGAGTGGTATTTTATGACTAGATAATCCCAGGTTAGCTAGACTAGGTTGAAATAGAGATCAGGTAGCTTTTCATATCTGTGATTTGAAGGAAGGAGGGTGGAAGTAAAGCAAATAGTGGTTGGCTTGCTTCCAAGCTAATGGGATATGACTAGTTACCGTACTTGGTCTCAGGTTTGGGATGTTTTGCATACTTTTACTATAGTGTTTATGTATTATGGATATATAGATTTTTTTTAAAACCTAAGCACTTGAAATTTAGTATTAAACCCAAATTAAGAAATAAAAAATAAAAAATGTTAAGCTGGAGTAGTAAATGAGAAAAGGTACATTGAAATTGCCTAAACTAATATGGGCAATAAGGAGTTACCGAGCCTCTTAAGGCAAATTGACTTTCTATCTGGGTGTCGGCATCTTTTTCCTGGAAATATCTGAGCTGTTACTGATTATGATGGTTCCACCAGTTAGATTGTGTGTAACATTGGATGTTTTAGGTCAACTAACAAACTAAAAGTTTAACGTACTACTACAGATATGTGGACGACATCATATGTCTTTACAATGGCAACATTAGACAAATAGAGATATTTAATAAATACTTAAACAACCTACACAATAATATAAAATTTACCCTCGAAACTCACCAACCCATTGAACTACCTGGAATTGTCCATCTTTAATGTCAACGGCATTCATCATTTTAACTTTTATAGAAAACCTACCCAAACTGACCTGACCATACACATTGACTCCAACCCATTGACACATTGACCACCCATACTTCCATAAAATGTCTTCATACCATTGTCTCATACATAGGCTCCCCTTGACACCTCTAGATTACAGGACCGAACTCAACACCAAATAACAAATCGCTTTAAGAAATGGATATGACCCTAGCATAGTAGACACAATGTAGAAAAGACATAAAAGTAAGAATAACAATAACATTGAACGGGAAAGAATTAAAAAGAAATATGTTACCATAGAATACAGCACGAACTGCCAACATAAAGTAAACAATATTTTGGGTAAAAATAACTATACTGTCGCTTACAGAAGTAACAATATGTTGGAATCCATTTTAAAGAATTCAAACAAAAGTTCAAATACATAAAAGTGTATAAACTTAACTGCGGTGAATGCAGCAAATTTTACATCGGACAGACAGGCCAATCATTCAATGACTGATACAAAGGGCACTTACCAAGTTGCACAATTAATCAAACATCAACATATGCTGAACATTTGGTGGACTCCAACCACACAACGAAAGGCAAAAAGGAAGACCTACAAATGTTGAAGAAATGTAAAAAAGACAAAAAATGGACGTCTTAGAGCAATTTTTTATCTACAAAACGTTAAAAACGGAACCCAACAATATCCTCAACGATCAAGTGCAATTTGGATCCCATGCCATCTATGACAGTATCATGATGTTAGAAGCGCTTGGCAACTAACAGAGCTGGTGAACAATAAATCAACATTGCATCGGCAGTTCGTGTTCAAGTCGGCTCGATATCGGACTTATTTTTAATAACCTTAACAAAAAACATGAAAAATGTATTATAACGACTTTAACGTGTTTTTTAAATGTGTGATGTATGTATCGTGACGTGAGAGTTTTCTTTGATATGACACTGTAATGTCGAAATTGCGGTCAGACGTGTTCTGAGCAATAAGGGACTGTTTTGAAGGTTAGCAACAAAAAAGTATTATAAAAGTTTAAATAATAATCAAACTTAGTAAATATACTAACCAGCTCTACACACAGCTCTGTACTCTGTGTCTCCTGTTTGTTCATTTTTGTACAACGTAACAACACAGGTAGTATTTTGAGGACAATGTGGGTCCGAGGTTACACAAGGGTTATGACAGCGACAGTTCTCACATCCATTTGTATCGATCCATCTCTCGACGCCATATTCACAGTGTGTTAATGTGTTACATGTTGATGCAAATTTCTGGCACTTGTCATCAACATCAATTATATTAGCTGGAACAAAACAAGAAAATAACACTGTTAAAATTATCACAGGCTACTCCAAGAAATTTACATATATTCTGCACTATTAAACAAGCTGTATGTTTGTGTGATGTCTTTAATGATTCTAATGAAATTTAATTTCTATATGTTTTCGGATGTGATAAATATGTTAGTCCATTCTTTGTCAAAAGTCATATATTAAGGCAAAAATGGAATGTAATTTCCTGTTTCCAGGAGCGGTTGCAGAACACTGCTCTTGAAAAGCAGAGTCAGTTGATGAAACTTTATTTTTGTACTATTTTCAGAAACAAAGACTCTATTGAAACGTATCTCATATTCACGAAGAAAAAGATAAATAAAAACACCAATTTGCAGATGGATAAGGAGCATTGTTAAAACAAATTGTTACTACAAATTTTCTATACAATTTAGATAACATCTGAAATATTTCAACTCCAATAAGGATTTGGCCTAATGTGGTCAGAACCAAAACTACTGTGAAATAAAATGGAATCAGCAGAAGAAATAAATTAGTTTAATAGAAAGTGCAATGTACAAAAACAGATGTTCTTCATTCAGTGAAACTGAAAGATGTTCAACAAAAAGATTTTGTTGGAGGAGGAAAAAAATAATATAGAGAGAAAAAGTCATGGTGAAATAATTTTTCTAAAATAAGTTCCAAGAGAAGTAATGGCAAGAAAAGAACATTAGAAAATTATTCAACTTTGTTAAAAGGAATAAATCATAAGTATAAAAAAAAAAGGTTAATAGAAATAACACTAGATAAAATACTTATTCAGAAACTATCCTTCAGAAAAATGGGTGAGATCTAACCTTACTTTTATGTGCTCCATAATTTTTTTTGTGTATAATTACCATATTTTAAAAGCAAGTGTTAATTCGAAATATATAGGTGACTTGAATAAATAAACACTAAATGATAAATAAATGAACAGAGACTTTATTAAGTGGATATAATAATTTCGAATTTCAAACAATAATTTGATTTAACTTTTGACAAACAATATTTCATGCATAAATTCAAATTTTCTTTAAGACTTTATGAATGAAGATTATATGTTTATGTTTTTATAGTTTTTAGGTTATGTACATAGTTTTTCATTTTATAAATATTCTTTAATTTATCCTAGTAATGAACGAAAGGGAAAATAATCCTTCCTATTGAATGAACCGGCACGAGTCTCCACCCGAGATGAATTCCCGATTTTTTTTATCTAAATGAGCTCATTCCGCGCTTCTATTCACAAACTAAAATTCAGTAGCTTGGGATATTATTAAATTAATTTTCTTATTCTAACCCAAAGAGTTTTCTGTATTTCTATAGATAATTTTGTTTTCAAATATTCAATTTGATTTTTATGTTATACAATAACAAAAGGGATAATTAAATACTATTGTAAAATATAACCTGAGATATTTCCTTTGTATATATATATATAAAGATAAAATAGTTATGTTGTACACATCAAATCAAATTTTTTGACAAGAACAATAAATTAATAGAAAATAACTTTTTTTATAGCAGACCATGAACCAAAAATACAAGTGTTTTCTTAGCCCTCAAAGTGGCAGACTGCAATCTCTCGGGCGCAAATGCAACCCGCTCAAACCTTTGCGAGAATTTGCATTTATTTACATAATCGATAATTTAATACATTTAAAATCACCCAATCATAATAAAACGGGCACCATTGAAAAGGAAATGAATTAAACTTTAATTTTTGTATTTACAACTTTTTCGTAAAACGTATATTTACATACGTAATCATCGTTTTAAAATATGCATATCGGACTACAGCTATTTCCGCACGCGAATCTGCATACAATTAATTGTACTGTTATTTCTCACTTCTTCAACGGGCGACACCATCTACAGAAGTATTTCTATTGAGATTATAAAGCTACCATTGGATTCGTCAAGATTTTATCTTTCTAATGGTGCCTTCCAATCAGATGTCACTATTTTACAGGATTAATTCAAAAGATGTCTGTAAACCCTTGCGATTGGACAGATTTTCAACCAATGAAACAGCCCATTTGTCATCAGAGATGACGCCTACAATTCCATATGTTTTTACAGATTTCTTGATACCATTTTGTAGAGAATCGTTCAATCTTTTTAACGGTGGGAAGTTAACTAGAAATATCCAGTTTTTTTGTTTGTCTAAACAGCAGTGGAAGTACATAATTAGGACAGTGTGGTGAGACTGGCCGGCATTTGTCGCTCCCACGGTATTCAAATGACCCTCTCTGCAAGTAGTATATCGAAAGGCAACGTTTCATTAGATTGATGTCATTTTGTTATTCAAATAAAGATAACTCAAACACTTTTGTGAACTAAGGAAAGACAGGTATACCGTTCTTTTCTTTGACTTATCCTCTACACTTTGTTATAATAATATTTCTTTTTTGGGCAAAGCATATATTAGTAAATTAAGTTTCAATCTAGGCCCAGTTTTGTTAGCGTAGTGTATTTGGAACATAAAAACTGTGTTTTTCAAAATAAGAAATTTGAAATTGATAAATATTTTTATACAGTTCTATTTAGAACTAAATTACGAAACTTTTTTACGCTTACGACAAAAATACAAAAAATGTTTACTACTTGTTATGTAGGCCTAAAGTTGAACTTTTTCCTTTCATTACTGAAAATTTTTTGTTTCTTGAGCTAATAACTTTTATAATTCCGAAAGAAACTAATTTTTAGTGGCCTATTTGAATTCTTTGAAGTTTCTTCTACAAAAAATCTATTGAACACTGTTGGATTGGGGTTCATTTACTATTTTTGGCGAATTTTTAAAAATATCCTTGCAAAACGCTATCAACGGGCTTTTTAATTTTAGCTTTAACGATGCCAGTTCTAGGGTTAAGATATGTTTATTGGACTATGTATGTGCGCACAACTGAACATTAAGTGAGCCAAAAAGGTCTCAATTTAACACATGAGGTGTTATTATGGTCATCTTAGTTCTAGGGTTCATGAAGTCATAAAAATTCTAATGTGTCGGACGCTAGCCACCTTTTTCCCCCGTCTTGAAAATATATTTAAACATTCTAAGATAGTTATCAAATTAACACTTTAAGTATATTACAACGTATACAACCATATTTACTCTACTTCTGGAAGTTAGTGGTTTCTGACTGCTGCAAATTTTAGTAAGAAACTTTTAGGTTTATATAAATAAGATTTTATAACGCTTTATTGTTGTAGTCTCTTTGCCAAGCCTGTGTAACTGTAACTGTAGTTGATGAACTTGTATAAATAACAACGCACTAGTCAGTGAAATAACATGGCATAAGTCTGAAGTGTATTTGTAAAACGTAAACAGACAAGTTGAAGAACACACACTCGATCATGGTTAGACAAAGAAGCATAATGGCAGACTTAAGAAGTCTCTTTGCCTTGTGAGATTGCCAACTTGATATAATCATAATATGTACCAATATAATAAATTCTATTAATAAAACATAATTAAATGTTTCTTTTGTAAATCATTGTTTAACCCAGTTAGTTCAATCCCAAGTAATATTACATCAACTGTAAAATGTGAAAGAAGAGCAGTCAGGTCACAAGTTATTGTCTATTATTTAATTTTCGTGTAAACCTTTCTTGAACCAAACAGTATATAAATAAGAATGTTTTGATTCCTATATGCAACTGAATCACATTTGTGTCATTAAACATTTTGAAGGTAGAGCACACATACAAATTAAAGAACTATAGGTTTTTTTCCAAACATTTGATTTTATATGTTTAATTTTCAGAAATGGTTGAAAAGTTTCTTCACATTTAAATGTATAGAAGCAGTTGCCCCCTTTGTAATGATACAAACTACGAAGTAAACCCTTTTCCATTGAATATTTGTATTAGTCCTCCATCCTTTAAGAAAATATACATGTACATATTCAAATTGAGCTGTGATTCAAATTTTTCTGTCTTTATCCTTTTAAAACCCTAACTTAAAATACAAAGTTAAAACTAACTTTCCAAAATAGTGTGGTTTCTAAAAAAAAAGAATTATTCAGAGTCTACTACTACACTAGGAACTATATAAAGTCCTAACGGATCAAATGTAATAAATTTTGTAAAATAGAATAAATGGTTTTTATTAGAGCGTGTGTTATTGATTTGGTTGGGTGTCTACACAGGTAGGCAGAACAAATGGTGCAAAATATTTCTTTAGCATTTATTGGGACGTAGGAATAAATTAGTGTAATTTTATTTATAAACATCTTCATTAACCATCTTGTTAGACACAATCTGGGATAACGTTTAGGAATATTCATATTGAAAGTGAAAATATCACTGTATAAAAATAGTTTGTAATAGAGCCAAATTATGAACAATGGTAGAAGTTCGTAGCCTACACAATATAAGTTTATTTAACAAGTAAATTTAATTATGAAAAATTCTTTACTTTTGCACTGTACATTTTACAGGCTAAATAAAAAAATGTATTTTGTGTTACATAAATCTATACTATTAGGTTTGCAAGAAAATAGAATTTATTCATACTGAATTGCTTTAGGATTCTGCTAGTTATTTATTAAAAAAATCTTGTTTTCTAATAACTGATATACGAGCAGTCACAGATTTCCTGCTTGTGACACTTTATATGCCTGGTTTTTAGTTAGGTAGTCTTTGGGTGATGTTATTAAAACGCACAGAAAACTGGTTTCTATTCCTATTTGGTTCAAAGAAACTTGTAGGATTAGTTACATAAAAACAAACCTAAGACTTCACTTGCAGAACTAATAACAACATTAGATTTACAAATGTATTAAACTATGTATGATATTTTTACTGTATTTTAATATCAGAGGTATATTATTAGACTAGACTATACAGCTAATATTTCACTCTGTTTTAGTGTTCATGTATTTTGGCAATATATCTTGTGAATATATCTTTATCCAACTTACGTTCGGGAGGAGTTGGTTCACTTAAATCATGAGTTCGTGAACCAGGAAGACAGTAATCCAAACAAGATTTGAAACTCTTGAATCTATTGAGATTACCAGCACAACCATTGTAGATAAATGGAACACAAGTTTGGTTAGCTTCGTTAAAGTACCAACGTTTGAATTGCCCATCAGAACATGGTCCAGGATCTACACCTAACTTGCAAATAGCTACACATGCAACAACACCACCATCAGGTTAGTTAAGTTAGATTATAAGTCAATGTGTAAGATAAAAACATGCACTATACATCTAGACATGCTCTAGAATAATTAAAGTGCTAAACAATTAGTTTTGTTAATTTGAAAGTGAATTTAATTTTTCCAACCCTGATATAATCCCTGTAGTAACTGTCGCATAACTTAAATTTTTACTCTGAATTCCAAATAAATCTATTTAAAATTATTAAAATGTTTTAGAGGATGGAACATTATGTTTTTGAAAAATACAAATGCTGTTCCATATTTTAAATAAGCGGAAACCTATAACATTATACAATTTTACATACCTATTTCATTTTATAAAATAGTATGTAGTATTAATAGATGTAAGTAGTTTTAATATTTTATCAAGTTTTTAATATATAGTTTTTATATTTCGATCTACTTGTAGCTAAATTTATCCAAAATTAAATAATATTGTTTAAATCTCTTAATACAAAGTAACAGAAGAAGAAATTTCAGGAATATTATTTAAATAATTTTAACAACAAATTGATAAATTAATTCTTATTGGTCATTTTTTTTATGCAGACATACTTCATTAAATCATTAATATATTTCAAATAAAAATATCTTCTTTTTTGATTTTAAAATAAAATGAGGTTTCATATCTATATTAACAAAAACTTTAAACTAATTTTTGTTTAACATGGATACAAAAATAAATGTGCAATACAGAAATTATCTCACTTAAATTTTTTTTCTTTTTATACAAAGCAAACAATTTTGTTCTACTAAATAATAATGCATAAAATTAACAAATTAATAAATTGAATGTAAAAAATAAAAACCAAGGTCGGTTTAAAAACAAACATTACCTTTTGTGTCTAGTTATTAATGATACTGCAATTGGTTTAAAGAGGTTTAATTTGTTCATTTTTAAAGTATGATGAACACGTTTTGGCGTTTTTTTTATAATTGGAAGACAGAGAGAGGGGAGGTAACCTACCATTACCATCACCATTTCCTTACCCTGTGTTATTTAAAACATGTTAGTAAAATTGTTTAATTTGATCTATTGTCTAAGTTGTATCTATGTTCTAATAGAGAATGTTTAGAAATAAGAAAATACAAAGTTTGTGTTGAAAATTAAAATGTTTTATAATACATGTGTATTACAAAACTTAGTTAAAAAAAGAGAGAACTGTAGCTATAATAGGCTACAGTCAAGAAAGAAAAGTAAGTGAAATATTCATACAATTAATTGTTGACTGCTAATTTAATTTTAAAACATCTCAGTGCATAATAATGTCCTCAGTGACCCTAACAAATATAAAAATACTTTAGTACACAAAGAAATATACTTTAATAATTACAGATCTGTAGCTCATACCTAAGTAAGACGAGGAATTGGTAGTTTGCGGCAGAGGCTCCTCCCTTTGCAGACAGATGCTCTCGCATTCGATCAATGAACTAAAGCGGTTGGCCGATCCAAAACAACCTCCATAGTCAAACTCTTGACAAGTTGCACTGTTATGGTCATAGTACCACTTTCTGTGTCGTTGAAGACAAGGTCCCACATCCACAGGCTCATTGCAAACATCTAAGATAAGAGAAAATTAAGTGTTACATAGTTTAACGCTACTAATTAAATAAAACTTAATGAGTTATACAAAATATTTCACTTCTACTGATAAAACTAAGCCATACCCAAGCTTCGATATTCTCCACACTGTCGTTCACATTGTTCGATTGAAAGGAATCGGTTTGCATTTCCTTCCCAGCCTCCAAATACAAATGGCACACAACGATTTTCTGAGGCTGAGAAAAACCATGCTGCAACCTGAAACATATTACTTTTTATTCAGTGTCAATCTATTTAGAGAGTATTTTTACAGTTAAAAAAATAACAGTAGATTTAAAATACAGTAGAGCCTCGATAATTCGAGCTAATTGGAGCTGACTGTACCTCGAACTATAAAAAACTCGGAATGGACAAAAATGAAGAGTAATATATTTTTTAATGTTTTAACTTACAATAAAATGTTTAAATATCCGGAAGTGCTGTACATACACATTACACACACACAACATTATTTTACAACACTACACACAATTAAAGTTTAAAAAAACAGTCCAATAGTTTTTGCTCCAAAATAGAGCCACGATTTGGAGCTGCAATGTCACGCCATCGTCTCAGTAGCATTGTGTCGGTCGGCATCGCCTCGGCTTGTTGTTCGACATAATGCAGTGCTGCACAATGATACACAACAAAGATATATGCGTAGCACGCGTACTTCCGAGGTAACTGAACAACTGAACTATTTTTAAAATAGCAAGAGGTTGAGAATGACTCAGTTAACATGAGATATAAGCGGCGGCGGCAAGACCCTATGTTGAGTTATTACCTTCGGCATTATAAACGTACAACGGTGCTGCGGTAATACAGTAATTTTGCAGGCACATTACAACCGATGTTTTAAAAGCTTTAAAATATCGAAAAAAGCAGTTATTTTATTTTCTGAATACAGCTCAAAATACCCGGACCCTCGAACTATTGCGACTCGAATTATCGAAGTTCTACTGTATTTGATAATATTTATTTTCAAAAGTAAATGCAGGAGGGAGAGCAGCCTTTGATGAGTATGCTTAGATGATATTAGGAAGATACATTTGACTGAATTATGATACAATTTAGCTATCTGTTGTTATGACTTAGAGCGATGTTGATCTGAAGCTTTCAATACATCTACACATATTATCCAGTCAGTGGCAGCTGGTGAGCTATTAGCTTGGGGTTCAAACCTACTAGGGGGTCCAGAGGAAAAATTGTTTAATACCAAAAATTAAATTTTCATGTTTATAGGCCTATTTTACTTCAATATGGCGGTTTTGAAATAACACTTAAAAGTGTTTAATGGGATAGAATTGGGTTATACATTGGAGTATGTAAATGTATTTTAAATTGAGAACAATATTGTCTTACATTTGTATACTTTAATAATTAGCAGATTTGAGTTTAAAGTTCATGTTACATTAATAATAAAGTGACACAAAAGCTGTACAGTTTAACCAAACATTTTATGTAGGCTAAATAATAACACTTAACACGTTCGCTACCACCATGGTAACTTTTTTTAGTACTCATAGACTAGTGTTGCATATATGCGACGGCCGGTTTCTATCCACAGACTGATGCCGCAAAGGTGCAACGCCTGGTCTAATTGAAATAGACTGATGTCGCACATTTGTGGCAATATTATTTTTTTATTTAACTGCTAATTTTGAAGTACCGTACTAGTATATTTTAAAACAAAATTACAAAATTTTTTTTATTTTAAATCTCCAAATTAAAAAAAATCCTCAATTTGGCGCCCCCCAAAATTCTGCACCCTAGGCGGCCAATAAGTCAAGGATTGATTGCATGTTTTATATTTTGAAGGTTATAAACATCAAGAGAGAGAAAAAACAGTTTATAATTTTCAAAGGCAATGATAATATTGTAAATAATGTAATCATCAAAGCTAAAAACTCTATGATACCAATATGTGACACAACAAAGTGATAAAATTGTGTGAAAACAACACCAATATGTGTAGCACTAAGTTACCTGTAAGTTACCAGGGCCGGGATCCTTTGGAAGGTTACAGATTTCATTCAATGAAGGGGCAACAGGTGGAGCTTGAGTTACCTCTGTAGGAACTTCTTTAACACATCTCTCTCTACATTCCACTTCACTTCCAAACCTGTTGCCATTGCCTTGACAACCTCCATACTCAAATGGTAAACATGTAAGAGCATTCTTATCATAAAACCATTGTTGCTGATTTCCGTTGCATGGACCTACTACTTGCGGAAGTGTGCAGACATCTAGTACATTAAATAAACAAAAAGTTACGTTACAAATTAAACTTCACATCTGCAGTTCAAAGGTTATGGTTTTAGGTCTTTCAAATAACTATTTTGGACTGGGAAAAATGTATAAATATTTAAAAAAGAATCAAAAATTGAAAATAAATGTTTAAAAATTTATCATTCATTAATTCATGTTTTAGTATGCAATATTTTTTACAAATTAGTTATAGAAGGTGGTCAACTAGTCTCCTTACAAACTAAGTGTTTCTTATTATGCATCTATAAATTTAAATCTCTATAGATGATTAACACCAGTCCTGTTTAAGGTGTTACTGAAATAGATGTTTTAACAAAGGTTTATTTTTGTAAAACTTGTTTGTTTGACAGTTAAATTAAAGCTAACTAAACAGCAATGTATCGGTGTAATTTTATTTGTAAAATCTGGTACCAACAGTCAAGTTACAGCAACATTTAACTTAACCTGAAAAACTCAACTTACTCATGATACTGTTTGCTTTAATGAAAAAATTATGGGCTAATTTAACATTGAAGACCAACCAAGATCTGGCTTGTCTAGAACCATAACATTTATGAAACACATCAACTATTATGCTTGCAGCTGTGGTTACATTGTTACGATGTGAGATAAGTGGTATCTTTAATTCATATTATTTAGATAATTGTATGATTAATTATTACATACCTTGTACATTGCCACAATTTTGTTCACATTCTTGACTAGATGCAAATCTATTGCCATTTCCTTCGCAGCCACCATAAATAAACTGTTTGCATACACCAACTCTGCTATCATAAAACCACTGAGCTACTTCATTATTACACGAGCCTCGGTCATCAGGTAGGAAACATGAGTCTAAACAAAGAATCAAGTGTTTTAGTGAAAGTAAGAACATATATATATTAAACATATTGAATATAAAAATTCAAGAGTATTTGATTTGATATTGAGCTTTGAAGGTATAAAAAAGTTAGACTGTGTCTTCACTCCTCAACACTACACACAACTTGTTTTTTTTTTATAATCAGTAATTCATTATAATTCTGTACATGTAGATTGTTATATTTATGTACTGTATATATCTGAGATATATAAAAGCTAAACACAATTTTATGTAAATAATGCAGTACTGTATGCCATGCAGTAAGCAATTACTTGATAGATGTGAATTACACAAAATTAAATGCCACTTTATTAGCAAGATTTATTGTTACATAGTAATTGCAACAAGTAGTAATAATTATGCAGGTAAGTACTTTTAACAATTGAAGTAAATAGTTGAGAGTTCTAAATGATTTATATAAACTGTCTACCTAGATTGTAAACAACTGTAATGCATATAAATATGTTTAACAAAATACCTTGTGTAAATCGTGGAGGGGGTGCAGCGGTAGGACTGATGTAGTTATTATCACATTGGCGTTGACATTCTTCCTGAGATTGAAAGTTATTACTGTTTCCTCCACAGCCACCATAGTAAAATTGTTTACAATGCGATTCATAGGAATCATAGTACCAGCGACCAGTGTAATTATGGCACTCTCCAACCAGAGCGGGTAACAAACAAGTTCCTTGTTCTGAAAGTACATGATTTGTATGATTAAAATTTATATCCAATAAAGGTTTGTTTAGATAAAAATTATATGCAATTATAAGTTATTTATAAGCAATGATGGATGTTAAATTTTGTTATTAGTGATTATTTGGACATTTGCCATCAACCTTTAAAAGTTGCAATAAAAGAACATAAAAGCAATGTGCAATAGACCTAACCGATAAATCAAAAATTGCAGAAATATATGGTTCTAAAATCATAAATTTAATTGGGAAGGGGCAAAAATAATACACGGGGAAAGGTACTTTTACAAACGTAAAGTAATTTAAGTCTTGCACATAAAGTTAATGGACAATCCTATCAGCCAAACATAGGAGTAGTAAGGCTATTATTAAAAACATAACTTTAACTAGAAACAAGCTAAACTTTTAAAATTGGTGATGTATCTAGATCCTGGGCTAGGTTACTTAAGGAAATTACAAGAGACCACACCCCATCAGCCATTCTGTAATTTTTGACTTTGGTCTGTAAACTGTGTTTGCGCTCACTTGTATGGATTTGGAGTATTTTTAATGTGTTTTTATCTTGTTTTGACTTCTTAGTCTTAGTTCTGAGGTGCTCCATGTTAGTTGTATAAGGTTGTTGGTATAGTTTTAGTTTAATTTTATTATTACAGCTTTCTTTCATATTAATAAAGCTTCTTTCTTCATATACCACTCTCGGTTTATGTTTCTGTGGTTTTAGTCACTTGGTATTGGGAATTAATTCATATTCCCGAAATGATCTTTATTGATTTCACACAAAAATGATAGCAAATGACCCAACAACCATTAATAACAAAATACTTCAAATTTGTAATTAACTTTTATCAAAGAACAGTATAATAAATACTACTAATAAAAATGTATTACATAAAAGAACAGATTGAACTTATTTCTTGAATAATAATTATTATCAAGTATAGATTCTGTTACAAAAAAATCTAAAAACTTTGCATGATAAATAAATAAATTTTTATTTCATGATAACTAAAAATGAAATTATCGTGTGTAAATTTAATTCTCCTGGTTTTTATGTACAAATTTGCAAGTATACAAACGTAATATATGTATTTTTTTGTTTTTTTTGGTTGAATTATTATTACTTGTCTTTACTTTGCACAAAATAGGCTTAAATTTCATACTGATTTGATTTGAATAAAAACCCCGAACCACAAAACAAGGAACAAAAACAATAACTAAACAACTAAATTGTAAGTTATGTTTAATACGTTACCCTTATGGTCATCATCCTCTGAGGAGGATGTCATCGAAATGTACATAAGGGTAACATATTAAATATAACTTACAATTTAGTTGTTTAGTTATTGTTTTTGTTCCTTGTTTTGTGGTTCGGGATTTTTATTCAAATCAGTGTGATTTTGTCACCACAGTGCTCTTTTATTTGTTTAATTAAATTTCATAGTTTATTTCCACAACATAATATAATCTAGTTACACAATCTAGTCACCTAATTAAACAACCACTATATTATAAAACTTTAAAACACTATTATAATGTTATAGATTTTTAAACAACCAACTGAAATTCAAAATATATATTTTTCTATTGTCTAGTCACCTTTTCCTAATAAAATATATAAATTATCATTTTCTATTTGACAACAGAGCAAAGATTAGAAAAAATAAATGTCATATTTTATACTATTGACCGAAGGTACTTGGTAGAACTCCATTTTAAGAAAAACACACACAATATTTATTAAATTCTGCATAATTTTACTGAGTCTTGCAGACCATGGTTAACTAAGTGTGCATGGTTAAGCTGCCTTGTCACTGGCAAAACCATGGTTGCCAGGAGTCAATAAAATTTGACTAAATATTGTGTGTGATTTTTTCTTAAAAATCGTCCAAATAACAAAAAAACTAGTTTATAGCCTAACAGGAAATTTCAAGGAATTCAGCTAAACAAGTCGGGATGTTTAAAAAAGATTAATAATTTCTAACTTCTCTTTTTAAAGGATAAATCTATAAATACACTATTATGGTAAACAATAAAAAATAATATTTCATTTGAAAATATAATTATATTAGTTATTTCTTTTGTGGCTTTTTTATTAAATTTGGTCCAGTAGTTGGTGAAGATTGAGGTTGGTCTAAGAATGATTTTAAATTACAATATACAATAAAGTATAGTGAAAAAGAAGTTATAAATGTATTACTGTGACCATCATTGATGATAATGACTTGGTCATCGAGAAGCATTAGACTATTTAATGTTTTTTATAAGAAACTAAGTAGATTTTATTATTTATATAGAGTTTTCTTCTCATAAGTTCAGTTATAGTTTAAATTTTACATGGTTTAATGGCGGGCTTGTTTAGTGAAGAACTACGAGTAAAAGAAATAATATACAAGATGAGTATTACAAGTGTATAGTAAGGACTTGATCACAGCAGTATTTAATTATATGTTTATTGTTCAACACATAATTATTTTTACCAATATTATTATCAGTATTTAGTATTTAGGCGTATTATTTACCACCTTTCATTTTGTCGTATTTTACAAAATTATATTATGATTGTAAAATGTTCAAACGGAAACTGTCATGCTATGCAGTTTGTTAATTAAGTACTCATATTCTGATTGAGACTGAATGATTGATTTAACTGACATTAAAAAAAATAAACGGTACCAGAAACTGGCACATACTTTCTCACAAACATATTTAAATTATTAACACGTTCACTGCTAAGGACGCACATGTGAGCTTGACACTGAACACTATGAGAAGTGGCTGACGCACAGTGAATTGCACGCCAACCCCCGTATTGGGAGTATTTTCAATACACAATGCATTGTGTGCTTCGCACACCAACCCCAATTTTGGGGGTATTTTCAATACACAGTGCATTGTGTGCTTCGCACACCAACCCCGATAATGAGGGTATTTTCAATACACAGTGCATTGCGTGCTTTCCACGCCAACCCCGATATTGGGGGGATTTCCAATACACAATTCATTGCGTGCTTTGCACACCAACCCCAATTTTGGGGGTATTTTTAATACACAGTGCATTGTGTGCTTCGCACACCAACCCCAATTTTGGAGGTATTTTCAATACACAGTGCATTGCGTGCTTTCCACGCCAACCCCGATATTGGGGGTATTTCCAATACACAATGCATTGCATGCTTTGCACGCCAACTACCGTAAGTAACCCCAACTGTGACTTCATAATTGTATTAAAGTATGAGAGGGGATAGTACATTTAAGTTGGAGAGTAAGTAATAAATATTATTATTATTAGGAAAAGAGGAAACTATTCAATCGATTGAATAAAATCGATAAAATGTTGTAGATCGATAAAATAAGATTCTTATGATCAGGGCAAGTGGCCGTTTAATTTTAAGTTTAGTATCCCATTTCACAACTTTGACTTAAATAATCGAATTTCAAAGTGTTTTTATGCCTATTAAGAATTCTAGTAAAAACGTTTAGCTTTATAGCTTTTTGGAAGTTAGTTCAATTGTTTAGGGAAGTTGTATATTTATTGTAACCCCATTTCAACCAATTTGACTGTAGTAATTGTAATGTCTACTACACTCTACAACACTCCTGGCATTGATATGGATAAACTGTGAAATTTTTAGTGAAATCGAATAGTCGAGTGGTCGAATTTTTAGCGGTCGAATAGTTTTTGAGTTTATAGAGCACAAATGAACAAACATTCATTTTTATATATAATAAAACCTCCTACTTAACCAAGTAGTATCCGTAAACATCTGTCAAAGTGAGAATAAACTACAAACAAAAGCACATTCAAATTAGGTGTTAACTGCAAACATGCTCCCATGTTGTTTGTTTTCGGGCTATCACTTACCAATTTTCGGAGGACAAGTGGCCTCACACGTCTGTCTTGTTTCAAACCTGTTTGAATTTCCTTCACAACCAGTGTAATAAAATGGCATGCAACGATTTTCAGAGGCATCAAAGAACCACCTAGGCAGCCTTTCACCACATGACCCTTGGGCTCTTGGGAGTGAACATTCGTCTAATATTAAATCATAACCAATAATATGTTAGTCACCAACACCAAATGTTAATAATTAGTAAAAACAGCCAAAGTTATCTACATGCAATAAAAATGTTAGTAATATTAACATGCTAAATATAACTGAAAACTGTATTAATATTTAGGATTTATAGAATTAATAGCAAGGGAGAAATGGGCATAAACCGCTTATAAAAAGGCAAGTGTATATTAATTAATTTACTTTCGTTTCTTGAAACAACCTCGGCAAAAATTATCATATTCCATATTGAATGGAACAAAGTATATGCGTATTTCTGTGTTTTAACTGCGCTAAGCTTTAAGACAAGGTCTTTGTATCGTACACTCTTTTTAGATTCCATTTATTCTCCTTAGTCCAAATATATAGCGGAGATAGTATTTAGATAGGCCTACACAACTCCTGTTTAAACTAGGAAATGTATTGCTGATTTAAGGTTATATTTTGTAAATACGCTGTTAAATAAAGCAGTACAGTGTTTAAGAAATTGGTGATTTTCAATATTTGTATTATTTCCTAATATTTTGATATTTTTTTAACGGACAGATGGGAGTTGTGCGAATTCCATACTAAATTTCTCTTTGGTATACAAAAAATCGGTCAGAGATAGAATTGAAGATTTGATCCTGAAATAGTACAGGCAAACCAGACTGATCTTGTCCAATCACCACCTTATAAGCTACCTTCGTTAAAATCAATGCAGCGTTTTACACAATCATCTTCAGTGCGGAATCTATTTGCATTGCCTTTGCAACCACCGTAAACAAACTGTTTACATGATCTCATTTTGTGATCATAATTCCAACGTAAGAAGGAACCCGTGCAAGGACCAGGATCATTGTTTAACATACAGATATTCTCCATTACTGAAACAAAATCTTATCATAAGCCAATAAAAACACTAACTGTAGAATAAGCAAATTATTGGAAACTAAGGGAAAAAATGAATGGGCCACAATAGTTAGCCGTAGATTACTAATCATATTTTTATATCGTTAACCACTAACCATTAGTAAATTTGAAAACTATCTGTTATTATTATTTGTTTCACAAAATATTGTGAGAAATAGGTCATTGTAAAAAAAAACATTTAAAAAATCAAAACCATAATAAGTAGCCTACAATGTAATTTAACATTTTATAGATTTTTTAAAGAAAATTACACATGTCCATTTTTAAGCATGACAAAACCCTATAAGGTTCAAAGTTATGCTGTCAGTAACCCACAGTAATGGAAGGGCAGCACGAAAACTACATTACATACTTTGATGGTCAAGGCCAAAATTAAGCTATAGGAAAGGGCGGGTCTTTAGTCTTTTGTAGACAAAGATATTTTAGTTTTGATAACCCCCATCGTAAAATTTACGATTGGTTAGTGATCTAGGGTTAAGTAAGTTAATATAATTTAAAAAATTCAACGGTTTAGAAAGTATGTTCATTTTGATAATGTCATTACAATCTAATATCAATGCATGAATAAACGATTGCAATGCTACAATGTATGTAAGGATAATGTAAACATGTTATTACAGTTTTTTTTAAAGAATTTGTTATATTAGATTATTTAGGTTATTATTGAAGTGAAGTAGTTTACCACCTAAGAGTGGAGGCTACCAAATAATAGCATTGTGGGCTTTGGAAAGAAAATTACGAAGGTGAGATGACAAGCTGCTGTTTCTTTTCTCTTTGTGTTATTTAGGTATATTAAATGAGGTCTTTGATCATGAAATTGATATGAAATTAAAGTGTTTAAATTCTTATATGTTTTAATTTAGAAAGAATTGAAGTTGTATATTAAAGTCATAAACAAGTCATAAAAATGACTTGCGTGGAAAACAGCAAAGATTAAAAACTTTCGACAAGCTACCGTCTGAGACTGGAATCCATTTCATGAACAAACTCCCTAAAGAGTTTAAAGAAATGATAGAAGTCAATATTTTAAAAACAAATTAAAGTGGTTTCTGAAGTTCAATGCTTTCTACACAGGGTGGGGGGGGGGGGTTTCTTGATGTCACATTATAGACTGTTATTATATCAATGAGTACACAACACATTTAAATTGTGCTGGCTAAGGTCACATCAATGGATGGAAAAATGAAGTTTGTAGATATTTTATTTTATGGGTGTGTATTTTTTGTTATAAATGTATGAGTATAAGTTTAATTGAAATGTTATAATTTTAATATTTTAAATTAATTTTAAGAAGTATAAAGTTGTAAAAAGGGGAAAAATGTATGTTAAGTTAATTTATTAATATTATTACTATAAGACCTGCCTTGTATAAATGTAACATTTAACAAAAAATTATGAATAAAATTGATTGATTGAAAGTTCAGTAACATCATAGTTAAGCCTACATCATAAATGGTGAGCAACTTAATTTCTCACATGAGCACAGATCTACCTCAGCCATTACAATAATTTATGAATAAGATTAACGAGAAAGCATCCACTCAATAGTTTATTTCTACAAATTATGGTGTGTTATCACAATACAGCCTCTACTTAGATGTATGTACATTTTCCACAGATCCAGTCTTACATTATTTGGATATATAAACTAAAATTTTCTAAAATGTTTTTAGTCATTACTGGATCCTGAAAGTATGTAAGCTTCGACTATATCAAAACTTGTACAGAATAAGGCATTCTGGGAATGACAATATACATTAGAATTTTTTGAAAAAAATTGTTTGCAAAGGTAAAGTTAGATGATTTGTGTCTGTGAGTAAATAAAGTACTTTAAAAATCATACACAAAGAATTGTTTTTTACAATAATTTATATTACATTTTTGTCATTATTCATTAACCTGAACCTAAGGCGTACTGTTTTATATTTTTTCTATGTTAGGTAGGCAGTACCTCATTAAAATAGCCGATAGAAGTAGTTTTACTATTTAAGAGTGGTGGTTAGTCCCAAGTGTTTACTTTCATCAACAATACATGAGACAATCTATGAAAAAGTTAATTTTGCACTTCATAACTGTTTTAATAGATGACCACGAAAATCAACATTAATCTCTTATCAAAAACTTGCTTTGCAAATAGACGGTATTCAAGATTTGCTGTGAAGAGAATTGAAGCTGACCTAGATGCAAACATATCCTACTGCTTCTGATTCCAATAAAGATCACCAATAACACCATCTTGAAAACTAGTTATATAACTTACTTGACATCCCGTAGAGCCTCACGACCACATTTACTGTATTGACCCGTGCAAAGATACTTTTAATTGAAATCACAATTTATCACTGTTCTGGTGCAAGAAATGTGTGCTGTTGAGTTTAAGAATAACTTATCATGTTCTAATTGTTGGTTAACGTTTTCCACGTTTTTATAAGGTATTGTATTGTTTTAAATTGTTGCTAAGCTAACAACAACTGCCTAACTAACATTTCAGTAACTTTAAAGAATGGACAAAGAAACTTATTTTTAACATAAAATGTGTATTTAATATAATGATATTTTTATTTTTAAAACAACATTTTGGATACTTTTTTACTATCAAAGAAAATAAATATAAGTTAATAAATTTACTACTTTAGTTAGGCGGTATTGGTTCTTTATCAAGTTGCAGATAGGCGGTATTAGCCTGTAAATAATTGTAGATAGGTGGTATTGTCTTTATAGATCCTTAGT